>CM038680.1:711789784-712057284 GCA_021605205.1 Aegilops longissima | reverse complement strand
CTGCTGTCGTTGCCGCTGTCCCCGCTGTCATTGTTGTTGCCGTTGCTGCCGCGCCGCTTCGAACGCCGCCGCTGTCTGTCAGTTGCCGCCAAGGGTCCTGTACGCCTCAGACTACACAAGGCGCTTCCTTCGCTTCAGACGCCGCTTCAAGACCAGACGCCGCTTCGCTTAGACTCGGCGCCCCACTCAGACAAGACGGAGCGGCGCGACGTGGGCGTGACACACACATACACACACATATATACACACATACACACACTACACACATACACACACACACACACATTTTTTTACTTATTTTCTGTTTTCTGTTTTCTGTTTTTTAGAAAATTTAGTTAGATATTAATTAGCTAGGTATGTGAGATTTGAACTAGTTGAATAATTAATATAACTAGTTTATTTTTAGTAAGAAAATTGTCGAACTAGTTTATATATTTAGGTATATGAGATTTGAACTAGTTCAATAATTAACATAACTAGTTTATTTTTAGTAAGAAAATTTAGTAAGTGCTTAGTATAACTAGTTTAATAATTAATATAACTAGTTTATTAATATAACTTGTTAATGAGTTTTTTGTTTATTTAATTTTTATATATTTTGAGTTTATATAAATTATTCTATTTTGAGTAAGTACTACATTATTCTATTTATAGTAAGTGCTTAGTAGTTGAACTAGTTGAAGTAGTTTATTTTAGCAAGAAAATTAATAGAACTAGTTTCTTTTTAGTCAAATTGAGAGCACTATATGCAAGGCATATGCATATGATTAGTTGAATAATAATGATCTAATTTAGTCTTTGAATTATGAACGATAGGAAATGTCATCATCGGATCTACGAAGTCTCCGGGTGCGACGGTGCCACGACGATCAAGGTGAGTGCGATAGGCCTCACCTGGACGATGGTCGGCGCTCAAAGATTAAGCTCGAGGAGACTTTCGTTGAAACGGTAATTTTCATCTTTACAATTCGAGTATAGTTTTTTTCATAATTACATGACTTCAACTATTTCAACGGTACTTTTCATCTTTTACAATTCGAGTATAGTTGATCCCATGCCATGCAAGACGCTATGTCTTGAAGATGATGGATTTTGAAGACCATGAAAATTTTGAAACGAAGAAAATTCACCTAAGGACCCATCATGATGTGGATTTTGAAGTAAAGTTGTATAAGCTGAGAGCGTAAGCCATTTTGGTTGCAAAAATTGGGAAGCATTTTGCAAATTGTATGGTTTTGATGAGGGTATGCTTGTCACCATGGATCTTGGTGATCCTGAAATCGAGCAAGACAATATGGACATTTGGGTCCTTGTTGATACTCCTCCAGTTCTACCGCTATGTGAGTTTCTCAAACATAGTTAATTATTAATAGAACTTATATTGTTCATTTCAAAATAGTTGACAGCTTATTTCCATTGACAGCTTATTTTGAAGTATCAAAGAATGTGCAGAATATGGTAGATAGAACTTCCTACACCGATGGCTCTGAGTTAACTTACAAGGAGAAAACTCATCTGGTTGGATTTTGTAATGATATTGAGAATTACAATATCTACAATCAAACTCCTCAACATTATGGTCAATATGTGCCACTAGTGCACGTGTTGAACTACGATAACTACCATGGAGATACCCTGGTAAGTTTTTTTACTATTACGACATCCGCATCTTTTTATGCATTTCAAAAACTAGTACATCATTGCTAATTACGGTTATTACTATGTTTTTCAACAGCTTATCCCAGAGAATTGTGTGCCTCATTTGATGTATCGAATGGCGGCAGCGCTCGTGTTTTGAACATATATCCAGGTCATCCTACTTTAATCTCAACTGTCCATACCGGATTTCTAAAAGAAGTGGAGACATGACAATCAAAGGATGGAAAAATGTATGGATAGTCGTAAGGAGCTTCTTGAAGCAAAAGGAAGCGAGGCGCAAGAATTGAGATAGGATGATCTCCATTCTTCATAATGGAGAGTCAGGGTCTATATTGTTTTATGCTATTTTACCTTAAGTGTGTTTAGGTCCGATCCTACCTGATACTGATGATCATGTGCTAAGAACAATTATGTAGGGTTGGGTTCGATGACTATGAGGATGATGATCGATGACTTATTATTAATAACGAGTAGAAGTTGTATGATGATGCTTGATTAATTAGCTAATAGGACTTGTTATTATATATGATGATGTATGATGCGAGCATGCATGAGTTATTATATATATATATCTACGGGTGAAACGAAAAGAATTAAAATGAAAACACAAAATTAAATGAAAAGAAATCATAAAACCAAAACCCCCTAAATATTTTAGTACCGTTGGTGTTACCAACCGGTACTAAAGGGCTCCTGCCCCTCGAGCTAGCTCGTACATTGCAGGGTTTTTAGCACCGGTTCGTGCTGAACCGTACTAAAGGGGGGCCTTTAGTGCTCACACTTTAGTGCCGTTCCTAAACCGCACTAGTGGTTTTACGAACCGTGCTAGCATGCCGGTTCTGCACTAGTGAGTTGCTTGATTGTGTGGCTAATCTAACAGTTAGAGGCAGCTGATAACCGAGAGTTATCAGTCGGATGACGCGTAGCACACGCCACTTTATTACGGAACTAGCGGATTTTGGTAATCTACATTGGTTGAGGGTGGACATGGTAACTTTTGAATGACATGTCACTTAAATGGCATTTTATGCTAGTGGTTATTAACATATGATAACATCTCAAACAATATATTTTTGTTCATGCCATAGTGTCTCCATGTTGTATGCTTTTATAGATGGATTGATTAAAACAAAACATAGTTACGCCCTCCTTTTATCCAGGCACGGGGTCGGCAGAGAAATAGGGCCTTACCTTATGTGCTACTCCTTCCGTCTCAAAATATAAGACGTTTTTAGTCTCAAGAAACGTCTTATATTGTGAGACAGAGGGAATACTAGTTGTATGATCACAATCACTTCAGCAACCAGCAGAAAGAGGATGCACATGAAATGGAGATTCGATCAGTGTTGAATATAACATGCCCTAATCTGAACAACCTCTAGTGGCTCGACAAGTAATGCTATTGTTCCACATACCTGGTCAATCCCTCGTTTCTACAACAAAGACAAATAAGAAAAAAAATTGAGGGAACAAATAAGATTATTGTATGACAACTAGAAGCTTGTGAAAGAAATGATGTATATATAGTTTTTGGTAATATAGGAATGGAATGCACATAGTGATCCTACCAAGAATTTAATATATCTATTAATTGTGTCGCTCGCGCCAATAGTCATTTGTTGTCAAACAATGTGGATACAAAAGGTCAAGGACTAAGAAACAAGAGGAATCTGTACATCTAGCCCAGACAACTTGCTCGTGATATCCTTCCTAACGGTCATTTGTACACTATGTTTCAAGAATAAATTCCATGGAACATCGCCTCTTTGAAAAATTTGTATGTTTATTATGGTGCAATGCAATCATCATTCAGGAAAAAAAACATGATATTGTTGCCTTTTTTGTTTATTGCTAGTGGAACCTATGAATCTGCTCTTATCATTAATGTCCTGCCATAGGACTATCTGCCCTTCCATGGTAATAGAAAAAAGTTGACGATTCCATCTTTTATGAAAGCTTTTCCTCACTTGTAATTCAACCAATCTTTAACTACAAGCATGATTTAACATTTAGCAGACAGTCGGTAGTTTAACACTCTGACATGTTTTTGTTTCTTTTAACTATTCATGGTTGTGTCTTAAATTGTACTAGTGTGCTATTTATTTCAATCTTCTTCCATTAGAATTGAAAGAGCTCATATCTACACTTTATGAAGAAAACATAATTCTCAAGTGAGCTCTTGTAAGAGTTATCTCGAAGTAAATGAAATAGTGCCCTCTCCCTCTACCTACTGGAAAAATAGTACCTTGATCATTGAGTGTTAGTATTATTCGTGAAACAAACCAATTTTGCATCACCCACCTACATAATAAATAATGCACTACATCTGCTGATACAACACAGTGTACATTATTGCTTCACCCATTTTGTCCTGCAACTATAATCGTAGCAACATCTTCTCACCTATATATCTCCTTCACTTGTACTCATGAATTATGTTGTCTACATTTCACGCTTGCATCTTAGCATCAATATAATAGGCTAGATTGTTCACCAGGAAAAGCTAGATGACCAACTATAATAATGCGTGAATATTAAATATTTGGTTCCTTGTCAAGAACATGTTGAAGAGATTTTAGAATGAAAGGCGTCAGGAGAAATTCTACATGGACTCGAATTCTGGTAAGTGCTAATCATATATGAGTACATTGGAACTTCTGTTTATCAGTATATGGTTGCAAACAACTTATAGGCATGGCCTAATATCACTATTTGCAGCTTCGTGCCAGCAATCAATGCTTGTTTGCTCCTGTATGAAGATTGTGAAGTAATACAACACCAAGTTGAACAGTATCCATATTATTGGCAACGAGGTGGATCCACATGTCTGGACTATATATAGTCTTGTCGACCCGCAAGCAGCTAGTCTTTAAGTTAGAACTAGGAACCTGTATAGATTGCTATAGGCGTTAATTAGAGCACACTCTACATTTTAAGTTGATAAAAGCGTCTCTTATAAAAAAATTCAAGATGATTTTTTTCTTAGTAGGGCGAACAAATGGGATAGAACACACCCACCATAATTTTGTGAGTTTTTGAGAAGTTTTATTTGATGCAATCGCTCTCTTTGCTCCAAATCCTCGTGCTATCTGAAGGGACTATCCAAATATAATATTCTATTGCAAGTGACGTTTTAGAATAGGGTCTCATGTACTCTATTGCAAATGTTGTTTTTGTTGTTGGCGCTTCCAGAGACCTGTGCTGAATATGCCCAAACCATCTCAGACGATGTTGGACAAGCTTCTCTTCAATCGGTGCTACGTCAACTCTATCTCGTATATCATTATTCCGGACTCGATCCGTCCTTGTATGGCCACACATCCATCTTAACATGCGCATCTCCGCCACACCTAATTGTTGAATATGCCATCTCTTAGTCAACCAACATTTAGCGTCATACAACATTGCGGGTCGAAGCGTCATCCTATAGAATTTTTCTTTTAGCTTTTGTGGCACTCTCTTGTGACAGAGAATGGCAGATGTTTAGCTCCACTTCATCCACCCGGCTTTGATTCGATGGTTCATATCATCATCGATATCCCCATCCTTCTGCGGCATTGACCCCAAATATCGAAAGATGTCCTTCTAAGGCACTACCTACCCATCAAGGCTAACCTCCTCCTCCTCCTCGTGCCTAGTAGTACTGAAACCGCACCTCGTGTACTCGGTTTTAGTTTTATTAAGTCTAAAACCATTCCATTCCAAGGTTTGTCTCCCTAGCTCTAACTTCCTATTGACCCCGTCCGACTATCATCGACTAGCACCACATCATCCACAAAAAGTATACACCATGGGATATCTCCTTGTATACCACTGGTTACCTCATCCATCACCAAAGCAAAGGTGTCGCCACCTATTTTAAGTGTTCAAAGCTGACCTCTGGTGCAGTCCTATCTTAATTGAGGAGTCATCAGTGTCGCCATCACTTGTTTGAACACTTATGACAACATTTAAATTATGTAGGATCACTTATGACAACATTTAAATTATGTAGGATTGACAAAAAAAACCATGACAATGTTACGTTCTTTCGGTCCCACACACGGAACCTGCTAATCAAACACAAATTTTATCACTTGTGCCGTACCGTATGCTTGCCTGCACTTGATAATTATTAAAGAAAAAATGGATGTACTTTAGTAATAATTCAGGCCATAACGTCAGCATATAGAGCAAGATGTTGACTCATAATTCCCATAAAGAAAAGATGAGACTCATACATGAATCAAGTTAAAATAAAGAAAACCTGTAGAGACTCATATTTCCTAGCGTTTCTTCTGCAGTGGGACCCACGGGAACAGAGTGTAGTTCAGACTCAGCCCTGGCATGATCAATACTCAGCCATGGTTGATATACAGAAACATCTAGGAAGATAATTTTTTTGGCTTGATCTCTTGCAAACTTGTCATACTGGTGGAGTGATAGTTACATTAATCATCAGACCCAGTATGTGAGACAAGTATTAGCATGGCGTTTGAACAGAAACTTGTTTCATCACAACAAAAACGCACAACAGGCAAAGAAGTGGCAACAAGCTCTTGACAACTCCCCCTTGTGCACTTGTCATCATCATCAATAGGTTTCTCATTCTGTACTTAGCAAAGAGGATCTCAGACAGTCATCCATTGTGCATCCAAAGTAATATGTTTTCTTAAACTGACCAACTATTCATGCTGGTGGAGTGATGGCTACATTCATCATCAGACCTACTCCTACATAAAAAAATAGCATGCATACAATTTAACCTCTTCAAAGATGATACAGGCAATGAAGTATCAACCATTGCCAACCAGTCATACTGACAGAGTACATGAAACTAGCATATACAGACGCTCTTAACACACATACACACAAGTGAAGTACCAAACCGTTTAACCAAATGCCCCTATCATGAGAACACAGAATACATACACATGTACACGACCTGAAACAGGCTACTCCGGCTGGCAAATAAGTGGCAGCAAGCTCCCCAAAGCACACTTATCATCATCAGGTTTCTCTTTCTATATTTGGCATGTAGACCTTGGAGTCATTCACTTATCCTCAGGATACGGTTTCTCGCGGTCGTCATCTGCGTGTCCAAAGTAGCGATTCTGCTGATAAGAGAGCCCTTGCCATCTTCGGTGGGACGCAAAAAGGCATCTAACTCTGCCACGATTTCTTTTTCTTTATCAGCATTCATCAAAGCTTGGCTGAAAGACTGCAGTGCAGCGATGAGGACAGAGGAAGTTATTTCTGTGTCCTTGGGATCATCATCTTCAGTTTCTGATTCCTCCTCCTACGAAGAGGGATTTCAGTGTAAGCAAGAAATTGAAGTGTATGTATAGATACAAAACTGTGCAAGGCTACAGATTCTGATGATACAACATCAATTTACTTTAGCTCTTACTACACAGGTAGTGAAGATGAAACATGATACTGTTCCACAATGCCATCTCAGTTCCACAGTGCCATCTCAGTTCTCTGTGCAGCACTGTATAATATCATCGTACTACTAACAAACAATCTGCAAACGAATTTTTGTAACATGATTCATACAAATCAAACATGTTTAAACTTAAGATAAGAGTCGATACCAGCCGTTCAGAACACGATAAACCAATGTTAATGTTAAAATTTAGAGAATTGCATCCTCATTTGAGCGGCCTGTTAAGAGGTTCAGATATCACATAATCTGCTACGCATGCTAAAATTTAAAGTATTCCTTCTGTGCACTAATATAAAACCTGCAATCAAATTCTTGTAATATGGTTTAGGCAAATCAGAGATGCTACTGTTTAAAATTGAGACAAGAATCAGGCAGTGGCCTTTCACAGCACAATAATCCAATGCCTTTAAGTTACATAACAGCATACAATCTATGAACAAGGCACTGGAAGAAACTCTTACACATAAGCACAGGCTCACCTTGCTTTGTACCAAAGAGGGAGGCCATGCCATGACATAGGGATGGGCCGCCTCATTATGCCGATATGCACCATTATAGAGCTCGCACATATCTGATGTTTCCACGCATATTGACATGTACAACTCACGATATTCTGTGTCCTTGAGGTAGAAAATACAGAGGTAGACAAAGCCATCGATAACTGCCACAAGGTCCACGTTGACATTACAATAATCCTCTTCCTCCATTGAGCACCCAGTGAGCTCCCTAACAATTGAGTGCAATGGGAAATTCTTGTATGTAATCCAGCTGTTGACGACACCGCCACTGTCTAGGAACCAAGAAACAATGGTTTTATCCTTTATATCTATGATGCAGAGCTTCTCATCCTTGGTCTCACCAAGCTTATATGTTGATTCACCCAACTCCGGTTTCAAAGGCGTGGGCAGATCGATTAGAGAGAACTGAAAGGTCGCGGTGTCGAGCACCACGATTTGGTCATACATCCAGCCTCTCCAGTAAACGAGCCCATGCACCACTCCGCTGGCCCTGAGCCTGTCAGATACAGTCAGCTGCAGCGTAGTCTCCGGGAAAATTTGCCACTCCATGGTGTCCGATGAGAAGACGGCGGCGCGCTCCGCCCGTTGGCCGTCTACACGCACACAGACCACGTGGGACGGCCTCCGGCCGTCTTCGGGGAGGAGCGTGTAGAATTCAAGGTAGATCTTTCCCACCGGCGGCAGATCAAGGAACAGATCCAGGACCTGCGTCAGCGGGCTGTAGGCGGCTCCCCGCTGAGCGCCCTCGCTCCAGTTGTCGAGGATGAGGTAGCCGCCAGAGCTAGGAGTCTCGGAATTGATCTTCCACCCGGAGGAGAGGGCGTCGCCGTGGCGGACGTCAAAGAAATCAGCGGCGACGAGGTCCGGGTGGCGGCGGCGCCAGGGGCAGGGGTGGACCGGGACGACCTCCATGTTGGGCTCGAGGAAGATGGCGAGCACGGGCGGCGCGTGGCGCTCGCAGAAGCTGCGGCGGAAGGAGGGGAACGTACGGGCGGCGCGGCGGAAGGCGCGGCAGGCGCAGGCGGCGCGGACGAGGCTCGGGAGGGCGGGAGGCGGAGGAGGATCTGGCGGAGGAGGTCGTCGCCGAGATCGAATATGGCGGTGGGGAGGGCGGGACGGCGGACGCGGATGACCCCTTGTACTACAACGATTTCATGGAGGAGATGGTCCATGCGGGTGGCCAAGAGTATGATGCCGACGAAACTCAAAGCTAAGAAGGCCGCGGCCAAGACACCCACCACCTCCGACCACCAAGGCAAAGACACCCAAGGCCAAGAAACTTAAGATCAAGGTAACCAAGGCCAAGAAAATGTCGACATCAAGGATGAACCATTGTTTCACGAGGATCTATCTCATCAAGACAATGCACAAAAGAGGCAGCAAAAGCTTGAGAACGGGAGGATCCACGCAGGATGAGGACAAGTTACTTTCCGAAGCTTGAAAACCGGCGTCTGAGCAAAAAGGAACAACATTCTGAAAAAGGGTCGCTACATACATACTTCCATCAACGTAGAAAGTTTGAGCCCTACGAATTTGAGAGTGGCCATGGTGATGTGTCACTCCAAAAGAGGTGGGCCTTCATCCAATTGGAGTGCAACAAGATTTGTGCCTCCTTGAGAATATCACCGGCTGGCCCGTGAGTGGCATTAGCATCAGACACATGGTATACAAATCCTTCCCTTGTTTATATGAGCTTGATGCCATGTCACACTCCTATGCATATGAATGTATCTTGTTGGTTTCAACTCCATATGTAGGTGTTTCAAGCTTTGGAAATCTTCAAGGTCCAACATTCGGGGTAAGCCGTTCACCTAGGCCCACTGTTGGACGATGATTTGCAAGTGCCCAAAGTTTAAGGAGCGATATGCGGCCCAAAAGAAAGGTGGGGGCCCTCATCGGCTGTTGAGCCAAGTGAAAGTGAGAAGCGTCCAGGGGAGACCAATTCCAAGGTGGATGACATGTGTGAAGCTTCGACACTTGCCTTGTAAGAAACTTTGAAGGAGTTCATGACCAGAAAGGAGGTGGCACTTGAGAAGAGGCAAGAGAGGGAGAAGAGGAAGCACCAAGAGAAAGAGGAGGCAAGGAAAACCTTCTTTGACATACAAAAGAAGAAGCTCGATATCGATGAGACGAATGCCTGGTCAAGAGTAAACGAGATAAAGCTCGTGCTAATCATGCAGAAAGTGAAGATCATGGCGGTCGGCTTGAGCAAGATGTCCCCAAGAAGGAGGATTTGGTTCGAGAAGAAGCAAAAAGAGATGCTCTAGCTAGATGCGTGATCATCTTATGTTTGGACCAGATGCATGAACTATGGCTGAGACAAATTTATTTTGTATGTCAGCACTAGCTTCATTTTGCAAGAGCTGCAAAACCTATGGCCGAGGTGCGATTGTTTTGTATGCTGGCATGAATTCTAGCTTCATTATGCAGTCTAGCTATGTTTGATGATCAAACTATGTTTGTTGGGAAAAAAGGCGAGGCGAAGCAAATGGGTCGGCCGGTTGGGCGCGGACAAGGGCGGACACCACCCCTACAACCGATCCAAACGGACAAGTTTCGCATCTGTTTGCGTCGCTGCCTTGGAGTTGGCGTATGAAGGAGTTCAAAAGAAAAGTGGTAAATAGCTAAAATAAAAGCTAAGTGAAAATACCCTCTTCTTACAAACCCAATTTTGTTTGGGAAACGTTTCTGGCCGGTCCGCCGGCTAACGCTCGCGCCGGTCTCTCGCTGGCCATCGATCAACAACGCACTGCTCGCTCCTGAGCCGTCTGATCGAACACCACACCAGGTCCCGCGTCGCTCGCTAGCCACCACATAATGAGCCCACGCGTCCCTTATCTCGTTCTTTCTCTCCCGAAGCTTCCCAGCCATACGTTTCCTTATCTCCTACACGTCTCTCGCACAGTGACTAATCCCTGCTTCCCCAACCTCTCTCTTCTGAGCAGCCGCGCGCCGCTTGAAGCCCCGACGAGCCGCCCTGCTGTTAGCCGGCCATCGTTGCCCAGTGCGCGGTGTGCTACAACCAACAGGCCGCGGAATTACAACCGCCATGCCGCGATGCTTCAACGAGCAGGCGGCCGTGTAGCGGAGCGGGAAGACGCGCATCTGCGGAGGAGAACACCTAGTCCGTTCCAGCTCTGCCGCTCGCCGATTGCAACTCTACTATGGCCGGTTGCAGCTCTGCCACTAGCCGGTTCCAGCTCTGACCCGAAAGGATGCAACTCTACTATCTTGGTTTTGCTGACTAGCCATAATTTTTGCTACCACCGCTTTCAATTTTTGCTGGAACCAGCAATCTTTTTGCTTCCACCGACTTCTGTTTTTGTTGGAGCCAGCCCCAATTTTGCTTCCACCGGCTTCGATTTTTTGCTAGAACCAGCCCCAATTTTGCTTCCACCGGCTTCGATTTTTGCTGGAACCAGCCCCAATTTTGTTTCCATCGGCTTCGATTTTTGCTGGAACCAGCCCCAGTTTTGCTTCCACCGGCTTCGATTTTTGCTGGAACCAGCAATCCTTTTTTTGCTACCATCGGCTTTGTATGCAAGTGACACGGCTGTCACCATTGATGCTGCAACCTGCGGTGGGCAGCACCGGCAAGGGACGGTGTTGCGGTCGGCGCCGCAGAGCTACCACGGATGCAACACGAGGCAAGAGAAAAAGCTGCTTCGGTCAACGGCTTATTTGTTGCGAAGCGACGGCAGCGGCATCGGCGGTGAGCAGCTGCGCGAGGCAAACGGGCGAGGTCGGCGAAGCGTCGTCGGGCGGCCGAGGACAAGCGGGCGCTGGTCTCTTTCCCTTTCATTTTTCCCCTGCTTTTTTTGCTGCTCCGTTTTCTGTAAGGTTGATGAAGGAATCGTATGGTCTACAAAAGCTAGATCGTGCGGCCCACGTGGGACCGGCCGAAATTTTCAGCCGGTGCGCCGGCGCCTATCAGTCGCCATTTTGTTTACCGTGTTGATGTGAATAATTTTTTTAGTTTTTTCTATGAAAAACATTTTAATTAAACAGGACCAGTAGTTTTTCTTACAAATTCTGGCTTCTATGAAAGCTTTTCCTCGCTTGTAATTCAACAAATCGTTAACTACCAAAATGATTTAACATTTAGCAGCGGGTCAGTAATCTAACACTGACTTGTTTTTTGTGTGTGTGTTTTAGCTCTTCATGGTTGCGTCTTAAATTGTAGTGTACTATTTATTTAATCTTCTTCCGGCAGAATTGAAAGAGCTAATATCTGCACTTTGTTTTGAAAACATATCTCCTCAATTGAGCTCTTATAAGAGTTACCGTCAAACTAAATGTAATAGTGCCCTCTCCCGCTACCTACCGGAGAAATAGTACCATGATCATTCAGTGTCAGTATTTATTCATGAGGGAAACCAATTTTAGTATCACCCACCTACATGCATAATAAACAATGCACTACATCTACTGATGCAACACGGGGTACATTATTGCTTCACCCGTTTTGTCCTGCAATCATACTCATAGCAACATCTTCTCACCTATATATTTCCTTCACTTGTAACTCATGAATTATGTGGTCTGCATTTCACACTTGTATCTTAGCATCACTATAATAGGTTAGATTGTTCACCCGGAAAAGCTAGATGACCAACTATAGGCCAATACAACATCTACCGAATACGAAATGTTGGTTCCTCGTCAAGAATATGATCAGGAGATTTGAGAATGAAAGGCATCAGGACAAATTCTACGGGGACTCGAGTTCTGGTAAGTGCTAATCATATATGAGAGTATTGGAACTTCTATTTATCAATATATGGTTACAAACAACTCATGGGCATGGCCTAATATCACCTTTTGCAGCTTTGTGCTTGCAATCGATGTTTGTTTGCTCTTGTTTGAAGAGTGTGAAGGGAAACCAGACCAAGGAGTACAATATCCCTCTTATTGGCTACGAGCGAGATAGCTGGACCATATGTAATCCTGTCGACCCGGAAATAGCTAGTCATTAAGTTACAACTAATAAACCTTTAGAGATTGCGCATGCCGTCAATTAGAGCACACTTGTATTGTTGAAGATGATTTTTTTTTCTCAGTACTATAAGTTACGTATTGGTTTTAGAAACCTCCATGAATTTAAGGGAAGACAACAAAGTGGGCTGAACAAAATGACACTTGCATAATTTGGTGAGTCCAGACCCCATGTGTCTTTGGAGAAGTTTGACGCATTCAGTCTCTTTGCTCCAAATCGACATGTTAATTGAAGTGACATTCCAAATACACTATTGAAGAAATATATTATTCTGTAAGCGACGCTTTAGCATAGTCTCTTGTGCTATATTGAGGACAAAGACAAAACCCATTGATCTACACATCACGGAAAAAATTCTATGCTTACATCACAATTAAATTATGTAGCAATTACAAAAACTATGCTTACATCACAATTAAACTTCTTTGCTTACAAAAACTTAACAGTTAGAACCTGCGAATCAAACAAAACTTTTATCACTTGTGTTGTACTTTAGTAATAATGCAGGTCCTAAAGTCAACATGTAGAGCAAGATGATTCATAATTCCCATAAAAGAAAATAGAGAAGACTCATACATGAATCAAGTTAAAAAAAAACATGTAGATGCATATTCCCTGGCATTTCTCTTGCAAGTGGACCCAAGAAGGTTAAGGCTGCCTTAAGTTCAACACCTTGGGACCCAAGGGAACAGAGTGAAGCTGAGTCTCAGCATGTAAAGTAAGCAAGCTACGCAGAAACATCTAATCTAATAAAAGGTTCAGCCATGGCTTGATCTCTCGCAACTAGTCATACTGGCGGACATTCATCGTCAGACCCAGTATGAGAGACTAGTGTTAGCATACGCTTTGTTCTTTATCATGGCATTTCAATAAAAACTTGCTTCGTCACAAAATAGGCAATACATACACACACGCACCACACATGAACAACATGGTCACTTACAGTAGGCTACTCCAACAGGAAACAGGCAAAGAAGGGTCAACAAGCTCTTGACAGCTCCCCTTGCACACTTGCCATCAACAGGTTTGTTGTAACGCCCCAGATACAACTTTCCATATTCGTAACTCCAACTCTTGCCATTTCCGGCTATGTGTTATGTTATTTCCTCCGTGGTTGGGTTTTTGTCTTTCGTTGTGCTTTTGTTCATGTCATGCATCTCATCTCATAGCATCATCATTGCATCCGCATGTTTTCATAAAACTTGCATCCGTTCGTAGTTGCCGTGTTCCCCCTTTCCTTCGTTATCCCTTTCGAGACCAACCGTTCATTTGTTGTCCGACCGTTTGAGACTCTCTGCACAGCCACCAACCATCTCCGCAACCTAGTCCGAAAACTTCTCCCGGACCCGACCCGGGCTGTCATGACCAATGGGTCCGGATGATCCCCAAACATCTATAAAACATCTCCGTTTTCTTATTTGGACTCTCCTTCGCTATTTTTCTCAACCGTCCGATCCCGATCCAATGATCCAAAAAAAAAACCTTCTTCCTTTATTCCCTTATATAGTCTACCTAGTCCATTTTGACCCAACCCTAAAATCCAGGGGATTTGTCCCTGCCGCCGCAGTCCTCTTCCACCTCGGGATCCCTCCCGATCCATCTCCACCCAACCAGCTCGCGGACGCGTCCACAACAGCAGCACCACATCGCCCGATCTCACTGCTCCCCTTGCCTCCTCTGTTCCCCACCGAGCAAATACCCCGCACCCATCCTCTGGTTCTCGATCCAGGCGCCCCCGCCTCTGCAGCAAGCGCCCTAGTTCCTTCTCGACGGCCGCCGCTGCCATGTTGGAGCCCCTGCTGCGCCTTGCTTTGGTGAGCCGCTGTTCCTCGCCTCCCTCTGCTCCCTTCTCCTTCCATTTCTCCCTCTCACCCCTCTGGTTTCTCTCTACTTTGCAGCACCATGGCGTCCCCCTTGGAGCTCCAAGCCGAAGCCATCCTGCAGCCTCCTATCCGCGCTGAACCTCTGACTGTCGGCGCCCCTTCCTCGCCGTGACCCTCCACCGGTCTCGTCCCCACCTCCAGGTCGCCGCGCCTCCGCCCGCCGTCATCTTCTTCCCGGAGCGCCTCCCCGCCATGGCCGCCCCGAACCTGAAGCCTGCCTCGTTCCACGCCTCGCCTCTGGTCAGGTCGGCTCCCTAGGGCCGGATCCGCACGTCCGCTCCAGCCCTGCCGTCGCCGCTCCACGCCCCAAGTCCATCGCCTCGCCGCCTCTTCGCCATTGCTTGCGGAGCTTCCCAGCGCCGCCGCAGCTCGCTGCATCGAACAGAGAACGAGCGACGAGCAGCGCCGGACTTATCACACCATAATTTTTGGGGTACTTTAAGCCCTCGTGTATTGGCCGCACTAAAGTGTACGGGTGCAACATGTCATGAAATGAACATATATATAGATAAAGAAAGGAGTGCAATAATAGGCAAAAGCTATGTATTGTTTATTCGAAAAGGTACTGCAATGAAGGCAGAATGATATAAATAGTGCGATAAGCAAGGGATGGGACTATCTAACATGTCCCCCTCCAGGGGTAAGCTGCGGGATGGTATGTAAAACAGGTATAATGCTCGTAATAGAGACCACCTGAACACTCGACGTAGCTCTCTGCTTCCCTGGCTGTTGCATCGTGAGTTCGGCGATTCTAGTGCCGAATAGGACTTCTGAAAACGGAGTCCTGAAAGTAAGAAAAAAAGAAAAAAAGAAAAAAGAAAAAGAATGACACAATCGGAGCCCCGTGCGTTGAGCCGCATTCTGGCGCCGTGGTCGTGCCCTCCCCTTATGCCCATGGTATCTCCAGAGCGTAGTTATGTACGCATAGTACTGGCTTCGCAATTTCGCAAGGGCTGGGTTAGCCGGATTGCTACGCTGCTTGAATCGTGCCAGCGCTCTTGTTGTAGGTTACTCGGGCGCTGCTTGATGTTGTCCGGACGCTTAGCGGCCGGACTCAGAATTGCTGTGAGAGGTTGCTTTGCACCTCCGCCGCGAGGGCCGCCGTGTGCTCCTCCGCTCAGAGAGAGCGCTCGTGTTTCCAGACCGTGATTACCTCGAGGGCCTGGCATCTTGAGCTTGAGGTATGCGAAAAGCGGCACCGCATTGAACTTTGCAATGCGGTTCGTCCGAGCAGTGCATAATAGCCGCCATGAACGGGACGATGTCTAAGATTAACTCTTCGCTTCGGAAGTTATCCGGCGATCCCAAGACCACTTCGAGTGTAACTGAGCCTGTACAATTGGCCTCTACATTCGTATGACGCCTTTAAAAGTCGCCTTTGTAGGTTTAACCTTGAGGGTCTATGCCCATTTTGCGACTGATCCTGATGAAGCAGGTTCAGGTTGCTACCGCCATCCATCAGACTCGGTGAGGTGAAATCCGCCAATAATTGGGTCAAGAACCAATGCGCGAAACCGCCGTGACGGATGCTAGTGGGTGGTCCTTCGATCGTAGGTGATCGGGCAGAAGACCATGGGTTGAACTTCGGGCGATCGGATCCATCGCATATACGCCCCTTAGTGCACGCTCGCCCCTTTTGGGTATATGGGTTGCGATATCATGTTCACCATCCGCACTTGTGTGGGAAAGCCCTTCTGTCCTCTATTGTTCGGGCGGTCGGGCTCTTCCTCGCCATCGCTATGCAGCCCTTGTCATTGAGTTCGCACTTAACTTGCCTGCTTGTTTGAACACCCAACAATCCCTGCTGGTGTGGTTGGCTGGTTTTTCGGAGGTGCCATGTATCCGCACAAGCGATCGAGTATTCGGTCCAAGTTGGACGGCCCCGGTATTTCTCTTGAATGGCTTCTTCCGCGACCGGTTTAGAGCCTCAATCCGCATTGACCGTCGATCTTCAGCATTATCGCCGCACGCGGCGCTTGTTCTTGTTGCGACGCGATCTGCCATTGCTGTCCTTGGTATCCGAACTACCAGTGGTTTTTGGTCAAGTTGTTACTACGAGCTAGCTAGTTGTCCTCGCCCGCACAAAAGCGGTCATGAGTGTTGTGAGGGCTGCCATGGATTTCGCTTTTCCTGTCCCTAGGTGCCGAGCTAGCCACTCGTCGTGGATGTTATGTTTGAAGGCTGCAAGGGCCTCTGCATCCGGGCAGTCAATGATTTGATTTTTCTTGGTTAGGAACCGTGTCTAGAATTGTCTGGCCAATTCTTATGGCTGCTGAATTATATGGCTAAGGTCATCGGCGTCTGGTGGTCGCACATATGAGCCCTGGAAGTTATCAAGGAATGCGGCTTCCAGGTCCTCCCAACAACCAATTGATTCTGCTGGCAAGCTGTTAGCCAATGCCGAGCTGGTCCTTTAAGCTTGAGGGGAGGTATTTGATGGCGGTAGATCATCACCAAGGGCCATGTGGATATGGAGGAGATAATCCTCGATCCGCATCGCAGGATCTGTGGTACCATCGTATGATTCGATGTTTACGGGTTTAAAGCCCTTAGGGATTTGATGATCCATTACTTCATCCGTGAAGCATAGTGGGTGTGCGGCGCTCAGATATTATATCACGACGCAGCTCAAATGAGCTTTGTCTCACAGCTCGCCCACCGGAGTTTTTGTATCCGCGTGACGGTTATCATCACGCGTCGTATGCGCCCATGCGATCCGTGAGATCGATCTTGTATGTTTTGCCTTATCCTCCAATATATCTCGCAAGTCCGCGCGCTTTTCCGTGCCTTGGTACTTTTTGAACGGCGCGGGTACGGCTTGAACGGAGGGTCTAGAGGCCTTCTATCACGGCCACGGGTGGCCGGTCTGCCATGTCGTGACGCCGGTGACTTGGGCGCTTCCTCCGATCGAGGCAACAGCCTGCGCTTAGGGTAGCTTTTGAGGGCGCTCGAGTTCATACTCTTCGCTGCAAGGACTTCAGTCCATCCGCTCACCAGCAGGTCTTCGCCACTCTAAGATGTTGCTGCTTTTCTTGAGGCTGCTTGCCGTGGCCATAAGCCCGCGTTTGAAACGCCCTGTTCGCGGGATCCTCAGTACGACAAATTGGCTGCCGCCGAGGCTTGCCTCATCTTCGGAGGGAGGCGATAATTATCGCCCTCTACCTCTCTTTCTGCAGACCGTCAGGCAGACTTGCTTCTTCCTCCTCCTGCGCTGAGTCCCGCCGAGGGGTTGTCTTCGCATCGTCCGGGTGTTATTATCTCCGTGCGAATCACCGCTTTTACTTGTGGCGGATTTAGAGCGCGCCACGACGCCGACGCTTGTTGTTTCTTGAGGGGTCATCCTCCGTTGTTCCATCGCCATTCCCATCTTTTGGGATGTCCACCATGTATATGTCATATGACGAGGTGGCCTTCCAGCGGCCCTGTAGGCGCTTAGGTCTTGGTCGCTCCAGCATCGCCGCCCATACCGCCGATGTCTTCGGAGTCGAAGTCGAGCATGTCGGTTAAATCATCGACAGTGGCTACAAACTGGGTGGTGGGTGGGCGTTGAATTTCTTCGTCGTCCACATCCCAACCTTCCTGACCGTAATCCGGCCAGGGCTCTCCGGATAAAGAGAGAGACTTTAGTGAATTCAGGATGTCGCCAAAGGGTGAGTGCTGAAAGATGTCCGCGGCAGTGAACTCCATGACCGGCGCCCAATCGGATTCGATTGGTAGGGGCGCGGAGGGTTCGGAGTCCGGAGAGGAGTCCGGCACCTTGGAGTCACGGTCTTCGCAAACGACAGGGATGGAGTTTGGCTCAATCGCCGCTGAGATCGTAGCCCCCGAGGCGGTGTCCAACCACTCGCCCTCGATCGGGAATCCGCCCGGATTAAGGGTCGAGCGGCATCGTGCGGCCTCCGTGACACCGCTCGTGGCAAAGCTAGATCGTGCCATCGAGACAAGGCGGCGCTTTGGCTGCGGCTCGAATCTGTCAAAGAGCAAGTCTCCGCGATGTCACCCGTAGTTTAAACTTCCAAATCTGACCTGATGGCCAGGGGCGAGCTTCGATATGCTCCGATGGCTGCTTAATTGCCCGCAGTGCAAAGCCGCCGAATCGAAGATTTGTCCGGGAGAAAAGTTCACCCGGACTGCGCTGTTGTCGATGATCAAAGGAGCCATCGGGCCTATAGGTGACGGCACACAGAGGAACTCTCAATGAAAGCACCAATGTCGGTGTCAAACCGCGGATCTCGGTAGGGGTCCCAATCGTGCGCCTAGGCGGATGGTAACAGGAGACAAGGGACATGATGTTTTACCCAGGTTCGGGCCCTCTCGATGGAGGTAATACCCTACTCCTGCTTGATTAATATTGATGATATGGGTAGTACAAGAGTAGATCTACCACGAGATCGTGAGAGGCTAAACCCTAGAAGCTAGCCTATTGTATGATTGTTGTTCGTCCTATAGACTAAAACCTCCGTTTATATAGACACCGGATAGGTTAGGGTTACAGAGTCGGTTACAATGGTAGGAGATCTACATATCCGTGACGCCAAGCTTGCCTTCCACACCAAGGAAAGTCCCATCCGGACACGGGACGAAGTCTTCAATCTTGTATCTTCATAGTCTTGGAGTCCGGCCACGATGATAGTTCGGCTATCCGGACACCCCCTAATCCAGGACTCACTCACCAGGCCTTTCTTTTCCCAAGAAGTAAGCCGCATGGGAATTCCGGATCGGAATTCGGGGGCCGCCGCCCAGTTGGCGTCGCGTGGCTCGGTGATATGGAACCACCCCGATTGCCACCCTTTCACGATCTCCGCGAAACAGCCTTCAAGCCAGGTAACATTGGGCATCCTGCCCACCATGGCGCCTCCGCACTCCGCTTGCTGGCCGCTCACGATCTTCGGCTTCACACAAAAGATTCGTAGCCACAGGCTGAAGTGGGGCTTGATACGGAGGAAGGCCTCACACACGATGATAAACGCCGAGATGTTGAGGACGAAGTTTGGGGCCAGGTCATGGAAGTCCAACCCATAGTATAACATGAGCCCGCGGACAAAAGGATGAAGTGGAAATCCCAGTCCGCGGACGAAATGGGCAAGGAACACGACCCTCACGTGGGGTCCCGGACTTAGGACAATCTGCCCTGCGTCCGGCAGCCGGTGCGCCATATCTGCAGCTAAGTATCCGGCCGCCCGAAGCTTCGTAATATGCTCCTCCTTGGCGGAAGAAGCCACCCACTTACCTCCTGCTCCGGACATGTTTGGTTGTGCTGAGAAGTCGAGAACTAGGGCGCTGGAGCTCTAGGGTGCGAGAATGGGTGAACGAGGGAAGAAGAAGGCGTGGGTAAAAATGGGAGATCCTTATCCCTTTATAGAGGTGGCGAAAAATGGTGCGCCTCCCCGCTTGCCTAAGGAAATCGCTTATTTTCCAAGCGCCACGGTTAAGTTACCCATGCCCGTATTAATGAAGATCCCGTGATAAGGGGACACGATCTCTGCTTCGACAAGACGTGCCGAGGAAACCACCTCGCAATATGTGCAGAGCCTGGCTGTGTGGAAACTGTTCAAAAAATGACTTGACCATGGTGTGATGCCACATTGTCTAAAGTTGTCAGCAGATTACGTTTGTGGGACATCATTCTCTCTACGATGGCATGTAAAAATCGCCTTGCAGAGTTGGACACGATTTAAGTGTTCGAGGTTACTTTGGAGTATTCGGAGATGGAACCCGCCTTGCAATGCCGAAGACAATCTACACGCCGGACTCATCGTCATTGAAGCCTGATTCAGGGGCTACTGAGGGAGTCCTGGATTAGGGGGTATCCGAACAGCCGGACTATATACTTTGGCCTGACTGTTGGACCGTGAAGATACAAGACTCAAGACTTCGTCCCGTGTCCGGATGGGACACTCCTTTGCGTGGAAGACAAGCTTGGCGATCTGGATATTAGATTTCCTTTTTTGTAACCGACTCTGTGTAAACCCTAGCATCCTCTGGTGTCTAGTCTATATAAACCGGAGGGTTTAGTCCATAGAGACACAATCATAATCATCATAGGCTGACTTCTAGGGTTTAGCCTCTACGATCTCATGGTAGATCAACTCTTGTAATACTCATATCATCAAGATCAATCAAGTAGGAAGTAGGGTTTTACCTCCATCGAGAGGGCCCGAACCTGGGTAAAACATCGTGTCCCTTGCCTCCTGTTACCATGAGCCTTAGACACACAGATCGGGACCCCCTACCCGAGATCCGCCGGTTTTGACACCGACAGCTGCTTTCTCCCTTTGTACAAGTAGAATGCCCGTGCGTTGCTACGTGCTATAATACATATAAATCGATCAAACAAATAATTAATATCGTCTTCAAGGTAGAATCTGTTGGGGAACGTAGTAATTTCAAAAAATTTCCTACGATCACGCAAGACCATGGTGATGGCATAGCAACGAGAGGGAGAGTGTCCGCCCACGCACTGTGAGACCGAAAGCGAAGCGTTATAACAACGCTGTTGATGTAGTCGACGCCCCACGATCCGACCGATCCAAGCACCGAACGACGGCACCTCCGAAGTTCGCACACGCTCAGCTCGATGACGATCCCCGACCCGATCCAGCAAAGTGTCGGGATGAGTTCCACAAGACGACGGGCGTGGACGATGTTGATGCTCCACCGACGCAGGGCTTCGCTTAAGCTCCGCGACGATATGACTTCTCCGCGCCTGGCTTCTCCTAAGCTCCGCGACGATATAACCGAAGTGGAATATGGTGGAAGGGGCACCGCACACGGCTAAGGCAAGATCCGAGATCAACTTGTGTGTATTGGGGTGCCCCTGCCCCGTGATATAAAGGAGACAAGGGGAGGTGGCCGCCCTAGAGGAGGCGCACTAAGGAGGAGTCCTACTCCCACCGAGTAGGACTCCCCCTTCTCCTAGTTGGAGTAGGATTGGGAGGGGAAGGGGAAGGCGCGCCCTCTCTCCTTGTCCTATTCGGACTGGAAGGGGAGGGGGCGCAGCCCACCTGGCCGCCCTTCTCCTTCTCCTCAAGGCCCATGAGGGCCCATATACCCCGGGGTTCCGTAACCCCGGTGTTCCGGTAATATCCTGTTTTCACTGAACCATTCCAAGTCCAAACATAGGCTTCCAATATATCAATCTTTATGTCTCGACCATTTCGAGACTCCTCGTCATGTCCGTGATCACATCCGGACTCAACAACCTTCGTGCATCAATACTTATAAACTCATTATGAACTCGCCATCAAACGTTAGCGTAAGGACCCTACGGGTTCGAGAACTATGTAGACATGACCTAGAACCATTCTCGGTCAATAACCAATAGCGGAACCTGGATGCCCATATTGGTTCCTACATATTCTACTTAAGATCTTTATCGGTCAAACCGCATAACGACATACGTTGTTCCTTTGTCATCGGTATGTTACTTACCCGAGATTCGATCGTCGGTATCCAATACCTAGTTCAATCTCGCTACCGTAAGTCTCTTTACTCGCTCCGTAATACATCATCTCACAACTAACTCATTAGTTGTAATGCTTGCAAGGCTTAAGTGATGTGCATTACCGAGAAGGCTCGAGATACCTCTCCGACAATCGGAGTGACAAAACCTAATCTCAAATACGCCAACCCAACAAGTACCTTTGGAGACACCTGTAGTACTCCTTTATAATCACCCAGATTACGCCAGACGCTTGGTAGTACCTAAAGTGTTCCTCCGTAAACGGAGTTGCATAATCTCATAGTTATAGGAACATGTATGGGTCATGAAGAAAGCATTAACATACTAAACGATCAACTGTTAAGCTAACGGAATGGGTCATGTCAATCAGATCATTCAACTAATGATGTGACCTTGTTAATCAAATAACAACTCCTTGTTTATGGTTAGGAAACATAACCATCTTTGATTAACAAGCTAGTCAAGTAGAGGCATACTAGTGACATACTGTTTGTCTATATATTCACACATGTATTATGTTTCCGGTTAATACAATTCTAGCATGAATAATAAACATTTATCATGATATAAGGAAATAAATAATAACTTTTATTATTGTCTCTAGGGCATATTTCCTTCAGTCTCCCACTTGCACTAGAGTCAATAATCTAGATTACAATGTAATGATCCTAACACACATGGAGTCTTGGTGCTGATCATGTTTTGCTCGTGGAAGAGGCTTAGTCAACGGGTCTGCAACATTCAGATCCGTATGTATTTTGCAAATCTCTATGTCTCCCATTTGGACTTGGTCCCGAATGGAATTGAAGCATCTCTTGATGTGCTTGGTCCTCTTGTGAAACCTGGATTCCTTTGCCAAGGCAATTGCACCAAGATTGTCACGAAGATCTTCATCGGTCCCGATGCACTAGGTATGACACCTAGATCGAAATGAACTCTTTCATCCAGACTCTTCATTCGCTGCTTCCAAGCAGCTATGTACTCCGCTTCACATGTAGATCCCGCCACGACGCTTTGTTTAGAACTGCACCAACCGACAGCTCCACCGCTTAATAAAAACACGATCCGGTTTGCGATTTAGAATCGTCCGGATCAGTGTCAAAGCTTGCATCGACGTAACCATTTACGACTAGCTCTTTGTCACCTCCATATACGAGAAACATATCCTTAGTCCTTTTCGTATTTCAGATGTTCTTGACCGCTGTCCAAAGGATCCACCTCGATTACTTTGGTACCTTCCTGCCAAGCTTACAGCTAAGCATACGCCAGTCTGGTACACAGATTGCATACATGATAGAGCCTATGGCTGAAGCATAGGAACATCTTTCATTTTCTCTCTATCTTCTGTTGTGGTCGGGCATTGAGTCCGACTCAATCTTACACCTTGTAATACAGGTAAAAACCTTTCTTTGCCTCGATCCATTTTGAACTTCTTCAAAACTTTATCAAGGTATGTGCTTTGTGAAAGTCCAATTAAGCGCCTTGATCTATCTCTATAGATCTTGATGCCCAATATGTAAGCAGCTTCACCGAGGTCTTTCATTGAAAAACTTTATTCAAGTATCCTTTATGCTATCCAGAATTCTATATCATTTCCAATCAATAATATGTCGTCCACATATAATATTAGAAATGCTACAGAGCTCCCACTCACTTTCTTGTAAATACAGCTTCTCCAAAAGTCTCAGATAAACCCATATGCTTTGATCACACTATCAAAGCGCTTATTCCAACTCCGAGAGGCTTGCACCGCACCATAAATTGATCGTTGAGCTTGCACACTTTGTTAGCACCCTTTGGATCGACAAAACCTTCTGGTTGCATCATATACAACTCTTCTTCTAGAAATCCATTCAAGAATGCGGTTTTACATCCATTTGCCAAATTTCATAATCATAAAATGCGCAATTGCTAACATGATTCGGACAGACTTAAGCATCGCTACGGGTGAGAAAGTCTCATCGTAGTCAACCCCTTGAACTTGTCGAAAACCTTTTGCAACAAGTCGAGCTTTGTAGACAGTTATATTACCATCGGCGCCATTCTTCTTCTTAAAGATCCATTTATTTTCAATGGCTTGCCGATCATCGGCAAGTCAACCAAAGTCCATACTTTGTTCTCATACATGGATCCCATCTCAGATTTCATGGCTTCCAACCATTTTATGGAATCTGGGCTCACCATCGCTTCTTCATAGTTCGTAGGTTCGCCATGGTCAAGTAACATGACTTCCGAATAGGATTACCGCACCACTCGTGCGATTTTACTCTGGTTGACCTACGAGGTTCAGAAGTAACTTGATCTGAAACTACATGATCATCATCATTAGTTTCTTCACTAATTGGTGTAGTTGTCACAGAACCATTTCTTGTGATGAACTACTTTCCAATAAGGGAGCAGATACAGTTATCTCATCAAGTTCTACTTTCCTCCCACTCACTTCTTTCGAGAGAAACTCCTTCTCTAGAAAGGACCCGAATTTAGCAACGAAAATCTTGCCTTCAGATCTGTGATAGAGGGTGTACCCAACAGTCTCCTTTGGGTATCCTATGAAGACACATTTTTCCGATTTGGGTTCGAGCTTATCTGGTTGAAGTTTCTTTACATAAGCATCGAGCCCCAAACTTTAAGAAACGACAACTTTGGTTTCTTGCCAAACCACAGTTCATAAGGCGCCGCCTCAACGGATTTTGACGGTGTCCTATTCAACGTGAATGCGGCTGTCTCTAAAGCATAACCCCAAAACGATAGCGGTAAATCGAAATAGACATCATAGATCGCACCATATCTAGTAAAGTACGACACGACGCTCGACACACCATTTCTCCGTGGTGTTCCGGTATGCGTGAGTTGTGAAACTATTCCACATTGTTTCAAATGTAAACCAAACTCAGAACTCAAATATTCTCCTCCACGATCAGATCGAGAAACTTTATTTTCTTGTTACGATGATTTTCTACTTCACTCTGAAATTCTTTGAACTTTTCAAATGTTTCAGATTTGTGTTTCATTAAGTAGATATACCCATATCTGCTCAAATCATCTGTGAAGGTGAGAAAATAACGATACCCGCCAAGGCTTCAACATTCATTGGACCACAAACATCGTATGTATGATTTCCAATAAATCAGTTGCACGCCCATAGTTCCGAGAACGGCGTTTTGTCATCTTGCCCATGAGGCACGGTTCGCAAGTACCAAGTGATTCATAATCAAGTGATTCCGAAGCCCATCAAGATGGAGTTTCTTCATGCGTTTACAATCGATATGACCTAAACGGCAAGTGCCACAAATAAGTTGCACTATCATTATCAACTCTACATCTTTTGGCTTCAACATTATGAATATGTGTATCACTACTTGTCGAGATTCAACAAGAATAGACCATTCTTCAAGGGTGCATGACCATAAAAGATATTACTCATATAAATAGAACAACCATTATTCTCTGATTTAAATGAATAACCGCCTCGCAATAAACAAGATCCAGATATAATGTTCATGCTCAACGCTGGCACCAAATAACAATTATTTAGGTCTAAAACTAATCCCAAGGTAGATGTAGAGGTAGCGTGCGATCGCGATCACATCGACTTTGGAACCATTTCCAACGCCATCGTCACCTCGCCCTTAGCCAATCTTCGCTAATCCGTAGTTCCTGTTTCGAGTTGCAAATATTAGCAATGTAACCAGATCAAATACCTGTGTACTATCATGAGTATTAGTAAGGTACACATCAATAACATGTATATCATATATACCTTTGTTCACCTTGCCATCCTTTTTATCCGCCAAATACTTGGGGCAGTTCCGCTTCAAAGGTCCAATCTGCTTGCAAGAAAACACTCGCCAGTGCTTAGGTCCAGACTTGGGTTTCTTCTCTTGATCAGCAACTTTCTTGCTGTTCTTTTGGAGTTTCCTTCTTCTTCCCTTTGCCCTTTTCTTGAAACTAGTGGTCTTGCTGACCATCAACACTTGATGCTCTTTCTTGATTTCTACCTCCGCTGCTTTCAGATCGCGAAGAGCTCAGAATTGTCTTAGTCATCCCTTGCATATTATAGTTCATCACGAAGCTCTTGTAGCTTGGTGGCGTGATTGGAGAATTCATCAATGACACTATCATCCGGAAGATTAACTCCCAGCTGAATTAAGTGATTGTTATACCCGACATTTTGAGTATGTGCTCACCGACGTAACTATTCTCCTCCATCTTGCAGCTATAGAACTTATTGGAGACTTCATATCTCTCAATCCGGCATTTGCTTGAAATATTAACTTCAACTCCTGGAACATCTCATATGCTCCATGACGCTCAAAACGCCGTTGAAGACCCGGTTCTAAGCCGTAGCATGGCACACTGAACTATAGAGTAGTCATCAGCTCGCTTTGCCGACGCTCACAACTTCGCTCAAGATCTGCAGCAGGCCTGCTACCCAGCGGTGCTTCCAGACGTAATTTTTCTGTGCAGCAATGAGGATAATCCTCAAATTACGGACCCAGTCCGTGTAATTGCTACCATCATCTTTCAACTTTGCTTTCTCAAGGAACGCATTAAAATTCAACGGAACAACAGCACGAGCCATCTATCTACATCAAACATAGACAAGCAAAATACTATCAGGTACTAAGTTCATGATAAATTTAAGTTTGATTAATCATATTAAAAACCTCCCACTTAGACAGACATCTCTCTAGTCATCTAAGTGATCACGTGATCCAAATCAACTAAACCATGTCCGATCATCACGTGAGATGGAGTAGTTTCAATGGTGAACATCACTATGTTGATCATATCTACTATATGATTCACGCTCGACCTTTCGGTCTCTGTGTTCCGAGGCCATATCTGTTATATGCTAGGCTCGTCAAGTTTAACCTGAGTATTCCGCGTGTGCAACTGTTTTGCACCCGTTGTATTTGAACGTAGAGCCTATCACACCCGATCATCACGTGGTGTCTCAGCACGAAGAACTTTCGCAACGGTGCATACTCAGGGAGAACACTTCTTGATAATTTTTAGTGAGAGATCATCTTATAATGCTACCGCCAATCAAAGCAAGATAAGATGCATAAAGGATAAACATCACATGCAATCAATATAAGTGATATGATATGGTCATCATCATCTTGTGCTTGTGATCTCCATCGCCAAGCACCGCCATGATCACCATCGCCACCGGCGCGACACCTTGATCTCCATCGTAGCATCGTTGTCGTCTCGCCAACTATTGCTTCTACGACTATCGCTACTCCTTAGTGATAAAGTAAAGCAATTACATGGCGCTTGCATTTCATACAATAAAGCGACAACCATATGGCTCCTGCCATTGCCGATAACTCGTTACAAAACATGATCATCTCATACAATAAAATATAGCATCACGCCTTGACCATATCACATCACAACATGCCCTGCAAAAACAAGTTAGACGTCCTCTACTTTGTTGTTGCAAGTTTTACGTGGCTGCTACGGGCTGAGCAAGAACCGTTCTTACCTCGCATCAAAACCACAACGATATTTCGTCAAATAGACTCCGTTTAACCTTCTCAAGGACCGGGCGAGCCACACTCGATTCAACTAAAGTGAGAGAGAGACACCCGCCGGTCACCTTTAAGCAACGAGTGCTCGGGCGGTGAAACCAGTCTCGCGTAAGCGTACGCGTAATGTCGGTCCGGGCCGCTTCATCTCACAATACCGCTGAACCAAAGTATGACATGCTGGTAGGCAGTATGACTTGTATCGTGCACATGACATCAACGCATAAAACCAGGCTCTGATACCACTGTTTGGGAACGTAGTAATTTCAAAAATTTTCCTACGATCACGCAAGACCATGGTGATGGCATAGCAACGAGAGGAGAGTGTCCGCCCACGCACCCTCGTGAGACCGAAAGCGGAAGCGTTATAACAACGCTGTTGATGTAGTCGTGCGCTCCACGATCCGACCGATCCAAGCACCGAACGTCACGGCACCTCCGAAGTTCTGCACACGCTCAGCTCGATGACGATCCCGGACTCCGATCCAGCAAAGTGTCGGGATGAGTTCCACAAGACGACGAAGGCGTGGTGGCGATGTTGATGCTCCACCGATGCAGGGCTTCGCTTAAGCTCCGCGACGATATGACTTCTCCGGCGCAGGCTTCTCCTAAGCTCATGACGATATAACCAAGTGGAATATGGTGGAAGGGGCACCGCACACGCTAAGGCAAGATCCGAGATCAACTTGTGTGTATTGGGGTGCCCCTGCCCAGATATAAAGGAGACAAGGGGAGGTGGCGGCCCTAGAGGAGGCGCACTAGGAGGAGTCCTACTCCCACCGAGTAGGACTCCCCTCTCCTAGTTGGAGTAGGATTGGGGAGGGAAAGGGAAGGCGCCGCCCCTCTCTTGTCCTATTCGGACTGGAAGGGGAGGGGGCGCAGCCCACCTGGCCGGCCCTTCTCCTTCTCCCTCAAGGCCCATGAGGGCCCATATACCCCCGGGGTTCCGTAACCCCGGTGTTCCGTAACATCCTGTTTTCACTCGAACCATTCCAAGTCCAAACATAGGCTTCCAATATATCAATCTTTATGTCTCGACCATTTCGAGACTCCTCGTCATGTCCGTGATCACATCCGGGACTCAACAACCTTCGTGCATCAATACTTATAAACTCATTATGAACTGTCATCAAACGTTAGCGTGCGGACCCTACGGGTTCGAGAACTATGTAGACATGACCTAGAACCATTCTCGGTCAATAACCAATAGCGGAACCTGGATGCCCATATTGGTTCCTACATATTCTACGAAGATCTTTATCGGTCAAACCGCATAACGACATCGTTGTTCCTTTGTCATCGGTATGTTACTTACCCGAGATTCGATCGTCGGTATCCAATACCTAGTTCAATCTCGCTACGTAAGTCTCTTTACTCGTTCCGTAATACATCATCTCACAACTAACTCATTAGTTGTAATGCTTGCAAGGCTTAAGTGATGTGCATTACCGAGAAGGCCTCGAGATACCTCTCCGACAATCGGAGTGACAAAACCTAATCTCAAATACGCCAACCCAACAAGTACCTTTGGAGACACCTGTAGTACTCCTTTATAATCACCCGATTCGCCAGTGGCGCTTGGTAGTACCAAAGTGTTCCTCCGTAAACGGAGTTGCATAATCTCATAGTTATAGGAACATGTATGGGTCATGAAGAAAGCATTAACATACTAAACGATCAACTGTTAAGCTAACGGAATGGGTCATGTCAATCAGATCGCTCAACTAATGATGTGACCTTGTTAATCAAATAACAACTCCTTGTTTATGGTTAGGAAACATAACCATCTTTGATTAACAAGCTAGTCAAGTAGAGGCATACTAGTGACATACTGTTTGTCTATATATTCACACATGTATTATGTTTCCGTTAATACAATTCTAGCATGAATAATAAACATTTATCATGATATAAGGAAATAAATAATAACTTTTATTATTGTCTCTAGGGCATATTTCCTTCAGAATCTTGTTGCTTCCTCATATGTCCAATCATATTTTGAACATCAAATAAGATCAAACAAATAATTAAGGTCACCTACAATGTAGAATCTCACTTCTCCCTCACACATCCAAGCATGTTTGGACGAGCGCCCAACAGGCTCCACAAAACTTAACCGTCTAGACAGTCCAGACACCCCCAAATTAGACCAAATCGGGGATGGGAATGTGGTTGTCCGGACTATCCATCAAGTTATCTCCAACACGCGGACCCAACGCAAAATAAACATTCCCTTTTATTGCGGGACCATCCCCTACTCGCTTGGTTGTTCTAAGCCGTAAAGCATGGCACACTGAACTATAGAATAGTCATCAGCTTTGCTCTGCCAGACGTTCTTAACGTCGTCAGTTGCATCAGCAGCAGGCCTGGCACCTAGCGGTGCATCCAGACGTAACTCTTACGTGCAGCAATGAGGATAATCCTCGAGTTACGCACCCAGTCCGTGTAATTGCTACCATCATCTTTCAACTTTGCTTTCTCAAGGAACGCATTAAAATTCAACGGAACAACAGCACAAGCCATCTATCTATAAACAAACATAGACAAGCAAGATACTATCAGGTACTAAGTTCATGATAAATTTAAGTTCAATTAATCATATTATTTAAGAACTCCCACTTAGATGACATCTCTCTAGTCATCTAAGTGATCACGTGATCCAAATCAACTAAACCATAACCGATCATCACGTGAGATGGAGTAGTTTTCAATGGTGAACATCTTATGTTGATCATATCTACTATATGATTCACGCTCGACCTTTCGGTCTCCGTGTTCCGAGGCCATATCTGCATATGCTAGGCTCGTCAAGTATAACCTGAGTATTCTGCGTGTGCAAAACTGGCTTGCACCCGTTGTAGATGGACGTAGAGCCGTAGCAGGACAATTCTTGCTTGAAAGTCGGATGACGACGACCTCACCTTTCCCATGGCACCCTCTATCCTTCACACCATTCTTACGCACAAACCGTCAAGGAGGACACCCCCGACAATTGTCCCACTCTCCAGCATGATCCCCTCCCCACGTGTTTGTGCCGATCAGCTACCTCCATCAAGGAGGAGGAGGAGGCATGTCTCCTAAATCATTGCCTTGCAGTAAACATATAGTTGTATGTTGTGCATTACCAGGAACAAAAAAATGATGTCCATGTTAGACATGCAACTGGTAGGCACCGTGTCCGTTATTACCTCTTGAAGCAACCAACAAATGTATTTACCCTTCTATACTAATCAAAAAATTGTCTGAGTTGATTTAAAAAATATATGAACCGCTCGCTCGTACAATTTGTTGCAAAACCATCTTTAATGAAGACTAATTTGCCATATTTTCTAATGTATGAAAATTATTCTGCTCAGACAGTCATAACTGAATTGCCGTATTTTTTAACATAGGAATATTATTCTACTCAGAAGAGAGCAGACCCAACCGCCATCCACATCCACATCTATCGCATAATATAACACTAATAGAAAACGGGGCTTTGGTTTAGGCCTGGATAAGGGCATTAATCATGGTTCACTCACGAACCGGGACCAAAGGATGCATCAGTCCCGGTTCGTGCGGCCAGGGCGCCGTCCGGGCCTCAGGGGCCATTGGTCCCAGTTCCAGACACGAACCGGGACCAATAGGCCTCGCTCCTGGCCCACCACCTTTAGTCCCGGTTCGTGGCTAGAACCGGGACCAAAGGCCAGTCTTCTGTCCCATTTATAGCCACCAACCGGGACTAAAGAGAGGCCTATATATACCCCTGCCCGCTCACTCCTCTGTTCTCAGTGCTCTATTTTTTGCCCCGGCCGTGGGAAAGGTGTGTGTTGCTCTAGCTCACCTCCTATGCACATCAAGTGTTCGATGAAATGCCCGAGCCACACTTAAGCTTTATGCTCTCCAAGTTCCTTGTCCAACCTCCATTTGCCTCAAGATTTGTCTAGGTTTAGCGGTCCGCCCTGTCCCGTCTCCGTCCTCACTGCCTTCGATGTTGAGCCTCTTGTTCTTATCTTCTTTCTAAAACAAAACAAAAATCTTACTTGTATGATTTAAATAGATACTTGTATAATTTTCTTACTTTTATTATTGTTTGTTATTATATAGTGTGATGGTGTTGGTATCCACCCTCGTCGGCCCTCGTCCTGTCTATGATTTGGATGTGGTATATATTATCTTTTATAACTATTTCTTTCATTTAGTGTTCATGAAAATTATGTCGACCAACATAACATAGATGTTTTATCTAGGAAGTATGTCAACCGGAAATTCGAATGGACCCTCCTGTCGAGAGGTTAAATTTAGTTGAAAAATAAAACGATTACTTGAAGAAAAAATTGAAAAGAATTGAGGAGGAGAAGATGGCATTGGAGTTGCATGTTGCGGATATCGTCGATGATCACAAGATCAAGATGGATAAAATGCGCTTGAAGATTAGAAAGATTAAAAAATATGACATTCATACTGAGGCTTGGTATCATTATGTCGTTGGATCAATTGTTACCTTAGTTGCGATTATGATCGCATTTGTTGTTGGTTTGAAATGTTTTACATAGTTTCAATGTATTGTCTAATTAGATGCTCTAGAGAGATAGATGTTGTTCAATGAGAACTATGTATTTATTTTTTCAGTAATAACATTTGATCACTACTGTTCTTTGGTTTTATTGTGATGATGAACTTCTATTAATTTGGTCACTTCTCTATTCATGTTGTTCTGTAATGGTTTTCTGACACACTTAATTATATATAATGCACGCAGATGAACTGGCAATGGATGTACGGTGACAGACGCACCTCCGAGTACATTAAGGGCGTGCATAATTTTCTTGAAGTAGCTAACGCAAACAAGCGAAATGGTTTTATGTGTCGTCCATGCCCTATCTGTGAGAATATGAAGTCTTAGGGCCTGTTCTGATCTCCTCTGAACTTCCAAAACTTCTCAAAATCAGCTTCTTGAAGCTAGCTTCTACTCCACCTAGCGGTTTGTGAAGCGTTCTGCACGTCGTAGCTTCTCCCAGCGATTTGGCCCGCTGGGAGAGGCTGCTGGCCTGTTCGGCTATAGCTTGGGCTGGCTGGAATCAGCCCAGCTGGGGCCTGGCTTGGTTTTTAGAGATAGAAGGGGTTGGGCTGCAGTAGGCAGAGAACATGTGGGCTGAAAATTACTTCGATTTTTTTTCACAGGCACTAGTTTCTGCGAATTTTTAGTGTACAGAGAGATGTACACTGGCATGCAGTCCGATTCTAGGTGAGTAAAAACATGCCAAGTTTATCAATTATCCTACAATCACGTACTCTGTTATAGCCTGATTCTGGGTGAGTCCAAAACAAGTGGAGTCTATCCATTATCTTACAAAATCACGTACTGTGTTATAGCAGTAGGCAGAGTACAAAGTAGTCAGGACAAGTTACTACATGTTATCCTAGTTAAGACAAGTTATATAATATAGAATAACAGCAAGTTTGGTCCTCTGCCATAGAACAAAAGCTTCATTTGCATATAAGTTTGCAAATCAAAATGGCCACCAATCTAAAGACATGAGCATGATTACTTCACCAACTAAGAGCAATGGCGGTAGCTAGTTCATGCCTAAACAAATCCATATTAGGAGTACTTTCCGCCGATGTTGAAGCATCCGATGCATTTGGAGGAATAACATATTTCTTGTATCTATCTGGAATAGTTGGAACATAATCCGGATCCCTCTCACACCGAAGAAAGTGGAGATCCTCTTTGTCATGGAGGCGAACGTAATTGTGTAGTGTCATAGTAGCCGCAGCAATCATCTTTTGTGTATTGATCGAGTAGTTTGGCATTTTAAGCAAGATTTGCCATTTCATCTTCCAAACACCAAAAGTTCTCTCTATGGTATTGCGCTTGGAGGAGTGGATCCGGTTGAACTTTTCTACAGGAGTAGTTGGGGGTGCACCTCTCTGGAAGTCGGGGACGTGATATCGTTCTCCTTTGTACGGTGCTAGATAGCCATCCTGTTAGGATAGCCATGTCTACTAGGTAATACTTGCCTATACAAAAAATAAACAAACATGATTGTGAGTTCAAGGTTATGATACATAAGTTGCAACAACAATAAACATGCATGTGAATTGGAGGATATATTACATAAGTTGCAATATCAAGAAATGCTAACCCTTTGGAGGATGTAGGAATGTGGCCTTGTCATTTTCGATTGCATGGAATAACACACTTGTATCATGCATAGAACCCGGTTGTCCAATTGAAGCATAGGTGAAATGCATATCAAAGTCGCATACTGCCATCACATTCTGAGTTGTTGCACATGTTCTTCCAATATACCTTACTTTTGAAGCTCCTTCCGGAATAGAAGCCCTAACATGTGTCCCATCTATTGCACCAATGCAATCTTTGAGATGAGGATAAGCCCTTTTGTCACGCTTAATCCTATCATGCACGATGCGAAAATTAGGGTCTTGAGGCCTAATGTAGTGAAACACAAGTTAGCATCCATTGAATCAACATACACATAATGCATACATAAATAGCGAACACTTGGTTCAACAACATAGACATAAAGATGGTTCCACAGTGCGTACATAAAGAGATGAAATAGTATCAAGTAGTTCAACAACATAAACATAAAGATGGTTCAAGCACTAGGTTTAACATAAAAGACACAAATAGTTTAGATAGCAAAGGATAATCGACCATCACACATAGATGGAATGGTGTGCATGTAAATTAACTACTTCCCATACTTCAAGTCATACTTCCTGCGCAACCAACCCTTTCGGGACTCAAGAGGCATGTAAAGAAACATCTCCCTTTGCGCCCTCTTCACAAACAACTCGGAAGCCATGAAGAACTCATCGGTATCAGCTGTTGCACCACAAGCAATGACTTCATCCATAACCGAAGTGACACAATTCGCCTCATCTTGCTTTAGGAAAGACTGAAACGATGAGTGAGAAGCCTCGGCAATATCACCAATCCTTGTAACTTGCTCACACATCACTTGTGCGGTCTTGGGTTTCTTGTTCTTCTCTGGAATGATAATTCCAAGCCTCACTTTAGATGAACTAGGTGTTGTCTGAGATGCTTGTTCTTCAGTATCATCCAAATCAAGATCTTCAATCTCATCAACATTGAGGCTGGCTTTCACGGCCGCACTAGAGGGAGGAGGTGTGCCCGAAGAAGGATTCCAATGGTCAGTACCATCACTTGTGATATCTCCAAAAATAGTCCGCATGTTTTCTTCATTAGCGAGTCCTTTCTTCTTGAACTTGCCACAATCTTTAATATCATGTAATACAACAAGGGAAACAATTTGTTAGTAAATAAAATGATATGGATGAGTTATGATATGTGATACATCAGCCAAAGAACTTACAATTTTAGCCTTTTTCCACCATTCATCATCTTGTGACATAGTATTGTTCCCATAGTCCCATCCGGCTCCGGTCTCCCGCAACTTGAGTTTCTTGAATACGCTGAAATCACCTTTAAGCTTGTCCCATTTGTTTTTCAATTGCGTCTGTGTGTAGTCAAGCCCAGTTCTCATTTTGAATTGCCTTGTCACCTCATCAAATGCACTTGGTGTCAAATAATTTCCTGGCCTATTTCCAGCATTCACTTGCACGGCAAACAACTCGCAGACAATCCGAGTGTTCTCAACGCTCCATTCAGCAGTCATGCTCGACACTTCTCTAAGAAAAATGCATGTCACTTTGGTCCTCAAATGTATGCAACACATGGACAACAATACATGCAGTGGAAACAAAAATGTACGCACATACCACATTCAGAGAGCAGTACACATACCACACTTCAAGCCAGTGCACACTTATGAAAAAATAATACTAATTGACAATTTCATGCTTAGCCACAATCAGATATTAAACTAACGAAGGTATGCACAAATCACATGTACACAGCAGTACACATACCACTTCACACATTTGTACTCTTATGAAAAAATAAACTCATTTGCATCTATAGTAGCTTCACCATGGCTGCCATGGGAGGACCTTGGGGAAGAAGGAAAAGGAAGCTCACCTAGGGTTGATGCCGTCCGGGATGGGGGCTCAGAAGTCGTGGTGGTGGGGGGGGGGGGTCCGTGGAGATCAGCACCGACGTCGGGCGGTGTATGCAGCCGGTGGGGGTGTTGCAACGGGTAGCGGCAGGGATGCACCTTCTGGGTGGTCTTCTCGAAGGGAACCGGCGGGGATGGCCCTGTATACGTCGGATCTGGCGGTGAAAGGGACCTCCGACCGGCGGAGGGGTGGATCCGGCCGTGGCGGCCGCTGGAAGGTAGGTCGCGAGGGAGAGGGGAACTGCTTGGCAGCAACGATTCGAGGGAGAGGGGAACTGCTCGAGCGCCCTGCCTGTGACCGTATCGAGTCGAGCTGTTCCTTGAACCGTTTTCTTAAGCGGGGGCATTTTCGTTGTAAATATAGGAAACTCCTCCTTCTCGTTTTTCTAGAGCCGGGCTTTGCGGGCTTCGAGTTTTTACACGGGAGAAGGGTTCAGCTTCTCGAATACAGCTTCTAGGAACTCAAACGTTTGGCACGACTTCTGTCTAGAAATCTGAGGAGTTAGAAGCTGGAGGAGATCAGAACAGGCCCTTACTCTAACCGGAAAACCATTCACATCCACCTGCTTGAGAAGGGTTTCATGCCACACTATAATGTTTGTACCAAGAATGGAGAAAGAGGGGTTATGATGGAAGACAATGAAGAAGAAGAGGATGATGACAACTATGTGCCCCCTCAATACGGTGATGCCCCAATGGGGGAAGCTGAAGATCAAGAGGAACCAGACGATGTGCCCGATGATGATCTTCGCCGGGTCATTGTTGATGCAAAGAGATAATGCACAAATGAAAAGGAGAAGTTGAAGTTCGATCGCATGTTAGAAGATCACAAAAAAGGGTTGTACCCCAATTGAGAAGATGGCAACACAAATCTCGGTACCACACTGGAATTGCTGCAATGGAAGACAAACAATGTTGTATCTGACGATGGATTTGAGAAGCTACTGAAGATATTGAAGAAGAAGCTTCCAAAGGATAACGAATTGCCTGACGGTACGTATGGAGCAAAGAAGGTTCTATGCCCTCTAGGATTGGATGTGCAGAAGATACATGCATGCCCTAATTACTGCATCCTCTACCGTGGTGCGTACGAGGATTTGAACGCATGCCCGATATGCAGTGCATTGCGGTATAAGATCAGACGAAATGACCCTGATGATGTTGACGATAAGTGCCCCAGGAAGAGGGTTCCTGCCAAGGTGATGTGGTATGCTCCTATAATTCCACGGTTAAAACGTATGTTCAGAAATAAAGAGCATGCCAAGTTGATGCAATGGCACAAAGAGGACGGTAAGAAAGACGGGAAGTTCAGAGCACCCGCTGACGGGTCGCAGTGCCCTCTCTGCACCCGGTGATGAAGTACTCGATGGATTGCACCTCGTGGACCCCCTCGAAGGAGTTGCACAACTCGACCCAGCGCGTCAGGTAGTTGCGTGTGGACTCGGTTGGCCCCTGGATGCACATGGAGAGTTGGTGAGGCTTGGGGGCCGCTTGTATGTACTGGTGAAGTTGTGAACGATGGTGTCGCTGAAATCCAACCAGCTGTTGACGCTGTTAGGATTGAGGTTGTTCAGCCATGTTCGGCCGGTGCCCTAGAGCATGAGCAGGACATACTTCACAGCAACGCGCTTGTTGCCGTTGGCTATGCTGACTGCTGTGGAGTAGTCGATCAGCCAGTCCTCCGGCTTCATGGAGCCGGTGTACTTGGGAGTATCTCCAGGGAGCGTGAATCCTTTGGGAAAGGGCACATCGCGGATGCGGGGGCTGAAGCAGGCCGGACCGATCGTGTCTTCCTTCTCCACTGCCAGGGACCTAGCCAGCTGCTCGATCTAGCGACGGGCGTTGTTTTCGCCGACTGCATTGCGGGGGCCTCCGGCCGCCGAGCGTCGGGTGGTCAGCCGGCGGCGGAGAGGCCACCCTCTCCCTATGAGGGCGTGGCATTCCTCCGGGTTCTGGGGGTCTTGCCGGCTGGCTACAATCGTGCCACGAGAGCGCCGGCAGCGGCTAGCTGCTGGCTCCGGGTCCCACTGATTGTGGCCGCCACCGCTAGGGGACTAGGAGGTCGCTCCATTCTCGCAGCGTGGTGGGTGATTTTCGGCCTGCTGAAACGTCTCCGTTCTATCTATAATTTTTTATTGTTCCATGCCAATATTCTTCAACTTTCATATACTTTTGGCAACCTTTTAAACTATTTTTCGGGACTAACATATTGATCTAGTGCCCAGTGCCAGTTCCTTTCTGTTGCATGTTTTATGTTTGGCAGACACCCAATATCAAACAGAATCCAAACGGGATAAAAACGGACGCAAAATTATTTTGGAATATTTGGGATTTTCCGGAGGAAGAATCAACGTGAAACGGTGCCCGAGGTGGCCACGAGACAGGGGGGCGCGCCCTCCCCCCCTGGGCGCGCCTGGCGCTCTCGTGGCCCACTCGTAAGGCGGTTTACGCTCTTATTTTTCCGCAAGAAAGCTAATTTTACGAGAAAATCTGTGCGAAAGATTCACCCCAATCGGAGTTATGGATCTCCGGATATAAAAGAAACAGTGAAGGGGCAGAATACGGGAACACGGAAACAGAGAGAGACAAAGAGATAGATCCAATCTCGGAGGGGCTCTCGCCCCTCCCACGCCATGGCAGCCAAGGACCAGAGGGGGAACCCTTCTCCCACCTAGGGAGAAGGTCAAGGAAGAATAAGAAGAAGGGCGGCCCTCTCCCCCTTGCTTCCGATGGCGCCGGAACGCCATCGGGGCCATCATCATCACCGCCATCTTCACCAACACCTCCGCCATCTTCACGAACATATCCATCACCTTCCCCCCTCTATCTACAGTGGTCCACTCTCCCGCAACCCGCTGTACCCTCTACTTGAACATGGTGCTTTATGCTTCATATTATTATCCAATGATGTGTTGCCATCCTATGATGTCTGAGTAGATTTTCGTTGTCCTATTGGTGGTTGATGAATTGCTATGATTGATTTAATTTGCTTGTGGTTATGTTTCTGTCCTTTGGTGCCCATCATAGGAGCGCGCGCGTGGATCACACCATAGGGTTAGTTGTATGTTGATAGGACTATGTATTGGAGGGCTAGAGTGACAGAAGCTTCAACCTAGCATAGAAATTGATGCATACGGGATTGAAGGGGGACCAATATATCTTAATGCTATGGTTGGGTTTTACCTTAATGAACGTTAGTAGTTGCGGATGCTTACTAATAGTTCCAATCATAAGTGCATATAATTCCAAGTCAGGGGTGACATGCTAGCAGTGGCCTCTCCCACATAAAACTTGCTATCGGTCTAGTAAAGTAGTCAATTGCTTAGGGACAATTCTGCAACTCCTACCACCAATTTTCCACGCTCGCTACATTTACTTTATTGCATCTTTATTTAAACAGCCCCTACTTTTTATTTACGTGTTCTTTACTTTCTTGCAAACCTATCCAACAATACCTACAAAGTACTTCTAGTTTCATACTTGTTCTAGGTAAAGCGAACGTCAAGCGTGCATAGAGTCATATCAGTGGCAGATAGGACTTGAGAGAGTATTTGTTCTACCTTTAGCTCCTCGTTGGGTTCGACACTCTTACTTATCGAAAGAGGCTACAACTATCCCGTATACTTGCGGGTCATCAAGACCTTTTTCTGGCGCCGTTGCCGGGGAGTCATAGTGTGGGGTGAATATTCTCGTGTGTGCTTGTTTTTTTATCACTAAGTAATTTTTATTTGCTGTTATAAGTTGTTCTCTATCTTTAGTTATGGTTATGGAACACGAAATACCAAAAAAATTAGGTGTACTTGCTACTCATGGAGATGGGGTAACTCCTAAAACCCTTGATTCTCATTATGTGAAAGATATTATGTACTACTTTGATAATCCTGAGAAAACCCCATTCAACTTTATAATGGGAGACACGTTGGATCAATGTGAATACTTTAGGGATTATCGCTTTACACAAAAAGGGAAACTATTATGGGATCAAATTAATATGTTGCGTTGGTATGCTCGGGATCTATGCTTGAGATATGATATTACTTGTTGCTCTAGGATGATGGCTCCACACCTTCCCTTTTCATGCAAATTTAATGATAATGAAACCTTAGCTTCTTATGCTAATGGTATATATGATTACTATGATGTTGAACAAATTGAAGAATTTATTGCTTTTAAGGCTGCTTATGAAATTGGATCTTTGTTTGAAAAGTATGAAGCTTTTGATGATGATGTTTATAGGCCTGAAAATCTTGCTATACTTAGATATTGCTATGAAAATTATGAATACAATTACAATATTAATGCTTTTATTGAGAAAGTCTCCACTGCCCAAGAAGAGAATAATATTTTGCAGGAAGCTATGGAAGTAGAAATTGATGAAACTGTGAGCTCATTGGATGAGAAAGATGATGAGGAGAGCGAAGAACAAAAGGAGGAAGAGCGGATTGATCAACCGTGCCCACCTTCTAAAACTCTTCAACTCATACATTGTTTAATTCCCCTTCGTGCTTACCGAAGGATGATTGCTATGATCCCGTTGATTCTCTTGAAATATCCCTTTTTGATGATGCTTTCTATGCTTGTGGCCAAGATGCCAATATGAATGATACTTATGGAGATGAACTTGCTATAGTTCCTTATGTTAAACATGAAATTGTTGCTATTGCACCCACGCATGATAGTCCTATTATCTTTTTGAATTCTCCCGACTACACTATATCGGAGAAGTTTGTGCTTATTAAGGATTATGTTGATGGGTTGCCTTTTACTATTGCACTTGATAATTTTGATAGATATAATATGCATGTGCTTGCTGCTCCTACTTGCAATTATTATGAGAGAGGAACTATATCTCCACCTCTCTATGTTTCCAATATGATAAAATTGCAAGAAACTGTTTATACTATGCATTGGCCTTATGTGTGCATGAATTGTTCTTTTATGACACACCGATGCATAGGAAGAGAGTTAGACTTCATTGTTACATGATATATGTTACTTTGTGCTCACTACTAAATTACAAATCATTGTTAATTAAAATTGGCTTTGATATACCTTGGGATCCGGGTGGATCCATTACTTGAGCACTATATGCCTAGCTTAATGGCTTTAAAGAAAGCGCTGCCAGGGAGACAACCCGGAAGTTTTAGAGAGTCATTTATTTCTGTTGAGTGCTTTTATATAGTTTAAAAACAAAAAAAATAAAGAGGGGAACCCAAAACTTTTCAAAAAGGAAAGTGAAAGTAAGAAAGAGAAGCATTGTTGAAGTGGGAGAGCTCCTTGAACTTTGTTCATGCTCACGAAAACTTTGTGAATCTTAATTAAAGAAACTTTTCATCAAAAATAATTATCGCCTTGTAAAATTCCATTGTATTATAAAAATAATGTGCCAAGGTTTGCCTTTAGGATGTTTACAATGCTTGTTGGTTTGTACGGTGCAGGACATAAACTTTGTCTATAGTGCGCGATTTTACATTTTTAGCTGGAATGTAAATTGGTTCCGATTCTTTTTGCACTGTCTTTATATACAACTTTTTTATTTTTCCTAATTTTGGTAGAATTGTTGGGGTACCAGAAGTATGGTGGATGTTCAGATTGCTACAGACTGTTCTGTTTTTGACAGATTCTGTTTTTGATGCATAGTTTGCTTGTTTTGATGAATCTATCAATTTATATCCATGGATTAAGCCATGAAAAAGTTATGTTACAGTAGACACAATGCAAAAACAAAATATTAATTGGTTTGCTACATTACTTAGAGTAGTGATTTGCTTTATTACACTAACGGATCTTACCGAGTTTTCTGTTGAAGTTTTGTGTGGATGAAGTGTTTGATCGAGGAGGTCTCGATATGAGGAAAAGGAAGAGAGGCAAGAGCTCAAGCTTGGGGATGCCCGAGGCACCCCAAGTAAATATTCAAGGAGACTCAAGCGTCTAAGCTTGGGGGATGCCCCGAAAGGCATCCCCTCTTTCTTCAACAAGTATCGGTATGTTTTCATATTCGTTTCGTTCATGCAATATGTGCAAGTCTTGGAGCGTCTTTTACATTTAGTTTTCACTTTTCTTTTATGCACCATGCTGGTATGAGAAAGTCCTTGGTTGATTTATAGAATGCTCATTGCACTTCACTTAAATTTTTTGAGTATGGCGTTATAGAATGCTTCATGGGCTTCACTTATATCATTGAAGTTTGGATTGCATGTTTCTCTTCACATAGAAAACCGCCATTTGTAGAATGTTCTTTTGCTTCACTTATATTTGTTAGAGCGTGGGCATATCTTTTGTAGAAAGAATTAAACTCTCTTTCTTCACTTATATCAATTTAGAGAGATGACAGGAATTGGTCATTCACATGGTTAGTCATAAAATCCTACATAAAACTTGTAGATCACTGAATATGATATGTTTGATCCCATGCAATAGTTTTGCGATATAAAGGTGGTGATATTAGAGTCGTGCTAGTTGAGCAATTGTGAAATCGAGAAATACTTGTGTTGAGGTTTGCAAGTCCCGTAGCATGCACATATGGTGAACTGTTGTGTAACAAAGTTGGAGCATGAGGTGTTCTTTGATTGCTTTCCTTATGAGTGGAGGTCGGGGGCGCGCGATGGTTAACTCCTACAAACCTCCCCCCTAGGAGCATGCGTAGTAGTACTTTGCTTCGAGGGCAAGTAGACTTTTGCAATAAGTATATGAGTTCTTTATGACTAATGTGAGTCCATGGATATACGCACACTCACCCTTCCACTTTGCTAGCCTCTATTGTGCCGCGCAACTTTCGCTGGTATCATGAACCCATTATTTACCTTCCTCAAAACAGCCACCATACCAACCTATTATGGCATTTCCATAACCATTCCAAGATATATTGCCATGCAACTTCCATCATCATAATATACATGACTTGAGCATTCATTGTCATATTGCTTTGCATGATCGTAAGATAGCTAGCATGATGTTTTCATGGCTTGTCCGTTTTTTTGATGTCATTGCTATGCTAGATCATTGCACATCCCGGTACACCGTCAGAAGCATTCATACAGAGTCATATCTTTGTTCGAGATATCGAGTTGTAATATTGAGTTGTAAGTAAATAAAAGTGTGATGATCATCATTATTAGAGCATTGCCCAGTGAGGAAAGGATGATGGAGACTATGATTCCCCCACAAGTCGGGATGAGACTCCGGACTTTATGAAAAATAAAAGAGGCCAAAGAAGCCGAAATAAAAAAAGAGGCCAAAGAAGCCCACCAAAAAGAAAAAAATGAAAAATAAAAAAAATGAAAAATAAAAGAAAAAATGAGAGAAAAGAGAGAAGGGGCAATGTTACTATCCTTTTACCACACTTGTGCTTCAGAGTAGCACCATGTTCTTCATATAGAGAGTCTCTTGAGTTATCACTTTCATATACTAGTGGGAATTTTCATTATAGAACTTGGCTTGTATATTCCGATGACAGGCTTCCTCAAACGCCCGAGGTCTTCAAGAGCAAGCAAGTTTGATGCACACCCACTTAGTTTCCAGTTTGAGCTTTCATACACTTATAGCTCTTAGTGCATCTGTTGCATGGCAATCCCTACTCACTCACATTGATATCTATTGATGGGCATCTCCATAGCCCATTGATACGCCTAGTTGATTCGAGACTATCTTCTCCCTTTTTTTCCTCACAACCACCACCATATACCACCATAGTGCTATGTCCATGGCTTGCGCTCATGTATTGCGTAAGAGTTGAAAAAGCTGAAGCGCGTTAAAAAGTATGAACCAATTGCTTGGCTGAAACCGGGGTTGTGCATGATGGGAGTATTTTGTGTAATGAAGATGGAGCATAGCCAGACTATATGATTCTGTAGGGATGAGCTTTCTTTGGCTATGTTATTTCGATAAGACATAATTGCTTGGTTGGTATGCTTGAAGTATTATTGTTTTTATGTCAAATGATAGACTATTGCCTTGAATCACTCGTGTCTTAATATTCATGCCATGATTAGATTACATGATCAAGATTATGCTAGGTAGCATTCCACATCAAAAAATATCTTTTTTATCATTTACCTACTCAAGGACGAGCAGGAATTAAGCTTGGGGATGCTGATACGTCTCCGTCGTATCTATAATTTTTTATTGTTCCATGCCAATATTCTTCAACTTTCATAAACTTTTGGCAACTTTTTATACTATTTTTTGGGACTAACATATTGATCTAGTGCCCAGTGTCAGTTCCTGTCTGCTGCATGTTTTATGTTTCGCAGAAACCCAATATCAAACGAAATCCAAACGGGGTAAAAACGGACGGAGAATTATTTTGGAATATTTGGATTTTCCGGAGGAAGAATCAATGCGAAACGGTGCCCGAGGTGGCCACAAGACAGGGGGCGCGCCCTCCCCCCTGGGCGCGCCTGGCACTCTTGTGGGCCACCCATAAGGCGGTTGACGCTCTTCTTTTGCCGCAAGAAAGCTAATTTTACGAGAAAAATATGGGCGAAAGATTCACCCCAATCGGAGTTACAAATCTCTGGATATAAAAGAAACGGTGAAGGGGGCAGAATCTGGGAACGCAGAAACAGAGAGAGACAGAGAGATAGATCCAATCTCGGAGGGGCTCTCGCCCCTCCCACGCCCCGGGATCCAAGGACCAGAGGGGAAACCCTTCTCCCACCTAGGGAGAAGGTCAAGGAAGAATAAGAAGAAGGGAGGCCCTCCCCCTTGCTTCCGGTGGCGCCGGAACGCCGCCGGGGGCCATTATCATCACCGCGATCTTCACCAACACCTCCACCATCTTCACCAACATCTCCATCACCTTCCCCCCTCTATCTACAATGGTCCACTCTCCCGCAACCCGCTGTACCCTCTACTTGAACATGGTGTTTTATGCTTCATATTATTATCCAATGATGTGTTGCCATCCTATGATGTCTGAGTAGATTCTCGTTGTCCTATTGGTGGTTGATGAATTGCTATGATTGATTTAATTTGCTTGTGGTTATGTTGCTGTTCTTTGGTGCCCATCATATGAGTGCGCGTGTGGATCACACCATAGGGTTAGTTGTATGTTGATAGGACTATGCATTGGAGGGCTAGAGTGACAGAAGCTTCAACCTAGCATAGAAATTGATGCATACAGGATTGAAGGGGGACAAATATATCTTAATGCTATGGTTGGGTTTTACCTTAATGAACGTTAGTAGTTGCGTACGCTTGCTAATAGTTTCAGTCATAAGTGCATAGAATTCCAAGTCAGGGGTGACATGCTAGCAGTGGCCTCTCCCACATAAAACTTGCTATCAGTCTAGTAAAGTAGTGAATTGCTTAGGGACAATTCCGCAACTCCTACCACCACTTTTCCACACTCGCTACATTTACTTTATTGCATCTTTATTTAAACAGCCCCTACTTTTTATTTACGTGTTCTTTACTTTCTTGCAAACCTATCCAACAATACCTATAAAGTACTTCTAGTTTCATACTTGTTCTAGGTAAAGCGAACGTCAAGCGTGCGTAGAGTCGTATCAGTGGCAGATAGGACTTGAGAGAGTATTTGTTCTACCTTTAGCTCCTCGTTGGGTTCGACACTCTTACTTATCGAAAGAGGCTACAACTATCCCGTATACTTGCGGGTCATCACCTGCCGGCCGGCTCCCACCATGCGGTTGCACGCGTCTTGCTGCACGTTCGCAGCGTTGAGGAGCTCCTGTAGGCGCTCCATCTGGGTGCGCCGCTCGTCACCCTCCAGGTGCTCAAGTTCTTTTGCGGCCGCCTGGGCGGCGAGCATGTTTTGCGTTGGGGTCTCGTAGACGAGGCGTCCGACTCCCAGCATGCTGGCGATCGCCGCGCCGCGTTGCCGGATGGTGCCGGCCAGGCTGGGCTCGGCCGCAGCCAGCGTGCCACCAACCACGTGGTCGATCTCGCGATGAATGGCTTCAGCGCGGCGCTTCAAGGCCGCCATCTTGGTGGCTCAATCGAAGAGCTTGACACGGAACTCTTCCAGCTCCTCCTGGCCAGCATCAGCGCGGAGAGGAGTCACTAGGGCTTCTATGGCCGTTTACAATGGATCATGGTTGGACCCGCCAACTTCCTGGCTGCCGCCAATGACCATCACCTCCGCGAAGGCGCCGGCGTCGAGCATGCTGGTAGATGCGTCGCTGGCGAAAGGAGGGAATGGGCCGGCGACGACCACCACGTCGCTGGGGAAGTCACCGGTGGTGGCCGCATCGGTGAGGGAGAGCTTGCCGAAGAGGTCATCGAGGCCGCTCGCAGAAGAGGCGGCCTCCTCATCAGGCGATGCGCCGAGGCTGGCGCAGGCGGGTGCATCGGGCTGGCTGATCAAACCAGCCACGACGTGCTCGCCGGAGAGGAAAAGGGTTCCCGTCCAGAACGTGTCTCCGGCCGACGCCACGATGGCCCCACCGTGGGCGCCAACTGTCGTGGTAATCTCACGTCAGATGCTAGGGGGTGGCTTATCATGGATGGGGCCAGAAGAACGTCGTCAGGTCCTGGAGGCGGGAGTGAGCACGAGCTCGATCGGACACGAGACGTACCCAGGTTCAGGGCTCTACGGAGAAATGAAACCCCTACTCCTGCTCTGCGGGGTCTCCGCATGATGACTATGATCACAGCGAGTACCTCTCCTCTCCCTAGCTATGGTGTGTGTGAGTGCTGAGGATGGAACCCTTTGCATGGGTAAGACCTGGGAGGGGGGGGGGGGTTATAGGCCAACCCCCAGGGGTACAATGGTAATACGGCCGGGTGTGGACCCAGCTGTCAGCGTCTACGGTTGCCGGGTTCTCCGCCCGCTGTTGGGGCCCGCCTCCGGAGGAACCCGCCGGCTGCCGAGAATCCGGCCGATAGGTGGGGCCTGCCGCCTACGGACCCCGTTGATGACTCTTCACTGTAGCGTTGCCCATTCTGACGGAGGCCGTGTCGGGCGCTATATGGCTACAATGACGTGTCGGGCGGGTCGGCGGCCGTCTAGCGGCGCTTACTGTAGCCACGCTTGGCCGGGATTTGGGGGGAGTGTATGGCACTGTTGCCATGCCCCAGCTTGTTGCTTGGTCGGGCTTAGACTCCGAGGAAGGGGGCGGGCCGCCTGCTAGAGGCCGGCCCGTACCCAAGCCGCCTTCTGGGAGCGCGTCGTCTTCTAGGGGGCCGGCCGCGTGGCACCAGCCGGCTCTGGCAGCCGGCCGCGAGACCAAACGGCTTTGAGGGGCTCAGCTTGCCCCGATGTTTTGAAAGGTCCTTGAGCGTGGATGAGGCTACCCGGGGTCTATCCCCCGACACTTCCTTTGTTCCGAATTAGTTGACTCGGGGTAATAGTAGAGTAGGGTGAAAGCCTTTTCATAGCCCTCATGACCTTGATATGTTTGATAGGCCCGATCTTGATGAGTTTCCACTTAAACCCCTTTCTTCATAATACGAAGTTGTAGTTTCTTCCATCCTTCAGTTTATATTCAAATCAATATGGGAAACACTAAAGACAGGGAGAGATTAAAGCCGGTTTTCTAAGTTTACCGTTTCTTTATATAATCCGATTTACCGTTGTTCTTTTGAACTCCTTTTTACGCATCGCGCCGGCCCATTCCCAATTACGCGCCCGCCGTCGCTTCACCTCACAAGTCGCAACCACCACTCAAAAAAAAAAAAAACACAGTCGCAACCGTCGCCGGCCATGGACCCCCAACCGCGGCCGCCGCCGCCGCCGGCCGCTCCCACCACCATATTCGATCTCGGCGACGACCTCCTCCGCCAGATCCTCCTCCGCCTCCCCGCCCTCCCGAGCCTCGTCCGCGCGGCCCGCACGTTTCCCTCCTTCCGCCGCAGCTTCCGCGAGCGCCACGCGCCGCCCGTGCTCGCCCTCTTCCTCGAGCCCAACACGGAGGTCGTCCCGCTCCACCCCTGCCCCTGGCGCCGTCGCGACCCGGACCTCGTCGCCGCCGATTTCTTTGACGTCCGCCACGGCGAGGCCCTCTCCTCCCGGTGGAAGATCAATTCCTATAACCCTAGCGCAGACGGTTACCTCATCCTCGACAACTGGAGCGGGAGAACTCGGCGGACAGCCGCCTACAGCCCGATGACGCAGGCCCTGGATCTGTTCCTCGATCTGCCGCTGGCGCGTTCTAGGACCATCCACCTTGAGTTCTACACGCTCCCCTCCGAGGATGGCCGAGAGGCGAGAGCCGGCCCATGTGGTCAGTGTGTTTCAAGGCGGCGGACAGCCGGAGTGCCCCGCGGTCTTCTCATCGGACACCATGGAGTGGCAAATTTTCCCGGAGACCACGCTGTGGCTGGGTGTATCTGACAGGCCCAAGACTGGCTGTGGCATGGTGGTGCATCGGCTTGTTTGCTGGACAGGCTGGATGTATGACCAAATCGTGGTGCTCGACACCGCGACCTTTCAGTTCTTGCTGATCGATCTGCCGACGCCCTTGCAGCCGGAATTGGATGAGGCAAAGTATAAGCTTGGTGTGACCAAGGATGAGAAGCTCTGCATCATAGACATAAAGAATAAGACAATCGTTTCTTGGTTCCTGGACAATGGCAGTGTCATCGAGAGATGGATTGGGTACATGAATTTCCCATTGCCCCCGATCGTTAGGAGGCTCACCGGGTGCTCAATGGAGAAAGAGGGCTGTCGTGTAAAGGTGGATCTTGTGGCCGTCATCGATCGCTTTGTCTACCTGTGTATTTTCTACCCCAAGGACACAGAAGAATATTTTGAGTTGTACCTGTTGTTATGCCTGGAAAGACCGGAGATGTGGGTGCTCTTTAAAGGTGCATATCGGCGTAATGAGGCGGCACATCCCTACGTCATAGCATGGCCTCCCTCTTTGGTTCAAAGCAAGATGAGCCTGTGCTATTGTGTAAGGGCTTGGGTAAATTGATGTTGTATCATAAGAATCTGTAGCCTTGCACAGTTTTCTGTCTGTACATACACTTTAATTTCTTGCTTACACCGAGATCCCTCTTTGTAGCAAGAGGAATCAGAAACTGAAGCTGATGAGCCCATGGACACAGACGAAGCTTCCTCTGTTCTCATCGCTGCACTGCAGTCTTTCAGCCAAGCTCTGGTGAATGACGATGAAGAAAAAGATATCGTGGCAGAGGTAGATGTCTTCTTGCGTCCTACCCTAGATGACAGGGGCTCTCTTATCAGCAAAATAGCTACGCTAGATGCGCAGATGACGATCGCAAGAGATCGTATCTTGAGGATAAGTGAATGATTTTGAGGTCTACATCTCAAGTATAGAAAGAGAAACCTGATGATGACAAGTGTGCCGTCGGGAGCTTTGCTGCCACTTCTTTTCCAGCTGGAGTCTGCCTGTAAAGTGACTATCATGGTTGTACATGCGTGTATATGTTTGTTCGGATATTACAAGCTTTGTTGGAATAGTTTGGTACTTCAGTTATTATTTACGTTGTGAAGAGCGCATATACTCTGTCAGTGTGACTGGTCGGCAGGAGATTAAGCAATTGGTGAGGTTATCTTCTCAGGCGTTGCAATGTCCGTGCATATTCAGTTTGAGCTAGATCGTCTGCTTCATTAGGTCAAGGTAATTTCTTTCTTTAATGAAAAGATGCTAAGTGTATTCTGGTCTTTCATATAGTAGGCCTGGTGATGAATGTTGTCAGTTGTCCACCAGCATGACTAGTAGTTGGTCATAGAGGCGGTGCTATGTTCAACCCCCCTGCTTTGGCAAAAAAGATGTAGAATTTGCACAATTGTCGAGTGCAAGGATAGAGAAACCTTCTGATGGCAAGTGTGCAAGGGGAAACCAGTTTGTTGTGACGAAACAAGTTTTTATTGAAACGCCATGGTAAAGAACAAAGCGTATGCTAATACTAGTCCCAGATACTGGGTCTGATGATGAATGTCCACCAGTATGACTAGTTTGCAAGAGATCAAGCCATGGCTGAACCTTTTCTTATCGTCCTGGACTAGATGTTTCTGTGTAGCTTGCTTACTTTATATGTTGCGACTCAGCTTCACTATGTTCCCTTGGGTCCCAACTCCCAAGGTCTTGAACTTGAGGCAGCATTAACCTTCTTTGGTCCACCTGCAAGAGAAATGCCAGGGAATATGAGTCTAAATGTTTTTTGTTTTGTTTTAACTTGATTCATGTACGAGTCTTTTGTCTTTTCTTTTATGGGAATTATGAGTCATCTTGCTCTACATGTTGACTTTAAGACCTGCATTATTACTAAAATAAAATATGACACAAGTGATAAACATGTTGTTTGATACGAGGTTCGGGCTGTAGGAACAAAAGAACATGACACTGACACACTGTCATGGTTTTTGTTAATGCTACATAAGGTACATGTGATGTAAGCATAGAAGTTTATTCCATGATGTGTAGATCAATGGGTTTTGTATTCTTTGTCTTTGAAATATAGCACAAGAGACTCTATGCTAAAGCTCACTTACAGAATAATATATATCTTTGATGATGTATTTGGACAGTCACTTCAAATAACATGAGGATTTGGAGCAAAGAGACCGAATGCATCAAACTCCTGAAAAGACACGTCGACTCTGGACTCACCAAATTATGCAAGTGCCATTTTGCTTAGTCCACTTCCTTGTATTCCTTCAATTTGATGGAGGTTTCTAAAACAAATATGAAACTTATAGTACTAAGAATAAACATCATCTTCGACAGTACAAGTATGCTCTAATTGACAGCATGGGCAATATCTACAAGTTTATTAATTGTAACTTGATGACTAGCTATTTATGGGTCGACGAGATTGCATATGGTCCTGCCATCGTCTCGTGGTTTCCCTTCACACTCTTCATACAAAGGCAAACAAACATCGAGTGCAAGCACAAACCTGCAGAAGGTGATATTAGGCCATGCCCATGAGTTGTTTGCAACCATGTACTGATAAATAGAAGTTCTAATGCTCTCATATATGATTAGCGCTTACCAGAACTTGAGTCCCCGTAGAATTTCTCCTGATGCCTTTCATTCTCAAATCTCCTCGTGATGTTCTTGACGAGGAACCAACATTTAGTATTCGGTAGATGTAGTATGCTGCATTCTTATAGTTCGTCATCTAGCTTTTCCGGGTGAACAATCTAACCTATTATAGTGATGCTAAGATACAAGCGTGAAATGCAGACCACATAATTCATGAGTTAACAAGTCAAGGAGATATATATATATATATATATATATATATATATATATATATATATATATATATATATATATATATATATATATATATATATAGGTGAGAAGATGTTGCTATGAGTAGTTGTGGGACAAAACCGGGTGAAGTCATAATGTACACCGTGTTGCATCAGCAGATGTAGTGCATTGTTTATTATGTAGGTGGGTGATACAAAAATTGGTTTGCCTCATAAATAAATACTAACATTCAATGATCATGGTACTATCTCTCCTGTAGTTAGAGGGAGAGGGCACTATTTCATTTAATTTGCAGATAACTCTTATAATTAAGGGCTCACTTGAGAATATATGTTTTCTTCATAAAGTGCAGATATGAGCTCTTTCAGTCATATATCACTTCCTGGCTGCTAAAACTTAAATCATTTTTGTACTTAAATATTTGTTGAGTTACATGAGAGCTTTCCTAAAAGCTGAAATTATCAACTTTTCCGATTACCACGGAAGTGAAGACAGTCCTATGGTAGGACATAAATGATAAGAGCCGATTCATAGGTTCCACAAGCACATGAAGAAGAAGTTTGAATATATTAAGTTTTTTGTCCTAAATGATGATTTGATTGCACCGTAGGAAAACACTGCTTTTTTTAAGGATGTGTAGTTCAACAAAATTTATTCTTCAAATAGTGTACAAATGATCCGCAAAAAAGTGTACAAATGAACATTGAGAAGGGCATCACAAGCAAGTTGTCTAGGCAGATGTCTAGATTCCCTGGACTCCTCTTGTTTCATAGGACATAGCTTTTGTATCCACATTGTTTGATAACAAAATGACCATTGGTGTGAGTGACAAAATAAATAGATAGATTAACTTCCTTATAAGATCTCTATTGATGCATTCCATTTCCTTATGGCCAAAACACTACATCATTTCGACCAGGCGTGTGTAGCACTTGTCAAGCCTCTAGAGATTGCTCATTGAATATCCATTTCATATGCAGCCTCCTTCTGGTAGTTGCTGAAGTGATCATATAACTAGTCAGCACGACCATGTTTCTCTGCCATCCTTGTGCTTGCAATATAAAAGGGCAGCTATAGGGGATTTTTTAATCAATCCATCTATAAAAGAGTACAGCATGGAGACACTACGACATAGACAAAAAATATTATTTGGAACGTTACCATATGTTAATAACCACTAGCATAAAGTACTGTTTACATGGCAATTTTTTTTCAAAAACACATGGGAGATCTGTGTGCTGATATATTATGATAGAAAGGAATGTTCAATTACAAGCGCGAGAGTCTGTGCCACAAGGCGGCGGCCAAACCCTCTGAACGAGAACAATTTAAGTCGGGATTACTCTCCTAAGACTATCGTTGCCCATTCATAGCAATTGTTGGGAATAATTTCCGCCATGTTGTGCGGAAACAATGATTTGTTCTTGAAGACTCACCAGTTCCATTTGAGCCAAATGCACTGCAGTGTGCAGAGGAACACCGAGTTGACCCCCCTTCCAAAACTTCTTGGAATAGACAGCGGAAGATCAAGCCAGCACGGCAGGAGCTCACTGTTTCCAGCTTGCGCTTGATTAGGTGGTCCAATCCAGCTGTGGATCAAGGACCATACCTCTCTCGCATAGACGCGGTGCCACAGGACATGTTGTCCAAAAGTTACCACTGTCCACCCCCAACCAGTGTAGATTACCAAAAATGTGTTAGTTTCATAAAGATATGGTGTGTGCTATTTATCAGCCGCCTCCCCCAGCGTCGGGTCAGCCACGATCAAGCGGCTCTCAACATCTCCCTTGCCTCCCGCTTCCCAAAACAACATCAAACGATGCCCATGTTTTGCAAGTATTAGCAACATTGCAATATGGCATCACAACATTGACCATGTTTCAGAAACACGTCCCAAGTCCCACTCTTTTTTAAAGAAAAAACAAGTTTTCTTGGATCAACATTTGGAGCACTTCTTCTCAACCTCATTTCATGCAGTGACTTGAAATTGTAGTGATATTTCATCGAACTTGTACACTGTTTATTCTAGGTTACATGGGAAACTACAATTTGCAACTAGTTACACCTGCACCTCATGTCATTTGCAGCTCTTCAAAACATTAAAAAATGTATTAAAATTACGGATCACTTGTTACATTGTATCTTACCCTGTGCATACACAAATGTTTTCTATAAAAGAAATATGACCATGTGTGGCCTGCACAATAATAAATAGAATAACCTACTATCATGATTTTTGTGGAAAATTCACAATCAACATCCTAGTCTCATCTTATTTTGAGAATCACGAGTCTTTTTTTTTTGGACGTGGAGAATCATGAGTCTCATTTTATAAACTGATTTTTTTAACCTTTTTAGAGAACTATTTTCTCTAGGTTTCAAATGAACTCTTATAAACAGAAAAAAATGCTATTTCTTGCCCTTAGTGCGGCACTATTGGTCCGGCCCAGTACTGTAGCTACATATGCAAGTTGTTTTTTCTATTGAAGATGGAGCAATGACACTTTTGGCAGTGTACGAAAGGAGGTTAAAGCCTTGAAAAAGCAGCTGGAAGAATTACGGGGCGACCCCCTACGTACGGGGCCATCACATGTTGAACTCAAGGTTAATGAAAGGTTGATTGAACTTTATCATAGGGAGGAAATTATGTGGCGGCAGCGGGCACGGATTGACTGGCTGAGTGCGGGAGACAAAAATACAAAATTCTTTCATATGAGAGCGAGTCTAAGACGGAAAAAGAATCTCATCAAGGCTCTACAAAACTCTTTGGGTGCTTTAGTAGTAGATCCGGATGAGATGAAAAACCTGGCGAATGAGTTCTATCAAACACTATATACAACCGAAGGGGTACAAGGCATAGACGGCATTCTTAACCACGTGCCAAGGAAGGTCTCAGATGAGATGAATGCAATGTTGAACGCTGAATATACGAAGGAGGAGGTGAAAACAGCCCTTTTTCAGATGTTCCCCACCAAAGCTCCGGGACCGGATGGCTTTCCGGCGCACTTTTATCAGCATCATTGGGATATTTGTGGGGACGTCGTGACGAGGGTGGTGCTGAGCATAGTCAAAGGAGAGCAAAGCCCGGAAAGTATAAATGATACAGTTTTGGTCCTAATCCCAAAGGTTCTAAACCCTACGTTACTCGCTCAGTTTCGACCCATCAGCCTGTGCAACGTAATCTATAAGATAGCATCTAAAGTGATTGCAAACAGACTGAAAGTAGTTTTGCCTGACATAATTTCTGAAAATCAATCTGCTTTTGTACCGGGAAGATTAATCACGGATAGTATCATATGTGCATATGAGTGTCTACATTTCATGAAGAAGTCCAAATCCAAGACTAATAGCTTTTGTGCCCTCAAACTGGACATGATGAAGGCGTATGATAGATTGGAGTGGTCTTATCTGAAGGCCATCATGAGCAAATTGGGCTTTTCTCAACAGTGGATAACCACAGTAATGGGTATGGTTTCTTCAGTATCCTTTTCTGTTCTTTTTAATGGTGAGAAGCTCGAGTCTTTCAGACCTACCAGAGGTATCCGACAGGGAGACCCAATCTCCCCCTACTTATTCTTGATTGCAGCAGAGGGCCTTTTGTGCCTGCTTAAATCCAGTTCACAGTCATCACTTGCAGGTATTAAGGTGGCCCCAACAGCCCCATCCATCAACCACCTTTTGTTTGCAGATGACAGCCTGCTGCTTTTTAAGGCTAGTGTAGAGGGTTCGGTTGCAGTGTCAAACCTATTGGACATATATTGCAATGCTTCAGGACAGCGTATAAATAATGACAAATCATCAATCTTCTTCAGCCCAGGTTGCCCGATTCCTTTGAGGACAGAGATCAAAAATACTTTACATGTCCAGAATGAGTCCCTGAATGAGCGGTATCTTGGCATGCCAACAGATGTTGGCTAGTCCAAAAATGGTACCTTTAAATATCTGCGAGATCGGGTGTGGGAGAAGATCAAAGGGTGGATGGAGAAGTTACTGTCTGCAGCAGGGAAAGAGGTCTTGATCAAATCAGTTGCCCAGGCCATACCCGTATATTCTATGTCTTGTTTCCGATTGCCACGGGGTTTATGTGAGAATATAACATCAATTATACGGCAGTTTTGGTGGGGCAGTAAAGAAGGAAAAAGAAAACCCAGCTGGGTTGCTTGGGACACTATGATCCAACCGAAGCAGCTGGGAGGCCTGGGTTTTCGAGATATGGAGATTTTCAACCTAGCACTCCTTGCCCGCCAAGCTTGGAGAGTTTTGACAGAAGAATCCTCTTTGAGTGCGCAAATACTAAAGGCTGTTTACTTTCCAAAATGTAATTTGTTGGATGCAGAGTTGGGCTCACGTCCATCACAGATTTGGCGAGCAATTCTGGATGGAAGAGACATATTAGCTCAAGGAATAGTTCGAAGGATTGGTGATGGAGATACTACACATATATGGATGGATAATTGGATCCCTCGGGATAGTTTCAAGAGGCATTTGGTGTCATTAATTCCTAGTCCTCCAGAAAGGGTAGTAGAACTCATAGACAATACTTCGGCGCAGTGGAAGGAAGGGCTGATTCGCACTATTTTTACTCCGTTTGACGCCGAGGAGATCCTTAAAATTCCAGTTTGTACGAGGAGACTGCCAGACTTCTGGGCATGGCATGAGGAAAGTACAAGAGTGTTTACCGTCAGGTCGGCTTATCGGATGATCCTCAGAACGAGGACGAACAGGGACAACTGGTGGCACGGCAATGAGGAATCGTCCTCGGGGCAGGAGGAAAAGGTATGGAGCGTCCTGTGGCATATTCAAGTTCCTTCTAAACTTCGAATATTTCTTTGGCGTCTGGCCAGACACTCTATGCCCAGTGGTGAGGTTTTGCATCATCGTCATATGGCCGATACGGACTCATGCCCGCTATGCGGAGCGAAGGATACATGGAGGCATGCGCTCCTTACCTGTGCGCTGGCTAGGAGCGTTTGGGCCTTGGCACCCGAGGAGTTGGTCGAGAAGCTCATCGAACACCAGCAAGAGAGTGCCAAAGATTGGCTGTTTGCATTGCATGAGAGTCTAGATGGGAAAGAATTCATCCAAGTGGTGGTGACGGCTTGGGCAATATGGGGAGCTAGAAGAAAGGCTACTCACGAGGATATATTTAAGTCTCCGCAAGCAACTGATGCATTTATACGGAGCTTTATCTCAGAATTGGATATCATAAATGGGAGGAGCCAAGACAGGAGGGGACACCAACCGATCCGAGCATCCTCTTGGCAGCCACCAATATTGTGAAGTGCAAAATTAAACGCTGATGGAGCAGTTTCAAGAAGGGGGAGGCACGGGTCAGCAGCAGCAATTTGTAGGGATCAAAACGGTGCTTTTTTGGGAGCTTCGGCGATGGTTTTCAACCATATTGATGATCCCCCCACACTAGAAGCGTTGGCAATAAGGGAAGCTTTAGCACTTGCTGATGATCTGTATATTCGACGTGTCCATGTTGCTTCGGACTGCAAGGTGGTGATCGATGACATGAAAGGTGACAGCCGTGCTTCTTATGGAGCAATTTTGAAGGAAGTGGCAGTTAGATCTTCTTCTTATATCTCATGTGTTATAGTTCATGAATTTAGGAGCTCAAATTTTGAAGCTCACAACCTAGCGAAACATTCTCTTACTCTTGGGTTAGGCCGCCATGTCTGGTTAGGTCATCCAGGAGATCTTTCTTTCGTCCCTGTAAACATTGTGACGGGTTAATAAAGTTTCGCGTGGTTGTCTAAAAAAAAGTTGTTTTTTCTATTAGTTTTATTTTATCGGATTTTCACTATTTTGCACCGGTTTTCTTTGGGTTTGTTTGTTTTTATCTGGTTTTTTTGTTGTTACCTTTTTCTTTGTTTTTTCTTTATTTTTCTCTTTTTATAACACATTTCTAATTTTCCATACACATTGTACATTTTGTATACATCAACAACTTTTTAATACACATTTAACATTTTTCAAATATATGATTAACATTATTTCAAAAAATTGATCTCTACTTTTTCATCATATTGTACATTTTGTATACATCTAAAACATTTTTATACAGGTTTAGCATTTTACAAAGACATAATTAACCTTTATCAAATACATGTTTTGAACACTTTTTGAATACGTATATTTTTAAATACATATTGAACTTTCTTGGAAGTATGACTACATTGTTTTTACATTGTAAAACACTTACGAAAAATGTCATATACAATTTTTGAAACGTGTAAACTTTTTTTAATGTCATATTTTTTGTAATTGGACGCAACATTTTTATGAATTAGACAAACCTTTTTCTTACACTGTAGACATATTAGTTTAATGTGATGAATTTTTAAACGAGTGAATATATTTATAATGCCATGTACATTTTAATGCTATGAACATTTTGTTTGAATTAAGTGATTTTTTTATATTGTATAGACATATATTCAACGCATGATGTATGTTTTTTAAATTTCTAAATTATTTTTGCATTTAAAAATATAAGTAAAATTAATAAACCAAAAGAACATGCACTGGAGAGCTACCACTGCGCCTGCATTGGGCCAATAAAATGGATACTCTTTCTGTACTTAGCAAAGAGGATTTCTAATACGGTCCCTTGCAGTAGTCGATTCTCCTTGTAGCCAATAAAATGGATACTGTTCAACTTGGTGTTGTATCACTTCACACTCTTCATACAGGAGCAAACAAGTGCGCACACAAAGCTGCAAATAGTGATATTAGGCCATGCCCTTGAGTTGTTTGCAACCATATACTGATAAACAGAAGTTCCAATATACTCATATATGATTAGCACTTACCAGAATTCGAGTCCCTGTAGAATTTCTCCTGGCGTCTTTCATTCTCAAATCTCTTCATCATATTCTTACGAGGAACCAATATTTAGTATTCGGTAGGTCTAATATTCACGATTCTTATAGCTGGTCATCTAGTTTTTCCCCGTGAACAATCTAACCTATTATATTGATGCTAAGATACAAGCGTGAAATGTAGACCACATAATTCACGAGTTAACAAGTGAAAGAGATATATAGGTGAGAAGATGTTGCTACGAGTATGGTTGCGGGACAAAATGGGTAAAGCAGATGTAGTGCATTATTTATTATGTAGATGGGTGATACGAAAATTGGTTTGTCTCACGACTAAATACTAACACTCAATGATCAACGTACTATTTCTCTCATATTGGGTGGAGTGGGAGTAGTGTTCGTGTAATGTAATGTAACGCTACCATGGAGGGGCTCTTTACCCCCATCCTCTTCTTTATAATATAGTACGCTCACTCGTACGTATTCGAGAAAAAGAAAACTATTTCTCCCATAGGTAGAGGGAGAGGGCACTATTTCATTTATTTTGAAGATAACTCTTACAAGTGCTCACTTGAGAATTATGTAGATACACACGAAATAGTTCAATGGAAGAGCTCTTTCAATTGTTCAATGAAATAGTCCAATGAAAACGAATTGTGCTAGTGTAGATACGACCTCTTTCAATTTCAGTGGAAGAAGGTTAAAATAAGTAGTACACTAGTACAATTTAAGACACAAGCATGAAGAGTTAAAAGACACAAAACATGTCAGTGTTAAACTACCGACTGGCTCCTAAGTGCTAAATACTAAATCATGCTTGTAGTTACAGATTGGTTGAATTACAAGTGAGGAAAAGCTTTCATAAAAGACAGTATTTGTGAGAAAAACTACTAGTCGTGTTTCATTAAAAAAAGTGTTGAAAAAACTAAAAAAAAATTATTCACATCAACATGGTAAACAAAATTGGGTTTGTAAGAAGAGGATATTTTCACTTAGCTTTTCTTTTATCCGTTTACCGCTTTTCTTTTGAACTCCTTCATAGGACAACTCCAGGGCACCCACGCAATAGATGCAAAATTTGTCCGTTTGGATCGGTTGTAGGGGTGGCATCCACCCTTGTCCGCGCCAATCTAGGTGATGCCCCAAACATGTCCGCCCATTTGGTTTGCCTCACCGTTTTATCCCAACAAACATATTTTGATCATCAAACATAGCTAGATTGCATAATGAAGCTAGAATTCATGCCAGCATACAAAACAATCACACCTCAGCCATAATTTTTGCATCTCTTGCAAAAGTAAGCTACAATTCATGCCGGCATACATGCTGAGATACAAAATAATTTCGTCTCGGCCATAGTTCATGCGTCTCGTCCAAACATCAGATGATCACACGTCTAGCTAGAGCATCCATTTTTGCTTCTTCTCGAACCAAACCCTTCTTCTAGGGGACATCTTGCTCAAGTCGGCCGCCATGATCTTCACTTTCTTCGTGATTAGCATGACCTTTATCTCATTTTCTCTTGATCACGCATTGGTCTCATCGATATCGAGCTTCTTCTTTTGTATGTCCAAGAAGGTTTTCCTTACCTCCTCTTTCTCTTGGTGCTTCCTCTCCTCCATCTCTTCCCTCTTCTCAATTGCCACCTCCTTTCTGGTCATGAACCCCTTCAAAGTTTCTTACAAAGCGAGTGCTGAAGCTTCACGCTTGTCATTCACCTTGGAATTGATTTCCCCCTCGACCGCTTCTCACTTTCACTTGGCTCAACGACCGATTAGGGCCCCCACCTTTATTTTGGGCCGCATATTGCTCCTTAAACTTTGGGCACTCACAAATCATCGTCCAACAATGGGTCAAGGTGAATGGCTTGCCCGAATGTCCCTGAAGATTTCCAAAGTTTTAAACATTTACATATGGAGTTGAAACCAATAAGATACATTCATATGCACAGGAGTATGACATGACATCAAGCTCATATGAACAAGGGAAGGATTTGTATATACCATGTGTTTGATGCCAATGCCACTCATGGGTCGGACAATGATATTCTCATAGGAAGCACAAAACTTGTTGCACTCCAATTGGATGAAGGCCCGCCTCTTTTGGAGTGACACACCACCATGGTGGCATGGTCACCCTCAAATTCGTAGGGCTCAAACTTTATAAGTTCATGGAAGTATGTATGTATGGATGCTCTTCCAAAATTTTGTTCCTTTATGCTCGACACCGGTTTTGGGATCTTATCCTATTGCCATCCAAGCTTCGCAAAGTAACTTGTCCTCGTACTTCGCGGATCCTCTCGTCCTCATGCTTTTGCCGCCTCTTTTGTGCATTGGCTTGATGAGATAGCTCCACGTGAAACGATGGCTCATCCTTGATGTCGACATTTTCTTGGCCTGGGTTGCCATGGTCTCAAGTTTCTTGGCCACCCTCGTAGACCATCTTGGCCTGGGTTGCCTTGGTCTGGGTGTCTTTGCCTTGTGTCGTGGTCGTCGTGGGTGTCTTGGTTGTGGCCTTCTCAGTTTTGAGCCTCGTCAGCACCCTACTCTTGGCCACCCTCATAGACCATCTCATCCATGAAATCGTTGTAGTACATGGGGTCATCCTGCGTCAGGGTCGGCATACCATCGTATAGGATGCGGGTATCACGAAAGCTGCCTGGGGGATCACCCAGGGGCGCTTCCTTTGCGTCCCAGTGGACTGGCCGGCCACAGGTGTGGCATTGAGATCAAGCGAAGGAACCATAGAGACGACTGACATGAAGTCACTGATTTCCGCACGAGCCGTCCTGAGGCAACGTGGAGAAGCGGGACGCAACAGGGTTGTGTCTGAGAAGGTTCCCGTACGCCATTGGCGTTGTTGACATGCGTTATGACTCGGGAAGCCTGGGCGGGCGGGCCGCTGATGAGCCCGTGCTAGCGGCGGCGGCGGCGAGAAGGGGCGGCTCTTGGTACCCTAGCGACCTTGGTGGCAAGGGCTTCACTCTCCATAGCAGTGGCATGGGCCTAAGCGGCAGAGGCGGCGGTGGCTTCTTCCTCCGAACAACCCTCTTTGCCATCTCCTCCGGAGTGTGCACCTTCTTCGACTCCTTCGGGCCCATGGCGCCGGCGACCACGACTAGGACGATGGTGGCAGGGTATGGTCGACGGCGGGGTTGGGTGCGTCGGACGCGGTGGGAGGGTTTGTGAGTGAATTAGTGGGAATGGACAGGCAGGCCACGGAAGGACAATATGATAGCATTCGCGGATGCAAACTTGGTTTGAAAATGGTCTTGGTGAACAAAAAAGAAGAGAAAGAATTGTAGACACCCGTTTGTTTTGCTTCGTGGACACGAGTGGACCAAATAGGTCGTTGGAGTTGACCTTACATATACCGCACTGGCCGTTCCCAAATCCGCGTCCGCCGTCGCTTGACCTCGCCGGTCGCCACCGTCCGCTCGTTCCCCTCCTTCCGCCGCAGCTTCCGCGAGCGCCACGCGCCGCCCGTGCTCGCGCTCTTCCTCGAGCCCAACATGGAGGTCGTCCCGGTCCACCCCTGCCCCTGGCGCCGCCGCCACCCGGACCTCGTCGCCGCCGATTTCTTTGACGTCCGCCACGGCGACGCCCTCTCCTCCGGGTGGAAGATCAATTCCGAGACTCCTAACTCCGGCGGCTACCTCGTCCTAGACAACTGCAGCGAGGGCAGTCAGCGGGGAGCCGCCTACAGCCCGCTGACGCAGGTCCTGGATCTGTTCCTCGATCTGCCGCCGGTGGGAAAGATCTACCTTGAATTCTACACGCCGTGGTCTGTGTGCGTTTAGACGGCCAACGGGCGGAGCGCGCCGCCGTCTTCTCATCGGACACAATGGAGTGGCAAATTTTCCCGGAGACTACGCTGCAACTGACTGTATCTGACAGGCTCAGGGCCAGCGGAGTGGTGCATGGGCTCGTTTACTGGAGAGGCTGGATGTATGACCAAATCGTGGTGCTCGACACCGCGACCTTTCAGTTCTCTCTAATCGATCTGCCCACGCCTTTGAAACCGGAGTTGGGTGAATCAACATATAAGCTTGGTGAGACCAAGGATGAGAAGCTCTGCATCGCAGATATAAAGGATAAAACCATTGTTTCTTGGTTCCTGGACAGTGGCGGTGTCGTCAGCAGCTGGATTACATACAAGAATTTCCCATTGCGCCCAATTGTTAGGGAGCTCACTGGGTGCTCAATGGAGGAGGAGGATTATTGTAATGTCAACGTGGACCTTGTGGCAGTTATCGATGGCTTTGTCTACCTCTGTGTTTTCTACCTCAAGGACACAGAATATCGTGAGTTGTACATGTCAATATGCCTGGAAACATCAGATATGTGCGAGCTCTATAATGGTGCATATCGGCATAATGAGGCGGCCCATCCCTATGTCATGGCATGGCCTCCCTCTTTGGTACAAAGCAAGGTGAGCCTGTGCTTATGTGTAAGAGTTTCTTCCAGTGCCTTGTTCATAGATTGTATGCTGTTATGTAACTTAAAGGCATTGGATTATTGTGCTGTGAAAGGCCACTGCCTGATTCTTGTCTCAATTTTAAACAGTAGCATCTCTGATTTGCCTAAACCATATTACAAGAATTTGATTGCAGGTTTTATATTAGTGCACAGAAGGAATACTTTAAATTTTAGCATGCGTAGCAGATTATGTGATATCTGAACCTCTTAACAGGCCGCTCAAATGAGGATGCAATACTCTAAATTTTAACATTAACATTGGTTTATCGTGTTCTGAACGGCTGGTATCGACTCTTATCTTAAGTTTAAACATGTTTGATTTGTATGAATCATGTTACAAAAATTCGTTTGCAGATTGTTTGTTAGTAGTATGATGATATTATACAGTGCTGCACAGAGAACTGAGATGGCACTGTGGAACTGAGATGGCATTGTGGAACAGTATCATGTTTCATCTTCACTACCTCTGTAGTAAGAGCTAAAGTAAATTGATGTTGTATCATCAGAATTTGTAGCCTTGCACGGTTTTGTATCTATACATACACTTCAATTTCTTGCTTACACTGAAATCCCTCTTTGTAGCAGGAGGAATCAGAAACTGAAGATGATGATCCCAAGGACACAGAAAGAACTTCCTCTGTCCTCATCGCTGCACTGCAGTCTTTCAGCCAAGCTTTGATGAATGCTGATAAAGAAAAATAAATCGTGGCAGAGTTAGATGCCTTCTTGCGTCCCACTGAAGATGGCAAGGGCTCTCTTATCAGCAGAATCGCTACTTTGGACATGCAGATGACGACCGCGAGAAACCGTATCCTGAGGATAAGTGAATGACTCCAATGTCTACATGCCAAGTATAGGAAGAGAAACCTGATGATGATAAGTGTGCTGTGTGGAGCTTGCTGCCACTTATTTGCCAGCCGGAGTAGCCTGTTTCAGGTCGTTTACATGCGTATGTATGCTGTGTTCTGGTGATACGGGCATTTGGTTAAACGGTTTGGTACTTCTGTTGTGTGTATGTGTGTTAAGAGCATATGTATATGCTAGTTTCATGTACTCTGTCAGTATGACTGGTTGGCAATGGTTGATACTTCATTGCCTGTATCATCTTTGAAGAGGTTAAATTGTATGCATGCTATTTTTTTATGTAGGTCTGATGATGAATGTAGCCATCACTCCACCAGCATGAATAGTTGGTCAGTTTAAGAAAACATATTACTTTGGATGCACAATGGATGACTGTCTGAGATCCTCTTTGCTAAGTACAGAATGAGAAACCTATTGATGATGATGACAAGTGCACAAGGGGGAGTTGTCAAGAGCTTGTTGCCACTTCTTTGCCTGTCGTGTGTTTTTGTTTCTGTTCACTCTGATGGTACTTATGTTTTTTGGATGGTAATACTGGGTCTGGTGATTAATGTAACTATCACTCCACCAGTATGACAAGTTTGCAAGAGATGAAGCCTTACTTTACTTTTTATCTTCCTAGATGTTTATGTGTATCAACCATGGCCGAGTCTTGATCAAGCCAGGGTTGAGTCTGAACTCCACTCTGTTCCCTTGGGTCCCAAGGTCTTGAACTTGAGGCAGCCTTAACCTTGTTGGGTCCACGTGCAAGAGAAATGACGGGAAATACGAGTCTCTACAGGTTTTCTTGGTTTTAACGTGATTCATGCATGAGTCTCATCTTTTCTTTATGGGAATTTTGAGTCAGCATCTTGCTCTACATTCTGACTTTAAGGCCTGAATTATTACTGAAGCACATCCCTTTTTTTTAATAATTATCAAGTGCAGGCAGAGCATACGGTACGACAAAAGTGATAAAATTTGTGTTTGATAAGCAGGTTCCTATTGTAAGACCGAAAGAACTTAACATTGTCATGGTTTTCTGTCAATCCTACATAATTTAGTTATGATGTTAGCATACTAATTAACTGCTAATTGGAATAAATTGTGTTGGCCCGCCCAATCTAGATCCAAACCTAAATTGACATTGTAATCGTAGGTGCAGAAACAAGGAGAATACCCCGCTCTCTCCGCTAGCATATTAGTAGTAAGATTTGTTTCAGTTTTGTATCTCTTCTCTCAAAACAGGCTTTCACCCCCATTATAAATAAATGCACAAACCAAACAAAGTACAAGGCTGAACGATACAAGGTGGTGAGATAACCCTCTTAGAAAGGAGATTCTAGGCTACTCGGGACGCAAATGGCAAGCAAGTAGCGAAGGAGAACACAGGAGAAACTGAGAACAACCCCACACAACACCTTAGGACACCTAAAATAGATAACAACGCAAAATATCGTCGCTGCCTAGCCACACCGGATAAGGGTCTTCACCCAGATCTTTGACGCGGAGAGGAGATCTACGACTACGTCTTCAATAAGAGAGTGGCGCCACAAGCGCCTGCGTCACGGCGCAAAAGCACAGAGCTTTCATTTGGCACCCATCCCGTGTCACCACGAGCCCCCCAGAGCCAGCGAGATTTGTCCATACCCCATATCCATATCTGGGCATGTCCAACATAGGACGCGCCCGAGCCACCAATTGCTACCCCTCTTGTCGCCCGCACGACCAAGATGGGAGCCACCACCGAGAACCACCAACATCCACCGCACCGGCGAAGGGATGGACCTCCCGCCTGCGGCCACTACACGGAGCGAGCCCAATCTCACCTACCCAAAGCAACAACTCTGACACGCCTTGGGCACTGAATAGATCCTCTCATGTATAAGCCCCTGATCACAGCCACGCCAACGACATAGACTGAGGAGATGGGAGACCACATCCAGCACGCTGTGTCGCCGGCAGGGCACGCCCACCAGTGAGCGATGCCGCTCCCACAGACCCGCTCCACCCACGCCATGGTCAAGCTGGTCACTGCAGCCACCACCACCACCACCACCACCGGACGCTCCTGACCCAGACACACCACCACACTGCAGCATCACAAGCGCCAAAAATCACAGGAGATGGCCAGCTCGCACCGCCACATTCCGGGTCCGGGTCGTCCATGAGCCGACGGCCGGACGAGCCACCGATGCACAGATCAGAAGGTCCATCGCCACTGCCCCATGCACGCACCACAACCCCACAACAACCAATAGCTGCCAGCATCACAACATCGCCACTGAACCTGACCGGGCCCACCACTGTCGGCCGCCACAACCGCCTAGGACCTGCAAAGTCCGTGGGCCCCATGAAGTCCACTGCCCGTGTTACCCGCAGCTGTCGACGCCAGATCTGAGCGCGAGCAGCAACAAGCATGCCCCACCAATAGGCAGTCGAATGTGCCATGTAGTCTAGCCGCCGATTGGGCACCCGCCGCGCCACCGTGCAGTGACCTGTGGCAGCGGTCCACACCAGCGCCTCACGCGAGGATGCCCGCCGGCGCCGGCCAGGCTTTGCCTGGGCACGCCTGTGGCTTCAGTGGGGGGAGGAAGGCTGAGGAGGAAGGAAGGCCGGCTATGCTGGCTAGGGTTCCCTCCCCATCGCCTGCGGGGGCGACGGGAGATGGGTGGATGGGTAACTTTTTGAATTCCTTTGTTTTTGTATCTCTTTACCCATGAGATTTTTCAACTTGATAATGATCAACACATTAAGAAAATTATCCTGGAGTTAGGAAGGTAGGAAGGTTAGTACCTAGAAACTGGTCATGTATAAAATAGCAAAAAGGTTTGGTCTGGTCAGGTTCTAGAGAGTAAGCATCATAAACATATCTGTAGGGGTTTATGCATAATAAGCATAGTAAGCTGATCATGTATAAAATAGTCAATGGGTTTGGTGTAGATGGAGAGGCTGTGAATACGAAATTCAAAAAAATATACATACATATCAATAGGAAGATTTGTTTCAGTTTTGTATCTTTTTTTTCATGTTACTTTTCAACTTGATAATAATCAATACATTAACAAAATCATCCTAGAATTAGGAAGGTAGGTAGGTTAGTTCCTGGAAACTGATCATGTATAAAATAAAAAGCGGGTTTGGTCTAGATATGGACAAGGTATAGAAAGTAAGCGTAGTAACAAAGTTGAGTTTGTTGTGCAATTCAGATTCTCTAACTTGTCACAGCGAAGTCTGCAATATCCCTGACTTTAGATGATCCTCGGTCGTCTGATCAGATTTGATTGTCCCTGATCTGATGCTACAGTACCATTGGTACATCACGAAATAGCGCTACGTACAGTCAATATTTGTTGCAGTGCTTTTGTGTAGTCTTTGCCACAACGTTATGCTATTGATCCCATCTCCTTTTGGCTATGAATGAAAGTTAGGGGCATTGTAGAGCTTGCAGCTTTGTTTCACAATCAGAGTTATAGTAACACAAGAAGATTTGGGTTGTATGGCTTTGGCCTATTTGGAAGTAACAGAGCTGATCCTATATATGTTGTTGAGATCTTTTAGGTCATGGCACAAGTAAATCATGTAACACTAGCAACATGACATGGTATGTACTCCCTCCTGTTCTTTTTAGTTCGCATATAAGATTTGTCTGAAATCAAACCTCGTAAAGTTTGACCAACTTTATAGAAACAAATACTAACATTCAGAATGTGAAATCAATACCAGTAGATGCATCATGACTTAACGTTTCATATTGTATAATTTTAGCGTGGTAGATGCTGATATTTTGTTCATATAAATATGGTCAAACTTTATGAAGTTTTTTTTTTGCGGGAAAACATTATGAAGTTTAACTTCAAACAATTCTTATATGTACATTAAAAAGGACCGGAGAGAGTACTATCTTATTATATGACATATGTGCCACGAGCTTGATGCAATAATTAATTGATGAGACTTAAATAATTAATAGGTAGGTGTGATGATAAAAAAATGCTAGACTTACGAACAATTTCTACTTAAGCTTACTGACCTCCCTCGTCTCCTATCAAAACTCCCCCCCCCCGCCCCACACACACAAACACATCCTGAATTTTAGGGGGTGGGCCCCGTGCACCATTAATATCCAACGAATGGCAGCCACCTCACCCCGTAATTGTTCGTAGATGTAGCAAAGCTCCGATGATAAATACCATATACAATATCACCATATTTTGAACACTTGCAAAATCTACTCCCGTGCCTCCATCATTAGCCCATCAAGGTCATTGTGAGTCTAGAGGTGGATAAAAAAAATTGGAACTCATGAACTACTTGACTGATTCTTGGCTCGACTCGAACTCGTTTACAGGTCGAGCTTAAAAAACATTTTTATGCCAACGAGCCTATCAAGCAAATTACCGACTTCGTCGTGAAACAACACAACTACTTTGGAGAAGACACTTGAAGAATAAAAGAGAGTGCATGCATCAAACGTCTCAATTACAAAGCAGATGTGGACTCTCTAAGATTTCCCATCTATCGACCTGTTCCCCATCTTCTGACATTTTTATGGTTTATGACTCTATAACATATATCCCGATACCTCCCATCCTAAAAGCTCTTAGGCATGTCCCCGACCAGGAACCAATATGAAAACATTCTTGTAAATAATCATCTAGCTTTTTGTGATGTATAATCAACCCTATTATATTGACTCGAAGGGTGAAGTGTAGAGTACATAATCATCAACTCAAGAGTGAAGGGGTTATCAGGGTGGGGTGATGTTTCTATGTGTGGGCAAGTGGGTGAATAAATAATGCACATCATGGCATTACATATTATGTAGGGTCGGTTATACAAATGTTTATTTGTCGTGTGAATAAATTTGAACATTGTACATTTACTCTTGTACACAAAATTTAGTGCGAAGATAGTTCGTACACCAAATTCTTTTGAGAGTTTTTTCATAAAGATCTATTATAGTTCAACCATTTCTGATCAATGACGCTAGGCATAAGTTGGACATTACATCAAGAGCTAAAGAACCAATAACATGTCAGTAACTGCCTGCTAAAGGTTTCCTAAGAAGATAATTCGTTGTTGAATAAAAAAGTTTTGAGGAATTACATGTGAGGAAAAACATTCTTAAAGGCCTCCATCGTCAGGTTTTCCTGTTTAATACTGAAGTGCAGAAAATCTTTGATGAACTACATGTGAAAAAATGCATACCTAAAGGCGCCAACTCATAATAAAGTCATCGTTGATGATTTTGGAAGTGCAGACAAGCATACAATGCTGCATATGTGATAAGAACTTTGTTTGGTGTGTAGTTCCGAATAGCACAAGCACAAGAAAAACAAAATAGTTTCATGTTTGTGTTAATCCTGCATTGTGATTTGATTGCATCGAAGGAAAGCATAGTAATTTTCTGAGAGGTCTAATGTAGGTCAATGGAATTTATACTTTGGAAAAAGAGTACAAAAGAAACTATGGAAGAAAATTCTATAGTTCAATTGTACAATTCAAACAAGAGAATGTTGTTTCTAAGAAATACACCATATCAGCCACCATACAATAGAAATTGCCATTGAAGGTATATCACCCATCAGCCTTGGAACAAGTTTCATGCATTTTGTCAGAGCACGGCGCCTTGTTTGGACTTGAAGGCCTCCATAGCTAGATTAAGCACTAATGGGATGTCTCTCGATAGTCCCTTGTGGTGGATGGGTTATAGCGACAAACTTTGGAGCTGGTCTAGATGAAGTCTTCGTTAGAGGCAGGCAGACAAGCTATGCTGCGAAGAAAATGTTGAACCACTCCTCCTGAAGCGACAATCAAAATAAATATCAATTGTTTCCTTTCAAGACAAGGTGCCAGAGGAGCATTGTATATCATGACGATCATCTAGCCAAAACGAGGTCCAATGTGTTCGAAGTTCAAATTTTGTTTTTCGAGAACAAAAAAGAAAATAACATATTCAATATTCCAAAAGGATGGTTTGCGTCCTTGGCTTCGGCGTGACGATATGAGCCAGTGTGGGAGCTACCCCTGGTGGTGGGAGTGGGAGCGCGCGAGGATGGTGGGAGAGCACAGCACAATGGAGGGTATTGCGGCGGAAGCCATGTCAGCCATCGGTCTCATACGTACGTCGCCAATGAAGCAGAGGTGGCGCGCTAGGGTCGCTCGAGTTTGGGTGCGTGTGTTTGATGTGAGATTGATCGGGAGGAGGAAGAGGAGAGCATCAAGTTATGAGTAAATGAGGCAACGACTAAGAACCACTGGCCTCTCTCCCCACGTGGAAGAGCTCTCTCACCCCACCTGGTGCGAGAAGGCTTTGGTTTAACTAATTTCGATTCTACCAGGAACTAATGAGTACAAAAAGGTGGTTGAACCATGGTTATTAAGCCCGCCTGGAATTTTTGGTAACCGGCCGGTTACCCAAGATTTTATTGGGCCCGAAAAAATGTTGTATTGTTTGATTATTTTTCTAAATTTTATTTTTCAAAAAGGGGACTCCCCGGCCTCTGCATCAGAACGATGCATACGGCCACATTTATAGATAAATAAAGATGTTCAATAAGGTCTTATAGTCTGAAAACAAAATAATGGCAAGCTCACAAAGAGCCACAACGTCAAAAACAAAAGGCCCAAAAGCCACAACCGGCTGGCATAACAAAGATAGGTAAACTAATTGCCTATTCTATTACATGACCGCCATCCAAACCGGTTGAAGATATCCCACGCTACCATCTCCCACCGGACAGATCCAGTAACCAAACGCTCCCTGGCCTCCGTCGGAGTGAGTAACGACCACATACGGATCAGCGCAGTAGCTCGGAATAAAACCTGCAAAAAATGAATATTTGTTGTTCTGTTAAAAGCCAAATCATTTCTGCAATTCCAAATTGCCCACAACAAAGCACATACTCCTACACGAATGTGTCTAGCTGTTTCGGACTCTATCCCAACAAGCCACATTTCAAATAACGTACTGACCGAATTCGGAGGAGTAATGTTAAAGGCAATGTGCACCGTGTGCCACAAAACTCTTGCCAACGGGCAGTCAAAGAAGAGGTGCTTGATAGTTTCGTCCCGATCACAAAAACTACACCTAGTAGATCCTGTCCAGTTGCGCTTAACCAAATTATCATTTGTTAAAATGACTTGTTTATGTACAAACCACATAAACACTTTAATTTTCAAAGGACCTTTGACTTTCCAAACCTCTTTGGAACTAGGAATGACACTAGCAGGGCCGGCCCTGGAGTTTCGAGGGCCCCAGGGCGGACTCCATGAGTGGGCCCAGCCGCCAAGTGGCTGCGGTGGAGAAAAAAAGGAATTCCACACTTTGATATGGAAAAATTCTTGTAAAGCCATAAGCTATGATATATTTTGCTTTGTAAATTGTACCCCGTCTCAAATTACTTGTCTTAGATTTGTCTAGATGGGGATGTATTTAGATAGACAAGTAATTTGAAACCGAGGTTGTATTTGATAATAATAGGTTGTGATGTTTCAATAACATTGACATCTAATTGCTTTAGTTAACTGGTGTGTTCATTTTCTGTTTTTCCTTTTCATGGAATTAGATTGCTTTAGTTAACTGATGTTTTTAGGCAATATGTTTGTAAAAACAAAAAAAGCACACCTCAACTTTGGATTAAATTAGCAGCAATAATGTGTGTTCCAACGCTGGTGTACTCTGCAGCTATCCAAGTCGAAAACATCGAGACCATGCGACCAAGACCAGCTATTTCATCCAAGAGTGCAAGTGTTATAAAAACGAGAACAACAATACAATTTAATTACCATCAACCAGATTAACTTCGCAAAAAAATACTTCACAAAGAAAAAAAAACAATGCAGAGTTGCACGACGTTCGTCCGCTCGGTCCTCCGTGTGTGACGGGAAACGAAGCCATGCACCCTGAGCGAGCCAAGATTGCTAGATTGGGTTTGGAGAATTGAAGAAGCAATCAAACTAACAGCCACAGAAAAGGTCCTTCTCTTAAACAAAAACAAAAAAACCAACAGCCACGGCTCCGCGCAAACAGGTATACACACGTACAGCAGATCCGTATTCTGGAACGAATTCAGCTATGTGTGTGTGTGTTTTTTGGGCTTCTAATCTACTCCATATCACGGATGGGCCTCTCAGGTCTTTTTTGGTTTGGTCTTTTACAACTGTACCCAAAGCCTTTCATACGTATATATGGCCTGGGTCGGGGCCCCTAGTCTGGCTGGGCCCCAGGCCGTCGCCCCTGCTGCCCTGGCCCAGGGCCGGCCCTGGCCCAGGGCCAGCCCTGGACACTAGAGTTAATGACATCGATATATATCGACTTAACTGTGAACCCTTCAGACCTAGTAAGCTTCCAATACAACTGATCGGGCTGATGAGATAGCTGGACCTCCATCAGCCTACTCACCAAATGAAGCCATGCTTCCCACCGGTCGCCAACAAGCGCCCTCCTAAACTGAATATTAAAGGGAATGGACTGCATAATCGTTGCAATAAGAGCATCACGCAAGTGTAAATGGTAAAACTGCATCAAATAGAATATGTTTGTATACATTATCATAACATGTGAGCAAGTGTGGGAGCGGACGCTGGTGGTGGGAGTGGGAGCGCGCAAGGGTGGAGGGAGGGTGCAGCGCAGTGGAGGCCAGTGTGGCAGAAGCCTTGTCAGCCAGCGGTCTTGTATGTCGACGGTGAACCAAAGATAGCTCGCTAGGAGCGCTCGTGTTTTGGTGCGTGAGATTGACCGAGAGGAGGAGTGGATCACGTTAGTGAGTGGGCGAGGCAACGATTAAGAACCCACAGCGTCTCCCTGGCGTCTCTCCCCTCATGGTACCAGATTGCTTTGCTTCAACTTATTTTGATTCTATGGCGAACTAACGAGCACAAAAAAGTAGATGAACCAGGGTTTTTAATTCCGGCCAGAATTTCTGGTAACCAGACAGTTACCGGAGATCGTCGGGCTGAAAAAACATGGCACTGTTTGATTTTATTTTGTTGAAAATTTAGAATTTAAATACTACTAGTAAAACAGCATCAAATAGAATATGTATGTACACATTATCACAGCATGCGAACAAGTGTGGTGGAACGGTGCGTTGCCCACAATTTCTTTAGCTCTATCAAACTCGCACACCACAAAAATACTCCCTCCTTTCCGGTTTATAGGGTTTATCTCAAAATTTTAGTTTTTCCATTTTATAAGGCTCCATTTGGTTGTTTTCCATCACATGTTCAGATTCCAAGGTGCATTAAATCATTGCATGCAAGTATTAAGAGAAAATTGACCGATGCATGTAATTTATGCGTGCATGCATTGCAATTAATGCACTGGTAAACATACTTTTTTGAGGAAAACAAGAGTATTAGTTGGGTGCTTTTGCAAACTACAAAAGTATTCCGCCACTCACTATCTACCTTGATTGGTGAGATTTTTGAATTGAGCCTTATAAACCGGAAAGGAGGGAGTATTGTGAAAGCCTCTGCAAAAAAATATATTGTAAAAGGGGTTCTGGTAGACCAGGAAGCCAACCAGTGGAACACTAGAGCGTTTATGTCATAGTCAGGTCAAACATTTTATATATTGATGAAAGATTAATTCAAATTCAAAATTTGTTTGAATATTCTGAACGAAAAAAACCCTAGATTCATCAAAAACCAGTTTTTTCAGCCCATCCCCAAAAACAGAAACCGAGAAAAAAAACCTTGGGTTGAACCAGAAGGTGAAGTAAACAGAAATAAACTGAAGGGTGTCTTGGTCGGCAGGCATATGAATTTATCAAAGCCATAGACAGAGCCACAAATGTGAAGAGATACAACTGCAACACGATTCTGCATTGATGGCAGCTGCATGAACATGGTCATAGGTCCAAGGAGCATTGCCGGGAAGCCAAGGCTGCAATCCGTCCGATGCTCCCAGTCTATCCTAATACTCCCTCCGTTCCTAAATAATTGTATTTCTAGAGATTTCAACAAGTGACTACATACGGAGTAAAATGAGTGAATCTACACTTTAAAACATGTCTACATACATCCGTATGTTGTAGTCCATTTGAGGTGGCTAGAAAGACAATTATTTGGGAACGGAGGGAGTACTATCAAACAGTATAATACGTGAAGTCTAGGCGAGTTGACATCCCTTGGGCTGGTTATCTCGTCCTCCCTTGTAGCATTTCTCCCGATGTCTTCCATTCTCAAAGCTCTTTGCCATGTTCTCGACTAGAAACCAATATTAAGCATTGAATGTATGTAGTATTGGCACGCTCTTGTAACTAGTTATCTAGCTTTTTGTGCTGTATAAGCAATCGTTTTATGTTGATGCTAAGACACAAGTGTGGAGCGTAGACTACGAAACTATCCAACTAACAACCGAAGAAATTATATAGGTCTGGGGATGTTGCTATAGATAGATAAGTGGGTGAGGAAATAATGTAAACCACGTTTCGTGAGCAGATCCAAGCTGGCCATTACTTATTAGTTTATTATACATCTCAATGCATTATATGAAAATTTATCTACCTCGTGAAATCGACACTTATGCTTAGGTAGGGGACGAGGGTATCTTTTCATCTAAGATGTGAAGATAGTTCATACCAAAACTATCTTGAGAAGATATGTTTTCTTCGTAAAGTGTGTATAATAGTTCTTCCAGCCGCAACGGATGAAGAAAAACATATATTGTGCATTTCAATCCAAGATACAGCCATCGAAAGTTAAAAATACATAAAAATGTCTGAGCTAAACATTTTTTTTTATGAAAAGGTCAGATCTATTCTAAAAGTTCATCGGACGTACACAATATCGATTCCGTGGCCACCGAATGACAACTACTGTAGTCCGAAGGAGTCGCTGACGCGCCGTTGTCGCCTCTCCCTTACCGGAGCCGGCTTGACATTATCAATGACAGCCGGGAAGTCTTCTTGCACGTGCCCATAAGGCCAGCGCCCTAGAGCCGCAGCGTCGCCAAGGTGAAGCACTTGACATCAAATCTCACTACATGATGAGAAACCCTAACCTCACCACCTCAAGGAAACGGCAGGAATCTATGTTGGACCTCCGTCGACTATGTCTAGACGGATGAACTAAAGGAGGATTGCATTCCGGAAGACAAACACGAAGAAGAAGCGCCGCCTTCCACCAGAGCACCGCACCTGCAAGAACTAACATACCCTAACCTAAACTACTAACTGGAGCGGATGCACCGGGATTCCCCTCCCCGCCTCCAACCGCAAGAGCGGCAGGCAGAGGGGGAGGCAAATCCACGGGCTCGCCGGTGAAGCCTGAAGGGGAGAGTTTTCCCTAGCTGCCTTGGGTTAGCGGAGGAAAACAAGATGAAGAAAGATACTGGCTGCTAAACATTCTCAAGAACATAAGTGATTATTCCATCAAAAAGTGTGGTAAACTACACGTGAGAAAATGCTTTCCTAAAGAAAATGAACCAGTGAGCATACGGTTTGAAAGGCACAGAGCTGGCTTGGGTGGTCAGGCGACACATACACTATCAGAATTTGCTTGTACTAGGACAATGCCCATGCATTGCTATGGGCACGAGGCGAAAAATGTGTTAAACACATTACAACAAGAACTATAGTGTTTCTTCCCTCATCTCACCTTTTCATCGACCAATGTGATTCGCAAGCAGACTTAAATTTTGAAAATCAAATGGAAACGAAGAGAAGCAAATACTATGTTGAAACAGGGCCTAAATATTCTCATGATCCCACCTCAATTATGTAAAATATATCTACTATTAATGATCCACAAACATCTGAGCTCTTTCTAACTCGCATGCCAAAAAAATATTGCGGAAGCATGGTTTAAAGCCGACCACTGCATGGACCCAAGAACGTTTATTTCACTGTATAGTCAAACATATTATATAATATCATCAAATTAATTTAAATTTAGAATTTTTTTGAATATTCCAAATGAAAAAAAAATCTTAGATTTACCTAAAACCAGCTTTTCATTCCATCCCCAAAAAATAAAATCGAGAAAAAAGGAACCTTAGGCTCAACTAGAAGGCCGGTAAACCGAACAGAAATAGACTGAAGGGTGTCATGGTCGGCAGGCCTACGAATTTCTCAAAGCCATAGAGAGAGAGAGTCGCAACTCTGTAGAGCAATAATTGCGACACAATGCTGAGTTGATGGCAGCTGTAGGAACGTCGTTATAGGAGCGATAATGCTCTATCTACGAACAGCCTACGTAAAGTAACGTAATCTTCCTAACTATAATCCTCTCCCCCCTGATTTCAAGTGGGGTGGGCCCCAGCCACTAATCTTCATCCAATTAACTACCTCCACATCAACCTTTACGTAAAAACCTCACGTAAGTTTACGTGGGTCTAGCATCGCCGTTATAGGAGCAAGGGGCACCGCAGGGAATCCGTCGATGCTCCTAATTGATATGTTGTGTCTAGATGAGTCGTCATTTCTTCGGCTGATTGTCTCGTGCTACCTTGTAGCATTTCTCCCGACGTCTTCCATTCTCAAAGCTCTTGTTTATGTTCTCGACAATAAACCAATATTAAGAATTGAATGCACGTAGTATTAGCATGCTCGCTCTTGTAACTAGTTATCTAGCTTTTTGTGATGCATAAGCGAGCCTATTATATCGATGCTAAAACACAAGTGTGGAGGGTGGAGCGTAGACTACGAAACACTCCAACTAACAAGCGAAGAGATTATGTAGGTGTGGGGATGTTACTATAGATGGACAAGTGGGTGAAAGAAATAATGTACGCTACCGTTTCGTGAGCAGATCCAAGCTGGCCGTTACTTATTATATATATCCGTGAATGATATGAATTATAACATCGAAACTTATGCTTAGGTAGGGGTCGAGGGTATCCTCTCATCTAAGACGTGAAGATAGTTCATACCAAAACTCTCTTGAGAAGATATGTTTTCTCCACAAATAAAGTGTGTATAAAAGCTCTTCCAATTGCGACGCATGAAGAAAAGCACATGCTGTGCATCCAATCCAAGATGCAACCATCAAAAGTTAAAAATATATTAAAATGTTTGATTTAAGTGACTGACTGCCTGCTAAACATTTCTCAAGAAGATAAGTCACTATTCCGTCAAAAATTGTGATAAACTACACATGAGAAAAGGCTTTCCTAAAGGCCTGAATCAGTGCACGTACGGTTAGAATGGCAAAGACATTGTTTGGGTGGTCAGGCGACACGTACACAACCAGATTTTGCTTGTATGCCTAGCGCATGACGGTTTCGGAGTGTAAGTCAGTGGCTGAATTCTTTGAAATAGATTATAACAAAAGAAATGTTGGAAGGAAATTCTGTAGAGTACAGTTATACGATCCGTATGCATCGTTATGATGTAGAGGCCGGGGAGCCCCTCCTTTTCGAAAAAAAGTTATACGATCCAAACAATTGACATGTAATTATTTCCAAGAATTCCAATCCCCCAAATTTTTATGAAAACCGCAAAATAAAAAATGCCCAGAATGTATAACAGCCACTGGCCTAGGAAAATGCTACATGCATGTCAAATTGGGGACCACTTACCGGTTGGTTTACAGATGTACGTTTTTTATGAGAGTTGGTAAGGAGAAAATCTGTAGTGCAAAGTGGTTTCGAAATTTCATGCTAAGAAGTTCCGAAAATATCTGCAAAAACCGTGAATGTTCCTTTTGGATGAGGCCGCAACATGAAACAAAAAGGCTACATCCACAGACATTTACAAAGATTTTATACATCCTTTCAAAACATAATGGGCGCCCTCCCGTTTCCTTCTCCATCCAAATCCCTCGACATCACCCCGCCCGTACAGTCTGTTGCAAGTCAGCCCATGGATGTAGCTTTACGCACATGAAAATTATTGATTGCGCAAATATGAACATGCTAGTTCAATAAAGCAGCAATCTTGCATTGACCCCCGGCCTCTGCATCTGAACTATGCATGCAACCACTTTATTAATTATTCACACAAGACCATTTTCTTCACGAATACGCAAAGCTTGCGTATCATTCTATTGATAGAAGAAGAAGAATGAATACAAGGGGTACAATACATGACACGAACGCAGATAGGCGTGAACATGGTGCCCCGAGCAGAGAGACAAAGGATGCTCGGCCCAAACAGAGGGGACATCACAGCTAAACCTACCAAACCCGAGCCAAGAGCGGCGATCCCAAACCAACGAGAACTCCATCAACATGCGAGCCAAAAATCAAGGACACCACGAGCGAGCAAGAAGTGCCTTCAAGAAGGAAGACGGCGCCGAGACTCAGTCACTATCCGGTCCGGGTGACCCGGACCTAGGGTTTCCCCTGAGCTCGAAGAGGGGCACAGCTAAAGGCCTTGGCAGCGCCTCCAAGAAGAAAAACGACACCCGCGGGCGCCAACGCTACCAGCAGCGGCGAGCCGAGCGGGGATCTCTCCCTGGCCTGAAGCTGGGCAATCCCATCGCCGCCGAATGAGAGATCGCAGGTGGGGAGGCCAAAGCTGGTCGGAACCGCCAAGTCAGGGGGGTTGGCGGGGCTGCATCCACCGCCGGAGGTGGCACTGCGTCTGAACCATGGGCTTGGATCTGGCAAAGGGGGGGGGGGGTCCTTTGAGGCGTACATGGTAGGGAGGGCGACGAGGCGAACCACACGGGGGTGTTGGTGCAACGGCGTCCAGCAACGCCGGCAAGCAAGGACTGGAGAGATGCAGATCCGAGCTGCCGTGGCCGTAACCATCGGGATGTCAGCGAGCCAGGTAAGCCGGAAAGGGCACAACTACCTGGCCGCCGGGGCTGAAGCTGCCCGGTGGAGGACGCCGGCAGCGAAGGACACCGTGTCGGTGTCAAAACCGGCGGATCTCGGGTAGGGGGTCCCGATCTGTGCGTCTTAGGCTGATGGTAACAGGAAGCAAGGGACATAATGTTTACCCAGGTTCGGGCCCTGTCGATGGAGGTAAAACCCTACTTCCTGCTTGATTAATATTGACGATATGAGTAGTACAAGAGTAGATCTACCACGAGATCGTAGAGGCTAAACCCTAGAAGCTAGCCTATGATGATTATGATTGTAGCTGTGATCGGCCTTCTAAGGACCAACCTCTCCGGTTTATATAGACACCGAAGAGGGCTAGGGTTTACATGGAGTCAGTTACAAGGAAGAAAATACAATATCCGGATCGCCAAGCTTGTCTTTCACACAAAGGAGAGTCCCATCCGGACACGGGACGGAGTCTTGAGTCTTGTATCTTCACGCTCCAATAGTCCGGACAAAGTATACAGTCCGGCTGTCCGGATACCCCCTAATCCAGGACTCCCTCATACCGGAGAGACGCGGGCTTGCAGCCGCCGGGACCGGAGCAGCACCGGCAAGGACCCGCTGCGAGGGGCCCTGAGCCAGCCACAACCACGGACGCATCGCTGCCACCGCGCAGGAGCCGTCACCGGGCACAAGTGGAGGGAGAGCCGCCGGAAACGAGGGGGCCGCCTGCACAGGAGGCAAGCCGCGAGTGTTCCGCGACCGGCCGCGCCGCCGGCAGGCAGGGTCGAGCAGCAGCTGGTGGGGGGAGAGACCCGAGAATCGCAGAAAGGATCGTCAGGTCATGGGCGGAGGGGGTGGAGGCGCATGGGGAGGAGTCCACGGCGGTCAATGAAGACGGAGTGAGGGGGTCCGCCGCTGGCTGGAGACGCGCGGGACGAGGCCGTCGCCACCGGAGTAGCAAGGGCGTGCGCCGCCGCGGCAAGATCAAGGCGTGGGGTGCGGAGTGGGGGTGGGAGGTGGGAGGCGAGAGGGATCGGGATCCGCCTAGCCGCCACCTTCCTGGGGTCTGGTGCGGCTTCGCCGGCGGGCCCTCCGGCGGCGGCGATGCTGGGGAGGCCGGCGGCAGCGCGCTATAAGCAGCGGCGGCTAGGGTTCCCCTCGTGCCGCCAGAGGAGGGCGACAAGGGGACCTTACAAAGTCATACAACTGTAAGACTAAAGCCACCGTCTAGGCAACATCTATCACTACTCCTATCTAGTTGATGAAGGGATGCTGATAGTCTGGGCCTAATACCAAACAGACCTCGCAGCCAAACCTAACATCTAAGAGCTGAGCTCCCAACCAGGACTCCTGCCAGGTATGGGGCACCCACCAGTCCGGCGCACTCCTCAACCAGGATGCCTGCAGGGTATGAGGCCGCCGCCTGCCACCAATCCATCTTTAGTGATGTACTGCTGCATCTACCTTGCCCGGTCTAGCTGCCGTCGACGCCACCACGATGCCAGACAACGCCACCATCCTGCGCTCGTCCATCACCACACGCCCACCGGCGAGACCCCGCTGCTCCATGCCGCTGAGACCCGTGGTTGTCGACGAGCCAGATGCCACACCGCTCCTCCGTTGCAAACACCACCTGTTGCCACTGGTCCAATCCCCTCCGCGTGCATTTCCTCTAACCGAGCACCCAAACGCCCCAGGCGGCGCCTCCAAGAAGGGTACGACACACGCAGTGCCGCCGCCGCCCAGTCTAAGGAGATTTTGGGTTTTCACCCGGGCATGGGGTTGGGGTGGAGGGCAGGGACCTTGACGACGCCTGCATGGAGGAGAACGGCGACCCTGGTCGTCGCCACCGTCGGGATAAACGAGTCATCCAGAGTTTCCTCCGGTCCGATGTCACCTCTACCAACCCCCGCGAATGCATCGAGGGCGACCACCGCGATCGCAAGTCACCAAGTGCAGCTGGAGAGAGCATGCAGCATGGAGGAGATCCATCGGCAACTCACCGCCCACGCGGTCAAGACGCTATCCATCCACCCCCCGCGAATGTCGCCAGCCGAGGGCGTCGTCGCCATGCCTAATGGGGCTACCGCCCCAGGTCCAGGTTCCTCCATTATGGCCGGAGTGGTGAGATCCACCACGAGCGACGAGATCCGGCACCGCACGGCCGACGCCATCGCCCAAGCCCGCCGTCGACCGATCACGCCGCCGTCGGGAGCCTGCACGCTGCGGAAGCCCGCACGTTGTGCCCGCGTGGTGAATAAGTCATTCGCGTAGTTCTAGGTCGACGATTTAACTATCTAAATATGTATTATATGTAACAAAAAATATATATATAGAAACTACATCCGCGTAGAAATCTAGTGATATACTTTTCATGACATATAACATATATTTAATTTCTCAAATCAATGACCTAGAACTACGCGAATGACTTAATCACCTAGACGGAGGTACTAGCTACTTTCCTCATAAGAAAACTTGCCTTGGGGTGCGTTATCTTACTAGCTAAATTACTCCGAGTATGATCAGCTTTAGTTCTGCTGTTACAACTTCTGGAGGGCCAACAAAACGAATCAACCTTGATTATCGCGGTCTACCTGACACCTTGTGAGGCCTTCAAGAGTGAGAGGGGTTTGTTTCAAGGCAATATGTAGCCAAAAAAAATACGTTCTACGTATTCGAAGCTCAAAATTTATTTTGTGAACAAAAAAGGTAAACACATATACAAAGCTCCAAACCGGATCCGATGGTATGCTTCTGGGGCCTCAGCTTGAGGATATTGGGCTTTTGGCCCACCACTGGCCTGCTTGGAGCTTATCCTAGCACGACCGAGCTCGGAGGCCAATCCTTGCCGCCGAACTCGCTGCTCGAAATCACTAATTGAGGAGCGCTTCCCGCAACGATTAGTCGGACAACGCTCCCCGCGCGCCAAGTGTCACGCACGGAGCGCTTCTGAGACTTTTCCAATGCGCTCCGCGAATGACAGTTGGCGCGCACGGCTTTTCCCGTGATTTCCGGTTTCCGTTCCTTTGTGGTTTTTTTTTTCACTTTAGTCCTTATACTTTTAATGTTTTGTAATGCCTTTTGATCTGTTTTGAGATCTATTTCTATCTGGTGTGGGCGAACCCTCGTTGCGCACTGTTCTTTCTTTGTCGTCGTCTCCGCCCGTCGCCGCCGCTGCTTTTGTCTCGTGGTTACGGCGGCAGCTGTTCCGGCCGTCGCGCTTGTTGCCTGCTTTTACGGCGGTCCTTCTTTAGCGTCAAGCGTGCTTCCCCCTTCGCAATATTGTCGTTCCCTACTGGTTGCCTTCGTGGGTTCCCTGTTTTCCTTTCTCGTTTCTCTTTTTGTTCCCATTATATTTCCGGGATATGGAGATTTATGGGGTAGTTACGGGTGGGGACTACCAACACTATCAGATGTGAAGTTTCAACTGGGTTTTGTGGGATTAGTTCTTGATAACCATTGTGTTCCTTGTAGTTATGGCTTGTCCTTTTTGCCGTATACCTGGTGGCCCGTGTTCTTCTTGTTGGAAATATGCCCTAGAGGCAATAATAAAAGCATTATTATTATATTTCCTTGTTCATGATAATTGTATTTTATTCATGCTATAACTGTATTATCCGGAAATCGTAATACACGTGTGAATACATTGACAACAATACGTCCCTAGTAAGCCAGCCTCTAGTTGACTAGCTCGTTGGTCAACAGATAGTCATGGTTTCCTGACTATGGACATCAGATGTCATTGACAACGGGATCACGTCATTAGGAGAATGACGTGATGGACAAGACCCAATCCTAAGCATAGCACAAGATCGTGTAGTTCGTTTTCCTAGAGCTTTCTCAATGTCAAGTATCTATTCCTTAGTCCATGAGATTGTGTAACTCCCGGATACCGTAGGAGTGCTTTGGGTGTACCAAACGTCACAACGTAACTAGGTGACTATAAAGGTGCATTACAGGTATCTCCGAAAGTGTCTGTTGGGTTGACACAGATCGAGACGAGGATTTGTCACTCCGTATTACGGAGAGGTATCACTGGGCCCACTCGGTAGTGCATCATCATAATGAGCTCAAAGTGACCAAGTGTCCGGTCACGGGATCATGCATTCTGATGCGAGTAAAGTGACTTGCGTAACGAGACTGAGCGAGGTATTGGGATGCCGACGATCGAGTCTCGGGCAAGTAACATACCGTCGACAAAGGGAATAGTATCGGGGTTGCTTGAATCCTCAACATCGTGGTTCATCCGATGACATCATCGAGGAGCATGTAGGAGCCAACATGGGTATCCAGATCCGCTGTTGGTTATTGACCGAGGCGTCTCGGTCATGTCGCATGTCTCCCGAACCGTGGGGTCTACACATAAGATTCGGTGGCGCTAGGGTTATTAGGAAGACTTGTATGTGATTACGAATGATTTTGGTCCGGATGAGATCCCGGACGTCACGAGGAGTTCGGAATGGTCCGTAGGTAAAGATTTATATATGGGAAGTTGTCAAATGGACACGGAAAGTTTGGGGCATATCGGTATTGTACCGGAGCACGGAAGGGTACGGAGGTCCACGGGAGGGGCCACCCCTCCGGGGGCCACATGGGCTGCGTGGGAAGGAGCCAGCCCACGGTGGGCTGGGCGCACCCCTCCCTTGGGCCCTTGCGCCTAGGGTTGAGGGGAACCCTAGTGGGGCGCCCCTTGCTTGGGGGCAAGTCCCCCTCCCTTGGCCCCGCCCCCCCTCTAGATGCCATCTAGAGGGCCAGCCCCTCTCCTCCCCCTATAAATAGAGGGGCAAGGGAGGCTGCAACACACAAGTCAGGCGCAGCCCTCCCTCCCAACACCACTCCTCCTCCGTGCGTGCTTGGCGAAGCCCTGTCAGAGAGTTGCTGCACCAACTCCACCACGCCGTCGTGCTGCCGTTGGAGCTGTCTTCCTCAACCTCTCCTTCCTCCTTGCTGGATCAAGGCGGAGGAGACGTCGTTAAATGCCGTCGTGTGTTGAATGCGGAGGTGCTGTCCGTTCAGCACTTGGTCATCGGTGATCCGAATCACGGCGAGTCGACTCCTCATCACCATCCTTGAGCGCTTCCTTTCGATCTACAAGTGGTGCGTAGATACAAACTCACTCCCTTGACTCGTTGCTTAGATGAACTCATAGATGGATCTTGGTGAAACCGTAAGAAAAATTTTAATTTTCTGCAACGTTCCCCAACAAAGGTATCGAGCTAGGTCTATCGTAGTTCTCTATTGCACGAGTAGAACACAATTTGGTTGTGGGCGTAGATCTTGTCAACTTGCTTGCCGCTACTAGTCTTATCTTGCTTCCGCGGTATTGTGGGATGAAGCAGCCGGACCAACCTTACGTGCGCTTTACGTGAGACCGGTTCCACCGACTAACATGCACTAGTTGCATAAGGTGGTTGGCGGTGTCTGTCTCTCCCACTTTAGTTGGGCGGATTCGATGAAAAGGGTCCTTATGAAGGGTAAATAGAAGTTGACAAGATCACGTTGTGGTTATTCGTAGGTAAGAAAACGTTCTTGCTAGAACCCAATTGCAGCCACGTAAAGATGCAACAACAATTAGAGGACGTCTAACTTGTTTTTGCAGCAATTGTCATGTGATGTGATATGGCCAAGTTGTGATGAATGATGAATGATATATTGTGATGTATGAGATCATGTTCTTGTAATAGGAATCACGACTTGCATGTCGATGAGTATGACAACCGGCAGGAGCCATAGGAGTTGTCTTTATTTTGTATGACCTGCGTGTCATTGAAGAATGCCATGTAAACTACTTTACTTTATTGCTAAACACGTTAGTCATAGAAGTAGAAGTAGTCGTTGGCGTGACAACTTCATGAAGACATGATGATGGAGATCATGATGATGGAGATCATGGTGTCATGCCGGTGACAAGATGATCATGGAGCCCCGAAGATGAAGATCAAAGGAGCTATATGATATTGGCCATATCATGTCACTACTTTATATAATTGCATGTGATGTTTATTATGTTTTATGCATCTTGTTTACTTAGAACGACGGTAGTAAATAAGATGATCCCTTACAACAATTTCAAGAAGTGTTCTCCCCTAACTGTGCACCATTGCTAAAGTTAAATCGTTTGAGCACCACGTGATGATCGGTGTGATAGATCCTTACGTTCACATACAACGGTGTAAGACAGTTTTACACATGCAAAACACTTAGGGTTAACTTGACGAGCCTAGCATGTACAGACATGACCTCGAAACACGGAGACCGAAAGGTCGAACACGAGTCGTATAGAAGATACGATCAACATGAGAATGTTCACCGGCGATGACTAGTCCGTCTCACGTGATGATCGGACACGGCCTAGTCGACACGGATCGTGTAACACTTAGATGACTAGAGGGATGTCAAATCTGGTGGGAGTTCATTCAATAAATTGATTAAGATGAACTTAATTATCATGAACTTAGTCTAAAACTTTTTGCAAAATATGTCTTGTAGATCAAATGGCTAACGCTCATGTCAACATGAACTTCAACGCGTTCCTAGAAAACCAAGCTGAAAGATGATGGCAGCAACTATACGATGCAGGTCCGGAACACGAGGATCATCCTCATAGCTGCCAAGAAGGCATATGTCCTAGAAGCACCGTTAGGTGACCCACCTGCTCTCCCAAAGCACTGCAAGGCGATTTGAGCGTTTTGCGGACCGTCTTGATGATTACTCCCTCGTTCAGTGCGGCATGCTTTACAACTTAGAACCGGGGCTCCAAAAGCGTTTTGAGCATCACGGAGCATATGAGATGTTCAAGAACTGAAACTAGTTTTCAAGCTCACGCCGGGTCGAGAGATATGACGTCTCCGACAAGTTCTATAGTTGTAAGATGGAGGAAAATAGTTACATCGGTGAGCACATACTCAAAATGTCCGGGTTGCACAACCGCATGACCCAGCTGAAAATTAACCTCCCTGATGAGGCGGTCATTGACAGAATCCTTCAGTCGCTCCCACCAAGCTACAAGAGCTTTGTGACGAACTACAATATGCAGGGGATGGTGAAGACCATTCCTAAAGTGTTTTCAATGCTGAAGTCAGCAGAGGTTGAGATCAAGAAAGAACATCAAGTGTTGATGGTCAATAAGACCACTAAGTTCAAGAAGGGCAAGGGTAAGAAGAACTTCAAGAAGGACGGCAAAGATGTTGCCGCGCCCGGTAAACCAGTTGCCGGGAAGAAGTCAAAGAATGGACCCAAGCACGAGGTGAGTGCTTTTATTGCAAGGGAAGGGTCCTTTGGAAGTGGAACTGCCCCAAATACTAGCGGATAAGAAGGCCGGCAACACCAAAGGTATATTTGATATACATGTAATTGATGTGTACCTTACCATTACTCGTAGTAACTCCTGGGTATTTGATACGGTGCCGTTGCTCATATTTGTAACTCACAGCAGGAGCTGCGGAATAAGCGGAGGCTGGCGAAGGGCGAGGTGGCGATCTTGCGTCGGGAATGGTTCCAAGGTCGATGTGATCGCCGTCGCACGCTACCTCTACATTTACCTACGGGATTAGTTATAAACCTTAATAATTGTTATTTGGTGCCAAGTTTGAGCATGAACATTGTATCTGGATCTCGTTTGATCGAGATGGCTACTCATTTAAATCCGAGAATAATGGTTGTTCTATTTATATGAGAGATATGTTTTATGGTCATGCCCTATGGTTAATGGTTTATTCTTAATGAATCTCGGCGTAATGTTACACATATTCATAGCGTGAATACCAAAAGATGTAAAGTTGATAACGATAGTCCCACATACTTGTGGCACTGCCGCCTTGGTCACATTGGTGTCAAGCGCATGAAGAAACTCCATGCTGATGGACTCTTGGAGTCTCTTGATTATGAATCATTTGACAGATCGAACCATGCCTCATGGGCAAGATGACCAAGACTCCGTTCTCGGAACAATGGGCGAGCAACCAACTTGTTGGAAATCATACATACCGATGTGTGCGGTCCAATGAGTGTTGAGGCTCATGGAGGATATCGTTATGTTCTCACTCTCACGATGACTTGAGTAGATATGGGTATGTCTACTTGATGAAACACAAGTCTGAGACCTTTGAAAAGTTCAAGGAATTTCAGAATGAAGTAGAGAATCAACGTGACGAAAGATAAAATTCTTACGATCAGATCGTGGAGGAGAATATTGAAGTCACGAATTTGGTACACACTTAAGAAAATGTGGAATCGTTTCACAACTCACGCCGCTGGAACACCTCAGCGTAACGGTGTGTCGAGCGTCGTGTCGCACTCTATTGGATATGGTGCGGTCTATGATGTCTCTTACCGATTTACCGCTATCATTTTGGGGATACGCTTTAGAGACAGCCACATTCACTTTAAATAGGACACCGTCTAAGTCCGTTGAGGCGACACCGTATGAATTATGGTTTGGGAAGAAACCTAAGCTGTCGTTTCTAAAAGTTTGGGGATGCGATGCTTATGTCAAGAAACTTCAACTGAAAAGCTCGAACCCAAGTCGGAAAAATCGTCTTCATAGGATACCCTAAAGAAACCATTGGGTATACCTTCTACTTAAGATCCGAGGGCAAGATCTTTGTTGCCAAGAACGGATCCTTTACGGAAAAGGAGTTTCTCTCGAAAGAAGTAAGTGGGAGGAAAGTAGAACTCGATGAAGTACTACCTCTTGAATGGGATAGTAGTGCTGCCCAGGAAAATGTTCCTGTGATGCCTACACTACTGAAGAGGAAAATAATGATGATGATCAAGGTACTTCGGATCAAGTTGCTACTGAACTTCGTAGGTCCACAAGGACACGTTCCGCACCAGAGTGGTACGTCAACCCTGTCCTGGAAATCATGTTGTTAGACAACGGTGAACCTTCGAACTATGAAGAAGCGATGGCGGGCCCATATTCCAACAAATGGCTAGAAGCCATGAAATCCGAGATAGAATCCATGTATGAAAACAAAGTATGGACTTTGGTGACTTGCCGATGATCGGCGAGCGATAGAAAACAAATGGATCTTTAAGAAGAAGACGGACGCGGATGGTAATGTCACCATCTATAAAGCTCGACTTGTCGCTAAGGGTTATCGGCAAGTTCAAGGGATTGACTATGATGAGACTTTCTCTCCCGTAGCGAAGCTTAAGTCCGTCCGAATCATGTTAGCAATTGCTGCATACTATGATTATGAGATATGGCAAATGGACGTCAAAACAGCGTTCCTTAACGGTTATCTTAAGGAAGAGCTGTATATGATGCAGCCGGAAGGTTTTGTCGATCCTAAGAATGCTGACAAAGTATGCAAGCTCCAGCGATCCATTTATGGGCTGGTGCAAGCATCTCGGAGTTGGAACATTCGCTTTGATGAGATGATCAAAGCGTTTGGGTTTATGCAAACTTATGGAGAAGCCTGCGTTTACAAGAAAGTGAGTGGGAGCTCTGTAGCATTTCTCATATTATATGTAGATGACATACTTTTGATGGGAAATGATATAGAATTCTTGGACATCATTAAGGCCTACTTGAATAAGTGTTTTTCAATGAAGGACCTTGGAGAAGCTGCTTATATATTAGGCATCAAGATCTATAGAGATAGATCGAGACGCCTCATAGGTCTTTCACAAAGCACATACCTTGATAAGATTTTGAAGAAGTTCAAAATGGATTAGTCCAAGAAGGGGTTCTTGCCTGTATTGCAAGGTTTGAGATTGAGCTCAGCTCAATGCCCGACCACTGACAAAAGATAAAGAAGAGATGAGTGTCATCCCTATGCTTCAGCCATAGGATCTATTATGTATGCCATGCTGTGTACCAGACCTGATGTAAACCTTGCCGTAAGTTTGGTAGGAAGGTACCAAAGTAATCCCGCAAGGAACACCGGACAGCGGTCAAGAATATCCTAAAGTACACGAAAAGGACGAAGGACATGTTTCTCGTTTATGGAGGTGACGAAGAGCTCGTCGTAAAAGGGTTACATCGGCGCTAGCTTCGACACGATCTGGATGACTCTAAGTCACAAACCGGATCGTGTATATGTTGAATGGTGGAGCGATGGCTGGTGCAGCTGCAAGCGAAGCGTCGTGGCGGGATCTACATGTGAAGCGGAGTACATGGCAGCCTCGGAGGCAGCGCATGAAGCAATTTGGATGAAGGAGTTCATCACCGACCTAGGAGTCATACCCAATGCGTCGGGGCCGATCAAACTCTTCGTGACAACACTGGAGCTATTGCACTTGCCAAGGAGCCCAGGTTTCACAAGAAGACCAGGCACATCAAGCGTCGCTTCAACTCCATCCATGAAAATGTTCAGGATGGAGACATAGAAATTTGTAAAGTGCATACAGATCTGAATGTCGAGATCCGTTGACTAAACCTCTTCCGGGGCAAAACATGATCAACACCGAACTCTATGGGTGTTCGATTCATCACAATGTAACTAGATTATTGACTCTAGTGCAAGTGGGAGACTGTTGGAAATATGCCCTAGAGGCAATAATAAAAGCATTATTATTATATTTCCTTGTTCATGATAATTGTCTTTTATTCATGCTATAACTGTATTACCCGGAAATCGTAATACACGTGTGAATACATTGACAACAATACGTCCCTAGTAAGCCTCTAGTTGACTAGCTCGTTGGTCAACCGATAGTCATGGTTTCCTGACTATGGACATCAGATGTCATTGACAACGGGATCACGTCATTAGGAGAATGAAGTGATGGACAAGACCCAATCCTAAGCATAGCACAAGAACGTGTAGTTCGTTTTGCTAGAGCTTTCTCAATGTCAAGTATCTATTCCTTAGACCATGAGATCGTGTAACTCCCGGATACCGTAGGAGTGCTTTGGGTGTACCAAACGTCCTGGCGTAATCGGGTGACTATAAAGGTGCATTACGGTATCTCCGAAAGTGTCATTGGGTTGACACGGATCGAGACGAGGATTTGTCACTCCGTATTACGGAGAGGTATCACTGGGCCCACTCGGTAGTGCATCATCATAATGAGCTCAAAGTGACCAAGTGTCGGTCACGAGATCATGCATTACGGTACAAGTAAAGTGACTTGCGTAACGAGACTGAGCGAGGTATTGGGATGCCGACGATCGAGTCTCGGGCAAGTAACATACCGTCGACAAAGGGAATAGTATCTGGGGTTGCTTGAATCCTCGACATCGTGGTTCATCCGATGACATCATTGATGAGCATGTAGGAGCCAACATGGGTATCCAGATTCCGCTGTTGGTTATTGACCGAGGCGTCTCGGTCATGTCGCATGTCTCCGAACCGTAGGGTCTACACATAAGGTTCGGTGGCGCTAGGGTTATTAGGAAGACTTGTATGTGATTACGAATGTTGTTGAGTCCGGATGAGATCCCGGACGTCACGAGGAGTTCGGAATGGTCGGAGGTAAAGATTTATATATGGGAAGTTGTCAAATGGACACCGGAAAGTTTCGGGGGCATATCGGTATTGTACCGGGACCACCGGAAGGGTATTGGAGGTCCACCGGGAGGGGCCACCCCTCCCGGGGGGCCACATGGGCTGCGTGGGAAGGAGCCAACCCCTGGTGGGCTGGGCGCACCCCCTCCCTTGGGCCCTTGCGCCTAGGGTTGAGGGGAACCCTAGAGGCGCCCCTGCAGGGGGGCAAGTCCCCCTCCCTTGGCCGCCGCCCCTCTAGATGCCATCTAGAGGGGCGCCCTCTCCCCTCCCCCTATAAATAGAGGGGCAAGGGGAGGGCTGCAACACACAAGTCAAGGCGCAGCCCCTCCCCTCCCCAACACCTCTCCTCCTCCGTACGTGCTTGGCGAAGCCCTGTCAGGTGTACTGCTGCACCAACTACACCACGCCGTCGTGCTGCCGTTGGAGCTGTCTTCCTCAACCTCTCCTTCCTCCTTGCTGGATCAAGGCGGAGGAGCGTCGTCCGTACTGCACGTGTGTTGAGCGCGGAGGTGCTGTCCGTTCAGCACTTGGTCATCGGTGATCCGAATCACGGCAAGTACGACTCCTCATCACCATCCCCTTGAGCGCTTCACTTTTCGATCTACAAGTGATACGTAGATACAAACTCACTCCCTTGACTCGTTGCTTAGATGAACTCATAGATGGATCTTGGTGAAACCGTAGGAAAAATTTTAATTTTCTGCAACGTTCCCCAACACTTCTGTTGATTCTTCTATAGATGGGTTCAATGTGGTCCTGGATCGGCGTTGTTGGAGGCGTGTTGTAAGAAAATCATTTTATAGTTGTTCAATTTTTTGCACACACGCTTATTTCTTTTGGTGCTGCCCATGCTGTTTAGATTTTAATTATGATCCTTGTTTTGATTTGTTGTGCAGTATGTTCCGTGCAGTGTTAGAGCTCATCTTGCTCGTTACATCGAGGAGTGTAGGGCTTTATCCATAAGGAGGGGTGACGAAGATACTGATTTTGCTGTTTAGTACAATGAGGGTTATTTGTATGGTGTTCTGTTTAGTCATGGTCGGGTGAGGAGCAAATTCCATGGTCCTTCCTGGGAACGATTGGTCAGTGATTATGGTGTTCGTCCTCGTGATATAATGACCATTAGGCTTGAACATTATGGAACTTGGATTGGTATTTATTTTTATCGTGTTGGTCGTGGAGATGCGTTGTCTCCTTTACCGTCTGTTGGTAAGGTTTATTTTTAAGGAAGTTTTTGTCTTGTTTTATTGTACATTTTGATTTTTCTGTTCCCTTGAGCCTGTGTAATTATATTTTGTAGCTCTGCATGGTTTGAGCGACTCCGAGAAGGAACTTGTTGGGAGTTGTTATTACACCCGTGGTGTTTTTCTTAATTATCAGCAGATGTATTTCATGAGGTGTCAACTATTTGATGATGAGTACATACCCTGTTGTCCTTTTGTTCATAGGACTGATTCCATGAATGTTAATGGTCATCATATGGTCAGATTTTTTCCATTGTTTTTTCTTTGTTTCTGTTTATTTATTTATTTTTATTACGTCTTCTACTTATAGTTTTGAATTTTTATTCTATTTCTGATAGCTTGATGTTTTTTGTCAGGTTATTCCTGGTATTGTTGTGAGGAGTTTGAAGGAGTTTGTGACTTTTCCTAGAACTGGCGTTTTAACTCTTGAAGTTACTCTGGAATCTGGTGATGATGATATATATGTGAGCACTCCTTGCTCCTACTTCATTGGTTTGGGTAATAGAATGGTGTTCAAACAGGAAGGTTTCAGTGATTTTCTCTAGGCATCGTCTATTGAAGTAAACAGCTTGGTGCTGATAACTTTCAAACAACGTGTTGGGAGGCTTGTTGTTATCTTCAATCTTCTGCCGCAGTGATGTTAGTTATAGCCTTTGAACATAATGGATTTTGTTTAAAAATCTATGTTGTATAAGAGACTTGGCTATGCATCTCTTTTAAAGATGTTTTTTTGGACGGATGTTATTTAATTGTGGTCACAGTTATAAATACAGTAGAGGCACGTGTGTTGTTTACTCTGAGGCATGGCTGTGCATCTCTTTTATGTGAGAGGCACCTGGATTCAGCAAACAGAGGCACGGAATTGAAGTCAGAACATGCACGGTTGTGTGGAGGCACGTAGAGTTACTGTGGGTTTAATGTGAGGCACGTGGTTTGAGCAAACAGAGGCATGGAATTGCAGTTAGTACAGGCACAATTGTTTGGAACACGGGTATACTGAGAGGAACGTGTGTGCAATACCAAAGTTACACGGGCGATGACGCGTGCCGAACACGCAGAGATACTGTGGGTTTCATGCGAGAGGCACGTGTGTGTAGCACGTAGAGTTACAGTGGGTTTCATGTGAGGCACGTGGATTGAGAAAATGGAGGACCGTAATTGAAGTCAGTACAGGCATGGGCGATCACTCGCGCGGAGCACGTAGAGTTACTGTGGGTTTCATGTAAGGCACGTCGATCGAGCAAACGGAGGCACCGAAGAGCAGTCAGTACAAGCACGGTTGTGTGGATGCACGGTTTTGAACCCTCTTGCTGCGGTCAAGTGTCTAGAGGCACAGACGTATGGCAGCAGAGGCATCGGTCCGAATATTTGGTTAGAGAGGCTCGGTTGTGGATGCACAGGTGTGAAGTCTCTAGGGTCATGGTTGCATGGGTTGAGTTGACACTTAGAGAGCCACGGTTGTACATGGGTTAGTTGGAAACGGTAGTGTAGTTTTGTGGCATCGTGGAGAACTGGTGTACGGAGAGGAACCTGTGAATGGACGGAGTGGTGTTTGATGTGAAATGGTTGTGTTGTGTGATTTTAATTTATTTTCAATGTGGTCAAAATAACAAAGTTCTTGTCCCTTGCGTCTGTGTATCGAATGTTCTTCTGCAATATTTATGAATTGTGCATGCCAATGTTAAATAAGCATTCTACCATCACATATTCTTGTAAATGCATGATGCATCTTGTAAAGGTTGAGTATGAAAATTATAATACAATGTCGTGCGACATATCTCTCGTTCTATAGTCATGGATACAATATATGCTTGCTCAATACTGGGACATAACTTACTAATTACATTTAGAAACGCACACCACTGTGTTCAAAGTTTAGACGTAAAATAGTAATACAATACAGACATCATCTTTGAGCAACAATAAACATATTTACAACATGGGTTCATTCAACCTAAATTATTATAGTAGTTGTGCCACTCACCCGATCACTTGATCACGGCAGATCAATCAATCACGACACGATCCATTTTCTCGCAATTTACCAACCACTGTTTCCCTTCCGGCACTTCCAGCCGCTGGAAGATCCTTCGTCTGTGTTCTTACGTGGGCGGAGTCTTTCTTTCACTGGTTGTTGGTGGAGGTGACGTAGCCCGTTCTTGATGATTAGGATTCTACGGTACAACTCGTAGCTAACATACCCGTCCTTTGTCGCGTACTGAAGGTGTATCGGGGAAAGCGGCTTCCACTCCCAGAACTGGTGCTTATCCTTTGGGAATAATTTCTTCATGTTCTTGTATGAGGGGTCGATGATGGCCGCTGCAAGGTCAGCCATGGAGTCCCTTTCTCCACCACCCTTGATGCAGAATAGCCTCTGGACATTGACGGGGTGCTCGTCTGGAATTCTGATGCATGCACGGGCAAGCATGGTCTTGTCGTTCCTGGTGTCGACGCTGGTGAAAGTTACCGCTTTCAGTTGCAGGAAGTCAACTAACGCCTGGGAGCGCTCGGACCTGCAGCAGTGGTATACAAGGACATGCTCGCGCATGGCAAGTTGGACGACGGTGATCCCTTGTCGTACGTAACTGCTCTTACGTGTGTACTCGAGGTCGAGGCTGACGAACTTGTTCTTCTCCTCCTTTAGCCATTCCTCGTACTTTTTTATGATCCGCTCCACGGTCCTTGGGTCGTTGGTGTACACTACCTCCAGCACGGTTGTACCGTGGGTAGTGATGTGCTCAGTGAATGTTGTTAGTTTCCCATCGTCCATGGCTGGAGGTGTGCGGTGGTGAACTGTGGCCGGCGAGAAACTTTCGAGGAAGAGGATGCAAATGGAGTCGGAAAAGTGAAAGGGATCTTTTGTCGTGCAAAAAAGGAAACCGCCAAAGAGCAGTTGCTAGTCACCCGGCGGTTCTAGGCGTAGATTTTCGGAAACAGGCGTTTGTTTTATCTATTTTTTTTAAGATTTTCACTTATCTTGTTCTTTGAATTTTTTATTCGTTGCGTGCTGCGTGCGTGATCCATATGTGCGTATTCCATCTTTGGTTGTGAAAGTAGTCGTGTGAACGGTAGAACACTCAGCAGATGCATTGTTGTGCCTTTGTTGTGAAAACGTTTTTTTTTCAATTAACAATCTTCCTTGGTCAGGGAGGCACTATTGTTATGTTATTCGGTGCACAACTGTGTGTTCATGAGAAGTTGGTGAAGTAAACATAGTTTGCAATTGAAAATGGAGTCCTGTTTGGTTTTAAATTGAGATATGTTTCAGTAGATCGTTTGAATAAGTTTGATAACATGGCATTGCTATAGGTTTTGGATCAAAAACTGATTCTTGTTTCGTTTGGTTTTTGAAAATGGTTCTTTTTTTTTGAATTGTGAACTTTTCAAAGGATTAGAACTACATTTTTTCGAATGAATCATTCTGATAGTTCAAACAGCATTTGTTGCAAAGGATCATTCCGATGGTTGAAACTATGAGTAAAGGGTCCGTAAGAGCTACATAAGTTCCAAAAGATCATTCGGATAGTTCAAGAAAACAAATGGTCCATAATTGTTACATTACTGTACCATCCTAACTAGCAAACTTATTTTAACCAGTGTTTTGCTCCTGGGAGGCATCATCTTGCAATGAGCGCTGAACATCCTAGTAGATACACTGTTTGCTTCCATTTTATGTGCAGGTTCCAACGGAATCTACAGAATGCGTTGAATGATGATGAACACAAAACGGTCATGGCGCTCTTTGAAAGTGATTAGAACAACGTTCTTTTCAACAAGGGGTGTAGCTGATATGAAGTCTTTGAAAGAAGACTTTTCTATTACCATCCTGCCGTCGTTTTTGCAGATGTGGTACGACGAAGGAGTGATGACATGGGTAGGTTCATCAGGAGCTTCAAGGGTCACCGTGCCATTGGTTGGCATGTCCACCCATCTCTTCAGTGTCGAGACAACGCTCCTCGGAATTTTCTAGAAGAAATCAAAATTAAATGTAAATTAAAACTGTTGAATTGCCACTTGGACAATAAATAAAAGAATGGCTGAATACGGTGAGTGCGCAAACATTAAGAAATTCCAAATTGAAAGTAATATAATTCCTGGCATGTTCAGATTTGTGTGTAAACAGATAAAACAACATATTAAGAGAACAACAAAAGTTTTGTTGTTTTAGGTTTGAATAAATAGGTTCTTTATAATTTTACATATAAGCAAGAATTCGTCAATATTTTTTATATTATATATGAGCAAAATACATTTGGTATTTTAACAAGGACAGATGTTACCAACCATGACGCAGTCTTTGGTGTTAGTGGGAGTCAAGACGTGTACAAATGGACGGCAACGGATGAAAGTATCTCCGAAAAGGCGTTGTAGAAAGAATCATGTCTGGTTGTAGGTAAGCTCAATATCCTTAGAGTAGACACAGCAGTGAACATGGTCGAAATCGTCAGAAGAAAGGTCGTCGAGAGCTAGAAAAAGAACAAGATTTTAAAGTTAGATAAAGTTTTATGTAACACAGGTTAATATTATTCAGTTCGATGCATGCATATCAAAATACAGCGAAAGAAGATAAGTTGTAATATTATATACGTACCAACGTGGGGTAATGGAAGCAGCCTTTTGTCATTGCGATATGTTTGTATTTCGAGATTGAGACCCTCTTGTGGTAGTTCAAATTCTATGCGGTCTCCAGCACGAAGTTGATAATCATCCGCAAAGGTGTTCCACTCACCACCGCAAAACTTTGTGTAGTTCGCCCTATGCTTAAACAAAGCATTGTAAGACCTTCCTTCATGTGTAAGAAGGGCTAGCTCTACCTGCTCTTTACACAATTTTCTTGCTTATTCCTTCCTCTCGTCGATGTAGTCAGCGAGAAAAGCTCTGATGTTACAAGGTACATACTGGAAAAAATAGTAAAAATAACAACCTGTAAGTATAACTTTGAACTCGCGTACTATTAATGTTAAAAGTTTTCTTAATTTGGATATGAATTTTTGATAAGAATTACAGATAACAACATAATGGTATTATAAATTGATGGATACAGATTTTTGGCATATGTTGACTAGTTTTAATTAGAACTGAAGATGCACTATAGAAATCAAGACATAGGCAGGCAAAACTAATGGACTATATTAATCAGGGCATAGGCAGGCAAACTAATGGAAATTGAAAACACAAGGCAGGTGCGAAGAAGTGACAGCAGGGGAACCTAGTGTAGGTGCAAGGGGGTATGAGTAACAGTGACGATTTCTACTGTGTTGTAGGCAACTAATATGTTAGTGATGCTTACTAACCATGCGGCTCCAGCAATTTTCATCAAGAATAACCTCAAACTCCTTGAGAACTTCAGGGTGTGGTTCGCAAGGGCCGCCTGGTTGGCGGCAGGTAGGGCAAATTATACCTAAATAATTCTGAACAATTATGTTAAGAAAACAAGAATGTCATAACAATTTAAAAACAAGCTTCAACGTTGAAGGTAGACAACGACTAGCTTCAACTATGTTAGCCATATTAAAATATCCGTATGAAGGCAGACAACAACTACAAATTTACCAGAAATTTTCTCATCTACTCCCAGAAAAGCAGTATGACAGAGTTTAGAACACTTGTTTAGATTTTCAAATGGTTTTTATATTCCTTTAGAGAATGAAGTCGTTGTACCGGATCTGATGCTTCAATAACTATCAAATGAAAACCAAAAGCGTAAAAGCGTAATACGGATCGGAGCATGCTACTTACGCATATGCTTTTTACCTGGGAGAGAAGAAGAACGAGGGTTGACGAACGGAGATTGGGGTAGGGGAAGCTTAGGGCAAGCACACACGGCTAGCAAATCTACGAGAGAAGTACGGCTTTGAAGTTAATCGAGAGACCCAATAAAAACTCCACAATAACTTGTTTGAAATGAGACTGTGTGCGGGGAAGAAGCACGAACTCTAGAAGTAGGTGGTCGGATAAGTCAGATGGGCTGTGATGGGAAGCTTAGGGCAAGCACCCACGGCCAGCAATGTAGGAGAGAAGCATGGCTTGGAAATTAATCGATTGAGTGCTGGGAAGAAGCACGAACCTTAGAAGAAGGCGACGGAGAAGAAGGACGAACCCTAGAAGCAGGCGATGGAGAAGGCAAATGAGTTGTGATGTGGCTGAGGGAGTCGGAGCTTATTGAAATATAAAGGAGACGGGAGAGCGCAAGAGTAGTAATGAGTGCTTCTTGTTTTATTTTTTATTCTGCGAAATGGAATGAATGCTGGTTGTAGATGGTGTGCGTGCATTCCGAGGTGTTATGGGGACATGAGATGTTTGACTCATCCAGCTGCCTCCCATTATAGTTGTCCAGCACGAGGTGTTATGCCTATCCTGCCTTACATACTTTTTGTTAGGCACGGTTATACATGCTAAAAAGCATACTCGTGCTTCTGTGTTTTAATTTTTTTAATCACATGTTTAATCAGGTATGGTTGGGTGTGTTTTTAGGAGAGGAACGGTGATGATGTTATTAGATGCGCGGTCGTTGTAGCAGGAGAGGCATGGTCGATGAAAGTGCAACTATCCCTAGGTGGTTTTGGTAATTCCTAACAGCATGTAGCTCATTGAGCTAACATTATTTCAAGATGAATATTTCAGGAAAAGCTCAATGAATGGCATGGCATGGATGAGAAAAGTGGACCCCTAAAAATGCTAAGGACAAAAGGATTGGCTCAAGCTCAAAAGCTCAAGACTCTACATTGTATATGTTAGTGATCCAAGATCACATTGAGTCTATAGGAAAAGCCAATACTATCAAGCATGGATGAGGTGTTGCTTAATGAGTTTCTTGCTCCATAGTGCTTAGTGATATGCTCCAAAACCCTCAACAACTTTTCCACATCCACATATGACCTAAACCAAAAGTCAAACCGGCCCTACCGATTCTTTCTATCCGGCGCCACCGAGTTCAGATGTCATAGCCACTGCCACAAAAACCCTAGGCAAATCGGTCTCACTGATAGGGATCTCGGTCTCATCGAGATGGGATTGTAATATCTCTGTTTCCCTTCGTAACGTTTCGGTCTCACCGAGATGACCGATCGGTCCCACCGAGATTGCAATGTAAACTCCCAGTTTCCTTTTCGTAACATTTCGGTCCCACCGAAATGAGCAAACCGGTCCCACCGAGTTTACCTGACCAACTCTCTGGTTAGCTTATTACCAAAGTTGGTCCCACCGAGTTTGTGTAATCGGTCTCACCGAGATTACGTTATGCCCTAACCCTAACCATATCGGTCCTACCGAGTTGCATGTCGGTCCCACCGAAAATCCTAACGGTCACTAGATTTGCTGAATCGGTCCGACCGAGTTTCTCAATTCGGTCCCACCGAGTTTGGCAAGTTGTGTGTAATGGTTAGATTTTGTGTGGAGGCTATATATACCCCTCCACCTCCTCTTCATTCATGGAGAGAGCCATCAGAACAAACCTACACTTCCAACTTGTTGTTTCTGAGAGAGAACCACCTACTCATGTGTTAAGGCCAAGATATTCCATTCCTACCATATGAATCTTGATCTCTAGCCTTCCCCAAGTTGCTTTCCACTCAAATCTTCTTTCCACCAAATCCAAATCCTGTGAGAGAGAGTTGAGTGTTGGGGAGACTATCATTTGAAGCACAAGAGGAAGGAGTTCATCATCAACACACCATTTGTTACTTCTAGGAGAGTGGTGTCTCCTAGATTGGCTAGGTGTCACTTGGGAGCCTCCGACAAGATTGGGGAGTTGAACCAAGGAGTTTGTAAGGGCAAGGAGATCGCCTACTGCTACCTCTTGAGCATTGCGTTGGATTTCCCCGAAGAGGAGAGGATGATGCAGCAAAGTAGCGTAAGTATTTCCCTCAGTTTTTGAGAACCAAGGTATCAATCCAGTAGGAGGCCACGCACAAGTCCCTCGTCCCTACACAAAACGATAGCTCCTCGCAACCAACGCGATTAGGGGTTGTCAATCCCTTCACGGTCACTTACGAGAGTGAGATCTGATAGAGGTGATAAATAATATTTTTGGTATTTTTGGTATAGAGATGCAAAGTAAAAAGTAAAAGGCAAAGTAAAAACAAAGAAAGTATTAAAGTGATGGAGATTGATATGATGAGAATAGACCCGGGGGCCATAGGTTTCACTAGTGGCTTCTCTCAAGAGCATAAGTATTCTACGGTGGGTGAACAAATTACTGTTGAGCAATTGACAGAATTGAGCATAGTTATGAGTATATCTAGGTATGATCATGTATATAGGCATCACGTTCAAGACAAGTAGACCGAAATGATTCTGCATCTACTACTATTACTCCACTCATCGACCGCTATCCAACATGCATCTAGAGTATTATGTTAAAAACAGAGTAACACCTTAAGCAAGATGACATGATGTAGAGGGATAAATTCATGCAATATGATAAAAACCCCATCTTGTTATCCTCGATGGCAACAATACAATACGTGCCTTGCAACCCTTTCTTTCACTGGGTAAGGACACCGCAAGATTGAACCCAAAGCTAAGCACTTCTCCCATTGCAAGAACTACCAATCTAGTTGGCCAAACCAAACGGATAATTCGAAGAGACTTGCAAAGTTAACCAATCATACATAAAAGAATTCAGAGAAGATTCAAATATTATTCATAGATAAGCTGGATCATAAACCCACAATTCATCGGTCTCAACAAACAGACTACAAAAGGAAGATTACATCGAATAGATCTCCACGAGAGAGGGGGAGAACATTGTATTGAGATCCAAAAAGAGAGAAGAAGCCATCTAGCTACTAGCTATGGACCCAAAGGTCTAAAGTAAACTACTCACACTTCATCGGAGGGGCTATGGTGATGATGTAGAAGCCCTCCGTGGTGGATGCCCCCTCCGGCGGAGCTCCGGAACAGGCCCCAAGATGGGATCTCGTGCATACAGGAAGTTGCGGCGGTGGAATTAGGGTTTTGGCTCCTATTCTGATCGTTTGGGGGTACGTAGGTATATTTAGGAGGAAGGAGTACGTCGGTGGAGCAACAGGGGGCCCACGAGGCAGGGGGCGTGCCCCCCACCCTCGTGACCGCCTCTTCTGTTCCTTGGCGTAGGGTCCAAGTCTCCTGGATCACGCTCGGCGAGAAAATCACGTTTCTGAAGGTTTCATTCCGTTTGGACTCCGTTTGATATTCTGTTTCTTCGAAACACTGAAATAGGCAAGAAAAACAGCAATTCTGGGCTGGGCCTCCGGTTAATAGGTTAGTCCCAAAAATAATATAAAAGTGGAAAATAAAGCCAAACAAAGCCTAAAACAGTAGATAAAGTAGCATGGAGCAATCAAAAATTATAGATACGTTGGAGACGTATCAGGCATCCCCAAGCTTAATTCCTGCTCGTCCTCGAGTAGGTAAATGATAAAAAAAAGAATTTTTGATGCGGAGTGATACTTTGGCATAATTTCAATGTAAATCTTCTTAATTGTGGTATGTATATTCAGAGCCGAAAGATTTAAGACAAATGTTCATATTGACATAAAAAATAATAATACTTCAAGCATACTAACTAACCAATTATGTCTTCTCAAAATAACATGGCCAAAGAAAGTTATCCCTACAAAATCATATAGTCTGGCTATGCTCCATCTTCCCCACACAAAATATTTAAAACATGCACAACCCCGATGATAAGCCAAGCAATTGTTTCATACTTTAACATTTTCAAAACTTTTTCAATCTTCACGCAATACATGAGCGTGAGCCATGGATATAGCACTATATGTGGAATAGAATGGTGGTTGTGGAGAAGACAAAAAGGGAGAAGATAGTCTCACATCAACTAGGCGTATCAACGGGCTATGGAGATGCCCATCAATAGATATCAATGTGAGTGAGTAGGGATTGCCATGCAACGGATGCACTAGAGCTATAAGTATATGAAATCTCAACAAAAGAAACTAAGTGTGTGTGCATCCAACCCGCTTGCTCACGAAGACCTAGGGAATTTGAGGAAGCCCATCATTGGAATATACAAGCCAAGTTCTATAATGAAAAATTCCCACTAGTATATGAAAGTGACAAAATGAGAGACTCTCTATCATGAAGATCTTGGCGCTACTTTGAAGCACAAGTGTGGTAAAAGGATAGTAACATTGTCCCTTCTCTCATTTTCTCTAATTTTTTTATTTGGGCCTTTTTTTATGGCCTCTTTTTTTTCTTTCTCTTTTTTTTTATTTTCTGTCCGGAGTCTCATCCCGACTCGTGGGGGAATCAAGGTCTCCATCATCCTTTCCTCACTTGGGAAAATGCTCTAATAATGATGATCATCACACTTTTATTTACTTACAACTCAACAATTACAACTCGATTCTTAGAACAAAGTATGACTCTATATGAATGCCTCCGGCGGTGTACCAGGGTATGCAATGAAACATGGGTGACATGTATGAAAGAATTATGAAAGGTGGCTTTGCCACAAATACGATGTCAACTACATGATCATGCTAGCAATATGACAATAATGGAGCGTGTCATAATAAACGGAACGGTGGAAAGTTGCATGGCAATATATCTTGGAATGGCTATGGAAATGCCATGATAGTTAGGTATGGCGGCTGTTTTGAGGAAAATATATGGTGGGTGTATGATATCGGCGAAAAGTGCGCGGTATTAGAGAGGCTAGCAATGGTGAAGGATGGGAAAAAGTGCGTATAATCCATGGACTCAACATTAGTCATAAAGAACTCATATACTTATTGCAAAAATCTAGAAGTTATCAAAGCAAAGTATTACACGCATGCTCCTAGGGGAATAGATTGGTAGGAAAAGACCATCGCTCGTCCCCGACCGCCACTCATAAGGAAGACAATCAATAAATAAATCATGCTCCGAGTTCATCACATAACGGTTCACCATACGTGCATGCTACGGGAATCAAAAACTTCAACACAAGTATTCTTTAAATTCACAACTACTCAACTAGCTTGACTCTAATATCACCATCTTCATATCTCAAAACAATTATCAAGCATCAAACTTTTCTTAGTATTCAACGCACACAAAAGAAAGTTTCACATATCTTGAAAACCAAGTATATTAACATTAAGCAAATTACCATGCTATTAACGACTCTCAAAATAATCTAAGTGAAGCATGAGAGATCAATAGTTTCTTTAAAAAAATCCACCACCGTGCTCTAAAAGATCTAAGTGAAGCACTAGAGCAAAAATTATCATGCTCAAAAGATATAAGTGAAACACTATGAGCAAAACTATCAAGCTCAAAAGATATAAGTGAAGCACATAGAGTATTCTATCAAATTCCAATTCATGTATGGCTCTCTCAAAAGGTGTGTACAACAAGGATGATTGTGGTAAACTAGCAAGCAAAGATGCAAATAATACAAGACGCTCCAAGAAAAACACTTATCATGTGGTGAATAAAAATATAGCTCCAAGTAAATTACCGATGGAAGTAGACGAAAGAGGGGATGCCTTCCGGGGCATCCCCAAGCTTTGACTTTTTGGTGTCCTTGGATTATCTTGGGGGTGCCATGGGCATCCCCAAGCTTAGGCTCTTGCCACTCCTTGTTCCATAATCCATCAAAATAATTTACCCAAAACTTGAAAACTTCACGACACAAAACTCAATAGAAATCTCGTGAGCTCCGTTAGAGAAAGAAAACAAAAGACTACTTTAAGGTACTCTAATGAACTCATTATTTATTTATATTGGTGTTAATCCTACTGTATTCCAACTTCTCTATGGATTATAAACTATTTTACTAGCCATAGATTCATCAAAATAAGCAAACAACACACGAATAACATAATCTGTCAAAAACAGAATAGTCTGTAGTAATCTGTAACTAACGCAAACTTCTGGAAATAAAAAAAATCTACCAAATTTAGACGACGTAGAAAATTTGTTTATTGATCAGCACCAATTGGAATCAGTATTTTATCACGTTCTGGTGATTTTTAATAATTCGGGCACTGAGCGCAAAGTTTCTGGAAATTACAGCAAGATCAAATAACTATCATCCAAGAAAATCCAATAGGTCTAGCTTGGCACAAACACTAATTAAAACATAAAACCACATCTAAACAGAGGCTAAATGGATTATTTATTCCTAAACAGAAGCAAAAACAAAAAGAAAAATTAAAATTGGGTTGCCTCCCAACAAGCGCTATCGTTTAACGCCCCCAGCTAGGCATAAAAGCAAGGATAGATCTAGTTATTGCCATCTTTTGTAGGCAATCCATAAGTGGCTCTCATGATAGATTCATATGGTAATTTTATTTTCTTTCTAGGGAATTGTTCCATGCCCTTCTTTAAGGGGAATTGGAATCTAATATTCCCTTCCTTCATATCAATAATTGCACCAATCGTTCTAAGGAAAGGTCTACCAAGAATAATAGGACATGAAGGATTGCAGTCTATATCAAGAACGATAAAATCTACGGGCACATAATTCCTATTTAAAACAATAATAAAATCATTAATTCTTCCCATAGGCTTTTTAATAGTGGAATCCGCAATATGCAAGTTCAGAGAGCAATCATCAAAGTCACGGAAATCTAGCAAATCACATAAAGTTTTGGGAATAGTGGAGACACTAGCACCCAAATCACACAAAGCATGAAACTCATAATCTTTAATTTTAATTTTAATAGTAGGTTCCCACTCATCATAGAGTTTTCTAGGGATAGAAACTTTCAACTCAAGTTTTTGTTCATAAGATTGCATCAAGGCATCAACAATGTGTTCGGTAAAGGCCTTATTTTGACTATAAGCATGAGGAGAATTTAGCACAGATTGCAACAAGGAAATACAATCAATTAAAGAGAAATTTTCATAATTAAATTCCTTGAGATCCAAAATAGTGGGTTTAGCAACATCTAGGTTTTTTTTCTTTCAATCCCACACTTATCAATTTCATCACCAAGATCTAGAAACTCCGAATTCTTAGAACGCCTTCTTGGTAAAGGAAGATCATATTCAGTTTCATCAAGATTCATATTGCAAAACAAAGATTTAATGGGGGACACATCAATAACTTTTAGATCTTCATCTTGATTTTCATAGGAATTGGAAGAACACGCTTTAATAAAGGCATCTTTGGAAGCACGCATCCTAGCGGTTCTTTCTTTGCACTCATCAATGGAAATTATCATAGCCTTGAGAGACTCATTGATATCATGCTTAGGAGGAATAGATCTAAGCTTTAAAGAATCAACCTCAAGAGAAATTCTATCAACGTTCCTAGCCAAATCATCAACTTTAAGCAATTTCTCTTCAAGCAAAGCATTAAAATTCTTTTGTGAATTCATAAACTCTTTAACACTACTCTCAAATTCAGAGGGCATCTTATTAAAATTTTCATAAGAGTTGTTGTAGGAATTTCCATAATTATTAGAAGGATTACTAGGATAAGGCCTATGATTAAAATTCCCTCTATACGCGTTGTTACCAAAATTATTCCTGCCAACAAAATTCACATCCATAGATTCATTATTATTCTCAATCAAAGTAGACAAAGGCATATCATTAGGATCAGAAGAAAAACTCTTAGTAGAAAATAATTTCATAAGTTCATCCATCTTTCCGCTCAAAACATTAATTTCTTCTATCGCATGCACTTTTTTATTAGTAGATCTTTCAGTGTGCCATTGAGAATAATTAACCATAATATTGTCTAGAAGTTTAGTAGCATCTCCTAGAGTGATTTCCATAAAAGTGCCTCCCGCGGCCGAATCTAAAAGATTTCTAGAAGCAAAATTCAATCCGACATAAAAATTCTGTATAATCATCCATAAGTTCGAACCATGATTAGGACAATTACGTATCATTAATTTCATTCTCTCCCAAGCTTGTGCAACATGTTCATGATCAAGTTGCTTAAAATTCATAATATCGTTCCTAAGAGAGATAATCTTAGCAGGAGGAAAATACTTAGAGATAAGAGCATCTTTGCACTTGTTTCAAGAAACAATACTATTTTTAGGCAAAGATGAAAACCACGCTTTAGCACGATCTCTAAGCGAAAAAGGAAATAGCTTCAATTTAACGACATCATTATCGACATCTTTTTTCTTTTGCATATCACATAAATCAACGAAGCTATTTAAGATGAGTAGCGGCATCTTCACTAGGAAGGCCGGCGAATTGATCTTTCATAACAAGATTCAACAAAGCAGTATTGATTTCACAAGATTCAGTATTGGCAAGAGGAGCAATCGGAGTGCTAAGGAAATCATTATTATTGGTATTGGTGAAGTCACACAATTTGGCAGCATCTTGAGCCATTGCGACAAACAAGCAATCCAACACACGAGCAAACAAACAGACGAGGAAAAAGGCAACGGGTAAAAGAGGAGGAGATTGGGAAAGAGAGGGCGAATAAAACGGAAAGGGTGAAGTGGGGGAGAGGAAAACGAGAGGCAAATGGCAAATAATGTAATGCGAGAGATAGGGATTGTGATGGGTACTTGGTATGGTGCTTGACTTGCTCTTGCGTGAGCCTCCCCGGCAACGGCGCCAGAAATTCTTCTTGCTACCTCTTGAGCACTGCGTTGGATTTCACCGAAGAGGAGAGGATGATGCAGCAAAGTAGCGTAAGTATTTCCCTCAGTTTTTGAGAACCAAGGTATCAATCCAGTAGGAGGCCACGCACAAGTCGCTCGTACCTACACAAAACGGTAGCTCCTCGCAACCAACGCGGTTAGGGGTTGTCAATCCCTTCACGGTCACTTACGAGAGTGAGATCTGATAGAGATGATAAATAATATTTTTGGTATTTTTGGTATAGAGATGCAAAGTAAAAAGTAAAAGGCAAAGTAAAAACAAATCAAGTATTAAAGTGATGGAGATTGATATGATGAGAATAGACCCGGGGGCCATAGGTTTCACTAGTGGCTTCTCTCAAGAGCATAAGTTTTCTACGGTGGGTGAACAAATTACTGTTGAGCAATTGACATAATTGAGCATAGTTATGAGTATATCTAGGTATGATCATGTATATAGGCATCACGTCCAAGACAAGTAGACCGAAACGATTCTGCATCTACTACTATTACTCCACTCATCGACCGCTATCCATCATGCATCTAGAGTATTAAGTTAAAAACAGAGTAACACCTTAAGCAAGATGACATGATGTGGAGGGATAAATTCATGCAATATGATAAAAACCCCATCTTGTTATCCTCGATGGCAACAATACAATACGTTCCTTGCAACCCTTTCTGTCACTGGGTAAGGGCAATGCAAGATTGAACCCAAAGCTAAGCACTTCTCCCATTGCAAGAAATACCAATCTAGTTGGCCAAACCAAACGGATAATTCGAAGAGACTTGCAAAGATAACCAATCATACATAAAAGAATTCAGAGAAAATTCAAATATTATTCATAGATAAGCTGGATCATAAACACACAATTCATCGGTCTCAACAAACACACCGCAAAAAGAAGATTACATCGAATAGATCTCCATGAGAGAGGGGGAGAACATTGTATTGAGATCGAAAAACAGAGAAGAAGCCATCTAGCTACTAGCTATGGACCCAAAGGTCTGAAGTAAACTACTCACACTTCATCGGAGGGGCTATGGTGATGATGTAGAAGCCCTCCGTGGTGGATGCCCCCTCTGGCGGAGCTCCGGAATAGGCTCCAAGATGGGATCTCGTGGATACAGGAATTTGCGGCGGTGGAATTAGGTTTTTGGCTCCTGTTCTGATCGTTTGAGGGTACGTAGGTATATATAGGAGGAACGAGTACGTCGGTGGAGCAACAGGGGGCCCACGAGGCAGGAGGCGCACCCTAGGGGGGGGGCACCCTCGTGACCGCCTCTTCTGTGCCTTGGCGTAGGGTCCAAGTCTCCTGGATCACATTCGGTGAGAAAATCACGTTTTCGAAGGTTTCATTCCGTTTGGACTCCGTTTGATATTCCGTTTCTTCGAAACACTGAAATAGGCAAAAAACAACAATTCTGGGCTGGGCCTCCGGTTAATAGGTTAGTCCCAAAAATAATATAAAAGTGGAGAATAAAGCCCAATAAAGCCTAAAACAGTAGATAAAGTAGCATGGAGAAATAAAAAATTAGAGATACGTTGGAGACGTATCACCTACTTCGTGAAGATCTACTGCTAGTGAGGCAAGTCCTTCGTGGGCGACGGCCATGGTGGGATAGACAAGGTTGCTTCTTCATGGACCCTTCGTGGGTGGAGCCCTCCGTGGACTCGCGCAACCGTTACCCTTTGTGGGTTGAAGTCTCCATCAACGTGGATGTACGATAGCACCACCTATCGGAACCACGACAAAAACATCCGTGTCTCCAATTGTGTTTGAATTCTCCAAACCCTTCCCTTTACATTCTTTCAAGTGGCATGCTTTACTTTCCGCTGCTCATATACTCTTTGCATGCTTGCATGAATTGTGTTAAGATTGCTTGACTTGTGCTAAGATAGCTAAAATCTGCCAAAGACTAAAATTGGGAAAATGATAAGTTTTTATTTGGTCAAGTAGTCTAATCACCCCTCCTCTAGACATACTTTCGATCCTACAAGTGGTATCAGAGCTTTGGTCTCCATTTGCTTTGATTTCCATAGCCTTTGTGGTCATAGCCTTGGTTTCACAACCTAGGAGAGTATGGCGTCTAGCGAGGGAAATTATCACCGTAGAGGTCCTTACTTTGATAGTACTAATTTTGCTAGTTGGAAGCATAAGATGAAAATGCATATTCGTGGACATAACCCCGCCGTTTGGGCTATTGTGTGTATTGGCTTGCAAGGTGAATTCTTTGATGGGAGAGAATCGAACCGTGAAGCTAGCGCGGAAGAGTTGAAGACGTTGCAATACAATGCTCAAGCTTGTGATATCCTCTTCAACGGATTGTGCCTTGAAGAATTCAAAAAAATCAGCCGTCTTCAGAATGCAAAGGAAATTTGGGATACTTTGATTGATATGCATGAAGGTACCGACTCCGTTAAGGAATCGAAGTTGGACGTGCTTCAAAGTCAACTTGACAAGTTCAAAATGAAGGATGGTGAAGGTTTCGCTGAAATGTACTCTAGGCTTGCTCTTATCACAAATGAGATTGCCGGCTTAGGAAGTGAAGGGATGACCGACAAATTCTTCATCAAGAAGATCCTAAGAGCTTTAGACGGAAAATATGATACCGTGTGCACATTGATCCAAATGATGCCCAATTACAAAGATCTCAAGCCAACGGAAGTAATTGGAAGAATTGTTGCTCATGAGATGTCACTCAAAGATAAGGAGGAACTTCACAACAAGTCAAGTGGTGCTTACAAAGCCTCATGTGAAGCCCCCACATCATCAAGTGAGAAACAAACCTTAAATGAAGAATTGAGCTTAATGGTGAAGAACTTCAACAAGTTCTACAAGAATAGAAGCAAAGAGAGAAGCTCCAAGTCAAGGTCCTACAATGACAAAAGACCTTCTAGTCGAGAGCGCAATTGCTACAATTGTGGGAGACCCGGACACTATTCCAATGAGTGTACGAAACCCTACAAAAGAAGAGAAGAATCACCCAATAGGCGAAGTAGAAGAGAAGAATCACCACCAAGAGAGAGAAGGAGTAGAGATGATCGTTATGAACGAAGAACATCCCGGAGAAGCAAGGATTCGGAAAGGAAGGACAAATCATCAAGGAGCTACACAAAACAATACATCAAGCTCATGTTGGTGAATGGGTATCCGGCTCCGACTCCGACAATCACTCCGAGAGAAGCTATCACTCCGACTCCGAATATACTCAAGATGAAGGTGTTGCCGGTCTAGCACTTGTGTCAACCAACTGCTACGACATATTTGATCCACCAAATGAAGGACTTGGAAGATGCTTCATGGCTAAAGGCCCAAAGGTAACACACCCCGAGTATGTTGATTTCAATAGTGATGAACATGACTTGTTAGGTGATGATGATTTACTTGTTGACAACTCTAGTGATGAATACTATGATGAAATGTCAATTAATCATGCTAATCAAGATAAAACGAACGACAATGATAGGGAGAAGATTGAGCTTCTAACTAAAGAACTAAACACTCTTAAGTTAGCTCATGGAACTATCTTAGAAGATCATCGAGAAATTTTAAGGACTCATGAGAAGTTACGCTTTGAAAAGATCAACCTTCAGCAAGAGTATGAGTTCTTAAAGGCAATCAATGATGATCTCCGTAAGAAAAGTTCTTCTTACATTGCCAAGCGTTTACTCTTATCTACTTACATGCCTCAAGTCAAGTCTATTAACAAGAACAAGAAGGCTTCTTCCTCTAGTAGCAACAATAATCATGTTAAATCCAATGTTGTTGCTTCTAGTAGTTCTCTTGATTCCACTAATGATTCTCTTAGCCAAGTTACACTTGAGCAAGAAAATAGCTTATTGAAGGGAATTATAGAGAAAGGTGTTTACAAGAGCCTTGCCGGGTGTAAGCAAGTTGAGGAAATTGTGCGCAAGCAAGGAAGGCACCGGAAGAACCAAGGTGTTAGTTTTGAACGAAAGTTCAATGCCAATGGAGTTGAGTGGGAAGAAGATCAATACCCCAAGACTAAGTTTGTTCCTCAACAAGAGAAGTATGATCCTACTTCCTTCAAAGGGACACAAGCTCAAGATGATCTTCCACCACAAGACCACAAGCAAAAAGGCAAGGATAAGCTTCAAGAGGAGATTGATGCATTTGAAGAAGCTCCTAAGGCCTTGGTCAAGTGGGTTCCCAAGACTAAATCAAGTTCTACTTCATCAAGTACAACTACAACTCCAAGGATTCCCATCAAGATGATGTGGATCCCAAAGAAGAAGAACTAGATAGTTTTTGAGGGTGACTCCGCCAACATATTTCACTCATATCATTTTGGCAACAACAAGTGCAATCAACTTTCATATCTTGCACTAGTTGAAGGAGTTAAAAACCCTCTTGTTGGTAAGACAAGGGACAAGGTAACCTAAAGCTTTCATAGACATCATCTTGTGTGTGCATCACTCTATGTCTATGGATATCCTTGTTTGTTCCTTGTGGGACTAACCCGTGTAGGTATTTAAAGTGCAACTCACTCCAAAGGATTGCTCCAAATGATCTTATCAACATTGAGCATCCACATCTTCAACACCTACATGAAGTCATCATTGACAAAATCCAAGGTTAGTTCATCCCTCTAAGGGGGGATCTCACATCTAGGGGGAGCTTTACTCTAAGAATTGAGTTAAAGCAACTCTAATGGTGTGAACACATCAATGCATTATGTATAAGTGGTAACCCCACTTGAGCTTAAACAATGAGTATGACCTATGATCAAATGTTCCCATTTGACTACTAAGTCAATATACTCATATATAGATGACCTAGTCATCGCCAATTGTTTGATAGATGCTAGAATTTGTTGTGCATGCTTTGCCACATATTTCATTTTCCATTTTATTGTGTGAGCATGTTGGTTGCATATTTTACTCATTCGAGGACATCCACTTGTTGCTTTGATTGATTGGTTTCTTTTTCTTTTGCCAAGTGGATGGACAAGAATGCCTAAGAACCTTCTCTAGCTATCTATGCTTTTCTTGTCTCAAACTCTATTCATGCTACATCACAAAATTTGATCAAGTCAGATTCGAACCACTTGAGCACTCGGAGTCCCCGATTCGTCATAGACTTAAACTTTCAAAACTTCTTTGTGCGTTTTGGTCTGACCGATTCTTCCATTTCGGTCATACCGAGATCACTAAGTCGATCTAGGTTTTCAATCTCGGTGCAACCAATTTGAACATTTCGGTCACACCGAGTTGCTGTAACTGTCAGCAGTTATGCATCTCGGTGCCACCAAGTTGGTCCACTCGGTCACACCGACAGGGTCGGGCTATATATACTCATGGGCAAACATTTGGAAACTTTCTCCAAATTTTGTTCGCCCTCGTGTAGCCCGCTCTGCCTCCAGGGTCTCCGGATCGTCCTCCTCGTCGCCAGCTGCCTCCAGCCGCTGGTCTCCGCTGCCGTCAACGGAAATCATCCCCGCCGTTTCCGCCGTAGCGAGTTCATCGCCGAACTAGGGTATGGACTCGACCACTGTGCTATCCCCGTCTGATTCCTAGCACATTGTGTTCGCCATGAATCTTGCCATGATTGAAACTATCCTATCTAGTCAAAACACTCCGTAGATTAGAGATGAATTGAAAATTTAGGGTTAGGTTTCCGCCGAAACCATCTCGGACCCACCGATTAGTAGAACTCGGTTCCACCGATTCGGCTAAGGCCATTGCACATGTAATTCTCGGTCTGACCGAGAATTGCAAATCGGTGTGACCGAGTTCAGGACTTTGTGAAACCCTAGCAGTCTCGGTGCCACCAAACTGTGACTCGGTCTGACCGAGTTCACTAGTTTAGGTTCCAAAAGTTGCTTCGGTATACCGAGTTTGCAAATCGGTTGATCCGAAATGCTTTCTGTGAAAAACTAAAACCAAGTTTTTGACTCATTCTTTTGCCCTCTGTATTTTGTGATGCTCATTCACTCTATCTCATATATATCTATTCACAGGGTCTGCAGTCAGTGCTTGCAATATGTCTGATCAAAGTGACAGCCATATTGAGTTGTATGGACAAGCTTCAAAATAACTGATTGCAACCTATTTGCTAGCAGCTTGTTGATGATCTTGATTGAGCAATTCAGTAGAGACATAGGCCTAAAGTCATTGGAAGTAATTGGAGCATCCTTTTTAGGAATGAGAGTAATGAATGATGAGTTGATGCTTTGCAAGCTAATTCTGCCATGATAAAAGTCCTCAATCAATTCATAGAAATCTAAAGCAATAATATCCCAGCAATGCTTCACAAAGTTGGTGTTGAAACCATATGGCCCAGGTGCTTTGTCAGGTGCCAGCTCTTTGATTACCTGATCAATTTCTTGTTTGGAAAAAGGAGTCTCCAACATGGATAGATCCACATCTCTATGAAGAAAACTCTCTAAATTTAGAGGATTAAAAGTTGGGACAGAAGTGTTCAGCCTGTTCTTGAAGGCATGATGAAGAATATTTGCTTTAGAGCTCTGATCTTTGAAAGAATTTCCGAACTCATCTTGGAGGCAATCAATATGATTTACTCTATATTTAATTGTGGCCTTGGCTTTAAAATACTGAGAATTAGCCTTCCTAAACTTTACCCACCGAATAGTTGCCCTCTGCTGCCAATAAATTTTTTGATGCTGTAGAAGATGCATGGGATGCTGCTTTAGAAAATTCCTACCGTTGTTTTCAACATTAGACCGGTTCCTGAAATCCTCAATGGTGTCAAAGAACAGAATTACTTCATTGGTAGCCCTGATTGTGCTACTCAATAGAGAGATGTTTCGCCAAAGCTTCAAACATTTTCTAAGCATCTTGAATTTGGTTGTAGTTCTCTTTGCACTATCTTGAATATGCAGAGGAATCTCCCAATTTTGCTTGACAGTGTCTTTGAATCCCTGTATTTGCAGCCAATAATTATCAAATCTGAAGATATTTGCCTTGGGAATATGTGTGACAATCTGAATTAAGCAAGGGATATGATCAGATACTGGTTTAGCCAAAGGATGCACAACAATGTGTGGGTATTGTGAAGTCCAGGCTTCAGATGTAAAAACCCAATCCAGTTTTTCCAAAAGAGGGGCAGTCTGCATGTTATTCCAAGTGAAGTTTCTTCCTTTCAGAGGAATTTCCACCAAAGCAAGGGCATTGATAGCCTCATTAAACTTCATCATATCAAAGATGTTGCCACCAGATCTGCTCCTGTTATTAGGGTATCTGATATAATTAAAAACTCCCACGATAATCCATTGCATATCATCAGGCACGTGAATGTGCTTAAACCAATCTAAAAACCTTTCCCTTGCCTCTCCTTGACAGGTACCATAGATGTTGGTGAGAATCCACACATCTCCAGATATCTTGGAAACAAATTTAATGGATAGTGACAAATCATTAGAGAACAAAGTTTCTCCATCCAAAAGGTTACCATTCCATGCCACCTGAGGCCACCAGAGGCACCAACAGAAAGAAGAAAATCAAATTTGTTGATCCTGTTGGGGCAAAAATCCTTGAGATATCTCTGATCGAAAGACTCCTTTTTGGTTTCCTGAAGGAAAATAATGTCAGCACTTGCCTCCCCAATTTTATTTTTTAAAGCAAGCCATTTATTGTAACATCCCAAATTTTCAATTTGGCATGTTATACATAGGTCATCCATGCATATCATATTTTATTGCATATTCATTTGCTATCCTCGAAAATCCTAAGCAACTCAAGTACCCTCGGAGAGAGTTGGGGATTTTTCGATTTTCACAATTGAATTTTATCAATCAATGAAAGTCGAGGATATTGGATTTTAATTATTTTTCTCTCCGGAAAAATATTTCGAGTTTAAAATAAATGAGGGGAGATAATATGACTTCTCCAAAATAATTGAAATAACGGAGGAAAAATGTTAAAATCATTTTGGGATTTTATTTAATTTTATTTGGAATTTTATTTGCCCTAGAAAAATATTTGCACGCTTTAAAAAGTTGCATTTTATGGGCCAAGAAAAGTTCATCCAGTTCTAAATATTTTATTTAGACGGAGAAAACTTATTTTGGAATTTTTAGATTTTTATTTATTTTCCTAGGAATTTTTCTTTCATGAATAATTAAAAAAAATGAACGGACCGCGCGCCCGATCCATAGGCCCAGCCGAGCCAAAGCCGGCCCACGAGCCCGCCTCCTCCTCCACGCCCGTGCGAGGCACGGACGCCGAGGAGTCCGAGCGGACTCCACCCAGGCGACCCTTCCCAAGCCACCGCAGCCCCCCCCCTTTATAAGCCGCCGCCCGCCTCCGCCACCACCCGCCACCACCCGACCCCGCCCGCCGGAGCCGACCCGCCCGAGCCGCCGGAGCCCGCGCCGCCCCTCGCCGCCCCTCCCGCGCCGTCGCCGCCGCCTTTCGCCGCCGCCGCCCCTCGCCGACCCCGCCCCACCCCGACCCGCGAGCCGCCCGCTTCGCCGGACGCGCCTCGCCGGAGGTACCCGACCCGCCGCCGTTTTTTAGAAAACCTTCGGTTTTTAAACCCTAGATCGTTTTTTTTAAATACGGTTTATTTTCGTCGGTTTATTTATTTAACGAACGTCCGTTTCCGTTCGTTTTAACGAACGCGTTCACACTTCAAGTTCTGTTAACGAACGTTCGTTCGTTTAACAGTTCGTCGTTTTTCTTTTATTTGGATTATTCCGCGGTTATTCCGACCGCGATTTCAGATCCAATTTTCAAACCTGTTTATCTTTTCGCTCGTTTATTGGAATCAGGCGATTCAAGCGCCTGGAGTTTCGTATCGAAACCCTCTTTCCGAATAATCAACTCAAACCAGTTTTTGTCATTGTAAAATTTGACTCGAGTTCAGATTAGTAAACGGACCTTATTTCTTTCGCCGTTTGAGTTTCGTTGTTTCGTTTGGTTTGATTCTTTTTGCAAACCGGAGTTCTTAAGTTGAACTCTCCGGTCAACCCCTTTCAGTTGAAGTTTTATTTGTGCATTCTTATTGTATGCTTATATATGTATTGTTTGCTTGCGATAGAATTCCCGGAGTGCGAAGCGTGTTACTACGAGTCTCTAGGATTTACGGTTCGTCAGCAAGGCAAGTAACACTTGATCATATCTTTTAATACCCAGTTTTTATGCATTAGTTTCAACCCTCAACCATTGCATGATTAGGAAGTCATTAATTTGTGGGTTGGGAAGTAGATGATGAGGTAGGAACCTATTGCCCTCTTACTTTCAAACCTTGGGAGTTACTTCTACATTATGCATTATATTGCCATGCTATGCTCGTAGACATGGTTTGGGTTTGAGAGATATTCATGACAGATGTGAGATTGTTAACTAATGGTTTACTTTAAGGTGGCAACGTAAATACACATCTGGGTGGATTGAGGCACCTGGGGAACCCAGTGTTGTCTGTTTTTTTGGAAATCCCGGGGTACGCGTGTGATCTTCCTATGGACCGCCACCCAGGCTCAAAGGGAACTGAGATTATTCATGCTAGAAAACTTCCGTGTGCAGCCACAAGCTATTATGGGCTCTAGCATAGTTGAGTAAGTTACGTGAAGCTCTCAAGAGGTAGGTCAGAGGTAGTGGGTTTATAGGTTTGGTATGATCTATCCGGAGTAGAGAGTTAATGTTTACGAAAGATCGTGTCTCGGTCATCCGTCTCTCAAACACCATGAAGTGAGAGAAACCAACGGAGGCAATCGAGTCTTGTGGGGAAAAGTGCATAAACCTCTGCAGTGTACAATCTAATCATGGTTAGCCGTGTCCCCGGTTATGGACAATTCTGAGTATCTAGTACTTGAGTATTCACATGTATCTCATCACTCTAAATTAATATTGCTGGGATGTTGATTACCTTAATTGGGATCATCTGAGTTGGGGGGTACCTTCTCAATGATGTTTCAACCACCATGATAGTTAAAGTAAAATTTATTCCTTTGATGTAGGGAAAAACTTGCTTTCCGCAAAAATTGTAACCATAGAGCTTTCCACCAGCCATATATGCATGTAGTATAGCTTATTCTTTCATTACTCTCTATGTGTTACATTGCCAGCATATTCCATGTGCTGACCCGTTCTCGGGCTGCAACGTATTATGTTGCAGACTTTTCAGACGAGGAGTAAGGATTTGTAGGTTGTTGCCGTGCAGCTCAGTTATGCCGTCGGAGTTGATGGACTCACTTTACCTTCCAAGCCTTCCGCTGTTATCGCATTAGATGGCCTTAAGCCATATTATTGTAATAAGTTCTCTTTTGAGACATTCGATGTAATAAGTGTGTGATTGCTACTCTGTTATAAATCCTTCGAGTACTGTGTGTGTCAGCATTACCGATCCAGGGATGACACCGAAGCACAGAGACTTGACCATCTGAGGTCGGGTCGCTACAAGAATGGTATCAGAGCACTTGCTGAGTGTAGGACACGACCACTAAGATAAAAACCATAGTTCACTCTTCTCTACTCATTTCTGACCTCTCTCCATTTTTCCACTCTTTAGGATGACGGAGATGAAGTACAAGTTTGCCCAACCGGATGAAGACACACCTTTTGGACGCCACTTGAAGGAAGCCACTAGGTACCTGAATATTGGAATAACAAGCTTCACTGGGACGTACAACGCCACCTTGCCAGAAGAAGAATGCTGGAAGATTCAAGCCCTAGTCCCCGGAAGGACGTTTGCACCAAGCACGAAACCCATAGTATGTGTTTTCAATGCACCCACATGGAGCTTAGGAAAGAGTATGGCAGCTCACATTACCATGGGACGCATTGGAGAAGTCTACAATAAGGAGCTTAAAGACACCATATACCAAATATGTGGACGCCGAGACGAGCAATGGGAAGTAATCAGCACCAAGAAGGATAGATCCATTGCAGCTTACATCCAGGAGCTAAACCAGCACATTCGACGTCATGAGAACCAGATGTGCGCAGACATGATGGAGTTGAAGAAAGCGAAAACTAAGATCATCGAATTGGAGGAAGAACTCAAGTCTACCCGCGATGCATATGAAGAAGAAATCAAGATACTACTAGAGAAGAATGACGACCTAGACAAGAAGATTGGAGTCTTCATGGGAGGTCCAACACCCAAGGAAGAAGAGCAAGAAGAGGAAGAAGACCCCGCTTATCCAGACAACTACATCATCATCGATGACACTGACTCAGATCCAAGCGATGATGACTATGAAGACGAAGCTGGAGCAGATATCATGGAGTCTTCCAGCGATCAAAATTTCTAGATGACCACCAAATATTAGTAGTATTTTTCCACATGTAACTAGTAGTAGTTGAGCACTTATGCGATAGTCCTAGATCGTTTTGTATGCCCTTGCTTGTTTGATTGAATAAATGTGTGTTTGCCTCATGTGCATATGGGTAGTGATTTCTCACTAGACCTCTTTCTATTTCTAATCTCTTCCCTCTAAAACCTCAGATGCCTCCGAGACGTGACCCCGGTTTTGCTTTCCCACCGAGCTCACTCAGTTGATCCAACAATGAGAATACCTTGATGTAATTGCTAGTGCGAACCAGGGCAATGCCAACAACAACAATAACAACCCGCCGCCAATGGACAATTTAGCCCGTTTTCTAAGGTTACAACCGCCGGTGTTTTCCAGTAGCACCGAGCCAATAGTTGCAGATGACTGGTTACGCCGTATTGGAAGGGAGTTAACCACCGCAGGATGCACGGATGCTGAAAGAGTGCGCTTTGCCGCACATCAATTGGACGGACCAGCAGCCGCATGGTGGGAGAATTACACAGCTACTTTTCCTATAACCAATGTCACTTGGGACCAGTTCCAACAAGCTTTTCGGACAGCACATGTTTCAACTGGAGCCATGCAGATAAAGAAGCGTGAGTTTCGCAACTTACGCCAGGGAACCGTCTCAGGCCCGATGACGTGGATGAGTTTAGCAAGTTATCACGCTATGCCCCTGATGATGTGGCCACGGATGCCGCGAAGCAAGAGAAGTTTATGGAAGGGCTGAATGATGAGATGAGTATGCAGCTGATGGTGGCAACTTTCAACAACTACCAAGAGTTGGTAGATAAGGCCCTAATGATTGAAGGAAAGCAGCAGCAAATTGAGAATCGTAAGAGGAAGTATGGACAAGGGAAGTATAACTCAGGAGCTCACCAGAAACCCCGCTTAACCCCGAATTTGGGAGGACTAGTTCATAACCATGGAGGACATAACCATACTGGAGGAGGATCGCATAATGGTGCGAAGAATGGGAATGGAAACGGAGTCAACAATAATCAGAATCGCTCTAACCCAGCTACACCCGCCAAGAGGGACTTAAGCCAAGTTATTTGCTTTAAGTGCGGGAAGACAGGGCACTATGCCAATGACTGCCCTGAAGGAAAGAATGGCAACGGAAATGGGAGCGCTGGGAAGAAGCCCAATCCATTCAACAAAGGACAAGTGAACCACGTTAACGTGGAGGAAGTTGAAGAGCAGCCGGATGCGGTATTAGGTAAGTTTTGGTTCGATCGTTTACGCTATTGTTCTTTTCGATACTGGTGCATCGCATTCATACATATCAAGGGGATTTGTGGATAAGTTTAAGTTACCAACCCAGACCCTTAGGACCCCTCTTTTAGTGAGCTCGCCTGGAGCAGAGTATATGGCTAGCAGATGGTGCACCCAGTTACCCCTAATCATTGGCACACATGTTTTTCCGTCTGACCTAATTATCTTGGAGTCGCAAGGATTGGATGTGATATTAGGTATGGATTGGATGTCGAAGTTTGGAGGAAGTATTGACTGTGCTAGCAAGTCAATTTATCTTACCACCCCAGAGGGAAAAAGGATTAAGTATGTATCTAGGCATGTGCCTAGGAGGAGCCAAGTGAATATACCCTCACAGGAGTGGTGCAAGAGGAAGTACACAGAGTGAGGATTATCCGGATGTTTTCCGGAAGAGTTACCGGGCATGCCACGGATCGAGACATTGAGTTTCTGATAGAACTAATGCAAGGTACAGGGCCAATATCAAAGAGACCCTATCGGATGCCCGCAAATGGTCTGGAGGAAATTAAGAAACAGATCAAGGAGCTATTGGAGAAAGGTTACACTCGTAGAAGTTCATCACCTTGGGGAGCCCCAGTACTTTTGGTGGAGAAGAAGGATAAATCCCTGAGGATGGTTGTTGATTACCGAGATCTGAATGAAGTAACGATAAAGAACAAGTATCCCTTACCGATGATTAATGATATGTTTGATCAGTTGCAAGGAGCTAAGGTGTTTTCTAAGATTGATCTACGATCAGGATACCATCAGTTGAAGATCCGAGAGAAGGATATACCAAAGACGGCATTCACCACTCGATATGGATTATATGAGTATACGGTCGTGTTGTTTGGACTGACCAACGCCCCTGCCTATTTTATGAGTATGATGAACAAAGTGTTCATGGAGTATTTGGACAAGTTTGTTGTGGTGTTTATCGATGATATTATGGTTTACTCGAAGAACGAAGAGGAGCGCAGAACACCTATGTTTGGTTATTGAGAAACTCAGGGAACACCAGTTATATCCCAAATTCAGCAAGTGTGAGTTTTGGTTGAAGGAAGTTGGATTTCTTGGGCACGTTATATCAGGAGAGGGTATAGCAGTGGATCCCAGTAAAATTCAGTCAGTCACTGAATGGTTGGCACCCACTTCAGTCGGCGAGATTCGCAGTTTCCTTGGACTGGCAGGATATTATCGGAGATTCATTGAGAATTTTTCCAAGATTGCTAAACCTATGACAGAGTTACTAAAGAAGGATACCAAGTTCAAATGGACAGAGGATTGTGAGACAATTTTTCGAGAGTTGAAGAAACGGTTGACTACAACCCCAGTGCTAACCTTGCCAGATATACATAAGGAGTTTCAAGTGTATTGTGATGCCTCTCGCTTGGGACTTGGATGTGTTCTTATGCAGGAAGGAAAAGTTGTTTCGTATGCCTCACGGCAACTGAAGCCTCATGAGTTAAACTATGCCACGCATGATTTGGAGTTAGCAGCTGTAGTACATGCGTTGAAGACCTGGAGACATTATCTCATAGGAAACCGTTGTGATGTGTACACGGATCATAAGAGTTTGAAGTATATTTTCACACAGAAGGAGTTGAACCTCAGACAGAGGAGATGGCTGGAGCTTATAAAGGATTATGATATGAAGCTACACTATCATCCAGGAAAAGCCAACGTTGTAGCAGACGCTTTAAGTCGGAAGAGTTATGCCAATACCCTTAATGGTAGAGGACTACCAAAGGAGTTATCAGAGGATATTATGGAACTACAGTTGGAGATTGTTCCAAGAGGTTTTCTTGCAACAATGGAGGTTCAGTCGACCTTGTTAGACAAGATTCGAGAAGCTCAGAAGGAGGATAAAGAGATTGCTGAGATAAAGGAAAGGATGGGCAAAGGAAAACAAAGGTTTTCACGAGGATGAGCACGATACCTTGTGGTTTGAGGATCGGATTTATGTGCCCAACAATTTGGAGATCAAGAAGTTAATACTTGAAGAGGCTCATGACTCACCATACTCGATTCACCCCGGAAACACCAAGATGTATTTGGACTTGAAGGAACGTTTACGTGGACTGGTATGAAGAAGGATATTGCGAGTATGTAGCCGTTTGTGATGTATGCCAGAGAGTGAAGGCCGGGCATCAAAAGCCAGCAGGACTGTTGCAGCCTATGCCAATACCCGAATGGAAGTGGGACAAACTTGGCATGGATTTTATCACCGGATTACCCAGAACCAAAGCGGGATATGATTCAATATGGGTAGTAGTGGATCGGTTGACCAAAGTAGCCCACTTCATTCCAGTGAAAACAACTTATACAAGTGCAAAGTTGGCCAAGATATATATGACAAGGATTGTATGTTTGCATGGAGTTCCAAGGAGCATCGTATCAGATAGAGGAACACAGTTTACTTCAAAGTTTTGGCATCGCCATACACGGACTTTGGGAACCAGATTGGAGTTTAGTACCGCATTCCACCCACAGACGGATGGGCAGACAGAGAGAGTCAATCAAATTTTGGAGGATATGTTGAGAGCCTGTGCACTAGATTATGGATCTAGTTGGGATGACAATTTGCCGTACGCAGAATTCTCATACAACAACAGCTACCAGGCCAGTTTGAAGATGGCACCGTTCGAAGCTCTGTATGGACGCAGATGTAGGACACCATTGATGTGGGACGAGGTCGGAGATCGTCAGTTGTTTGGACCGGATTTGATCAAAGACTCAGAGGAGAAGGTTAAACTGATCAGAGACAGGCTAAAGATTGCTCAGTCTAGACAGAAGAGTTACGCAGATTCAAAACGCAAGGAAGTAATCTATGAAATTGGAGACAGAGTATATCTGCGAGTATCACCCCTGAGGGGAGTAAAACGTTTTGGAGTAAAGGGAAAATTAGCCCCAAGATTTGTAGGACCGTATCGTGTTTTGGAACGAATGGGAGAAGTTGCCTACAAGCTGGAGTTACCTGAAGGACTGTCAGGAGTTCATGATGTGTTTCACGTATCGCAACTGAAGAAGTGCCACGCTGAGATGGCCGACATACCGTTGAACGATACAGTACCTTTGGAAGCGATTCAACTGAACGATAATCTAACTTATGAGGAGAAGCCAGTAAAGATTTTGGAGTTTGATAGCCGAGTCACTCGCAACAAGGTGATCAAGTTTTGCAAAGTTCAGTGGAGTCACCATACCGAGGAGGAAGCCACCTGGGAGCGAGAAGATGATATTCGCAAGGACCATCCGCACCTATTTTCTAGCCAACCCGAATCTCGAGGGCGAGATTCATCTTAAGGGGGTAGGTTTGTAACATCCCAAATTTTCAATTTGGCATGTTATACATAGGTCATCCATGCATATCATATTTTATTGCATATTCATTTGCTATCCTCGAAAATCCTAAGCAACTCAAGGACCCTCGGAGAGAGTTGGGGATTTTTCGATTTTCACAATTGAATTTTATCAATCAATGAAAGTCAAGGATATTGGATTTTAATTATTTTTCTCTCCGGAAAAATATTTCAAGTTTAAAATAAATGAGGGGAGATAATATGACTTCTCCAAAATAATTGAAATAACGAAGGAAAAATGTTAAAATCATTTTGGGATTTTATTTAATTTTACTTGGAATTTTATTTGCCCTAGAAAAATATTTGCACGCTTTAAAAACTTGCATTTTATGGGCCAAGAAAAGTTCATCCAGTTCTAAATATTTTATTTAGACGGAGAAAACTTATTTTGGAATTTTTAGATTTTTATTTATTTTTCTAGGAATTTTTCTTTCGGCGGAATAATTTAAAAAAAACGAACGGACCCGCGCCCGACTGGGCCATAGGCCCAGCCGAGCCAGGCCGGCCCACGAGCGCCGCCGCCTCCTCCTCACCGCCGCCGGCGAGGCACGGACGCCGAGGGAGTCCGAGCGGACTCCACCCCGGCGACCCTTCCCAAGCCACCGCCGCGCCCCTTTATAAGCCGCCGCCCGCCTCCGCCACCACCGCCACCACCCGACCCGCCACGAGCCGACCCGCCCAAGCCGCCGAGCCCGCGCCCCCCTCGCCGCCCCCCGCGCCGTTGCGCCGCCTTCGCCGATCGCCGCCTTTGCCGCCGCCGCCCCTCGCCGACCCCGCCCCACCCGGACCCGCCGGAGCCGCCCGCTCGCCGGACGCGCCTCGCCGGAGGTACCCTACCCGCGCGGTTTTTAGAAAACCCTTCGGTTTTTTTAAACCCTAGATCGGTTTTTAAAAAAAACGGTTTATTTTCGTCGGTTTATTTATTTAACGAACGTCCGTTCGTCCGTTCGTTTTAACGAACGCGTTCACTGTTTAAGTTCTGTTAACGAACGTTCGTTCGTTTAACAGTTCATCGTTTTTCTTTTATTTGGATTATTCCGCGGTTATTCCGATCGCGATTTCAGATCCATTTTCAAACCTGTTTATCTTTTCGCTCGTTTATCGGAATCAGGCGATTCAAGTGCCTGTAGTTTCGTATCGAAACCCTCTTTCCGAATAATCAACTCAAACCAGTTTTTGTCATTGTAAAATTTGACTCTAGTTCAGATTAGTAAACGGACCTTATTTCTTTCGCCGTTTGAGTTTCGTTGTTTCGTTTGGTTTGATTCTTTTTGCAAACCGGAGTTCTTAAGTTGAACTCTCCGGTCAACCCCTTTCAGTTGAAGTTTTATTTGTGCATTCTTGTTGTATGCTTATATATGTATTGTTTGCTTGCGATAGAATTCCCGGAGTGCGAAGCGTGTTACTACGAGTCTCTAGGATTTACGGATCGTCAGCAAGGCAAGTAACACTTGATCATATCTTTTAATACCCAGTTTTTATGCATTAGTTTCAACCCTCAACCATTGCATGATTAGGAAGTCATTAATTTGTGGGTTGGGAAGTAGATGATGAGGTAGGAACCTATTGCCCTGTTACTTTCAAACCTTGGGAGTTACTTCTACATTATGCATTATATTGCCATGCTATGCTCGTAGACGTGGTTTGGGTTTGAGAGATATTCATGACAGATGTGAGATTGTTAACTAATGGTTTACTTTAAGGGGGCAACGTAAATACACATCTGGGTGGATTGAGGCACCTGGGGAACCTAGTGTTGTCTGTTTTTTTGGAAATCCGGGTACCGTGTGATCTTCCTATGGACCGCCACCAGTGCTCAAAGCGAACTGAGATTATTCATGCTAGAAAACTTCCGTGTGCAGCCACAAGCTATTATGGGCTCTAGCATAGTTGAGTAAGTTACGTGAAGCTCTCGAAGAGGTAGGTCAGCAGGTAGTGGGTTTATAGGTTTGGTATGATCTATCCGAGTAGAGAGTTAATGTTTCGAAAGACGTGTCTCGGTCATCCGTCTCTCAAACACCATGAAGTCGCGAGAAACCAACAGAGGCGATCGAATCTTGTGGGGAAAAGTCATAAACCTCTGCAGAGTGTACAATCTAATCATGGTTAGCCGTGTCCCGGTTATGGGCAATTCTGAGTATCTAGTACTTGAGTATTCACATGTATCACATCACTCTAAATTAATATTGCTGGGATGTTAATTACCTTAATTGGGATCATCTGAGTTGGGGGTACCTTCTCAATGATGTTTCAACCACCATGATAGTTAAAGTAAAATTTATTCCTTTGATGTAGGGAAAACTTGCTTTCATAAAATTGTAACCATAGAGCTTTCCACCAGCCATATATGCATGTAGTATAGCTTATTCTTTCATTACTCTCTATGTGTTACATTGCCATATTCCATGTGCTGACCCGTTCTCGGGCTGCAACGTATTATGTTGCAGACTTTTCGACGAGGAGTAAGGATTTGTAGGTCATTGCCGTGCAGCTCAGCTTATGCCGTTGGAGTTGATGGACTCACTTTACCTTCCAAGCCTTCCATTGTTATCGCATTAGATGGCCTTAAGCCATATTATTGTAATAAGTTCTCTTTTGAGACATTCGATGTAATAAGTGTGTGATTGCTACTCTGTTATAAATCCTTCGAGTCTTGTGTGTGTCAAAGATTACCGATCCAGGATGACACCGGCACGAGACTTGACCATCTGAGTTCGGGTCGCTACAAGAATGGTATCAGAGCACACGCTGAGTGTAGGACACGGCCACTAAGATAAAAACCATAGTTCACTCTTCTCTACCCATTTCTGACCTCTCTCCATTTTTCAACTCTTTAGGATGACGGAGATGAAGTACAAGTTTGCCCAACCGGATGAAGACACACCTTTTGGACGCCACTTGAAGGAAGCCACTAGGTACCTGAATATTGGAATACCAAGCTTCACTGGGACGTACAACGCCACCTTGCCAGAAGAAGAATGCTGGAAGATTCAAGCCCTAGTCCCCGGAAGGACGTTTGCACCAAGCACGGAACCCATAGTATGTGTTTTCAATGCACCCACATGGAGCTTAGGAAAGAGTATGGCAGCTCACATTACCATGGGACGCATTGGAGAAGTCTACAATAAGGAGCTTAAAGACACCATATACCAAATATGTGGATGCCGAGACGAGCAATGGGAAGTAATCAGCACCAAGAAGGATAGATCCATTGCAGCTTACATCCAGGAGCTAAACCAGCACATTCGACGTCATGAGAACCAAATGTGCGCAGACATGATGGAGTTGAAGAAAGCGAAAACTAAGATCATCGAATTGGAGGAAGAACTCAAGTCTATCCGCGATGGATATGAAGAAGAAATCAAGATACTACTAGAGAAGAATGACGACCTAGTCAAGAAGATTGGAGTCTTCATGGGAGGACCAACACCCAAGGAAGAAGAGCAAGAAGAGGAAGAAGACCCCGCTTATCCAGACAACTACATCATCATCGATGACACTGACTCAGATCCAAGCGATGATGACTATGAAGACGAAGTCGAGCAGATATTATGGAGTCTTCCAATGATCAAAATTTCTAGATGACCACCAAATATTAGTAGTATTTTTCCACATGTAACTAGTAGTAGTTGAGCACTTATGCGATAGTCCTAGATCGTTTTGTATGCCCTTGCTTGTTTGATTGAATAAATGTGTGTTTGCCTCATGTGCATATGGGTAGTGATTTCTCACTAGACCTCTTTCTATTTCTAATCTCTTCCTCTAAAACCTCAGATGCCTCCGAGACGTGACCCGGTTTTGCTTTCCCACGGAGCTCACTCGCTTGATCCAACAGCGAGAATACCTTGATGCAATTGCTAGTGCGAGAACCAGGAAATGCCAACAACAACAATAACAACCCGCCGCCAAAGGACAATTTAGCCCGTTTTCTAAGGTTACAACCGCGGTGTTTTCCAGAGCACCGAGCCAATAGTTGCGATGACCTGGTTACGCCGTATTGGAAGGGAGTTAACCACCGCAGGATGCACGGATGCTGAAAGAGTGCGCTTTGCCGCACATCAATTGGATGGACCAGCAGCCGCATGGTGGGAGAATTACACAGCTACTTTTCCTATAACCAATGTCACTTGGGACCAGTTCCAACAAGCTTTTCGCACGACACATGTTTCAACCGGAGCCATGCAGATAAAGAAGCGTGAGTTTCGCAACTTACGCCAGGGGAACCGTACTGTGGCCCAATACGTGGATGAGTTTAGCAAGTTATCACGCTATGCCCCTGATGATGTGGCCACGGATGCCGCGAAGCAAGAGAAGTTTATGGAAGGGCTGAATGATGAGATGAGTATGCAGCTGATTGTGGCAACTTTCAACAACTACCAGGAGTTGGTAGATAAGGCCCTAATGATTGAAGGAAAGCAGCAGCAAATTGAGAATCGTAAGAGGAAGTATGGACAAGGGAAGTATAACTCAGGAGCTCACCATAAACCCCGCTTAACCCCGAATTCGGGAGGACTAGTTCATAACCATGGAGGACATAACCATACTGGAGGAGGATCGCATAATGGTGCGAAGAATGGGAATGGAAACGGAGTCAACAATAATCAGAATCGCTCTAACCCAGCTACACCCGCCAAGAGGGACTTAAGCCAAGTTATTTGCTTTAAGTGCGGGAAGACAGGGCACTATGCCAATGACTGCCCTGAAGGAAAGAATGGAAACGGAAATGGGAGCGCTGGAAGAAGCCCAATCCATTCAACAAAGGACAAGTGAACCACGTTAACGTGGAGGAAGTTGAAGAGCAGCCGGATGCGGTAATAGGTAAGTTTTTGGTTCAGTCGTTTACCGCTATTGTTCTTTTCGATACTGGTGCATCGCATTCATACATATCAAGGGGATTTGTGGATAAGTTTAAGTTACCAACCTGCACCCTTAGGACCCTCTTTAGTGAGCTCGCTTTGAGCAGAGTATATGGCTAGCAGATGGTGCACCCAGCTACCCCTAATCATTGGCACACATGTTTTCCGTCGACCTAATTATCTTGGAGTCGCAAGGATTGGATGTGATATTAGGTATGGATTGGATGTCGAAGTTTGGAGGAAGTATTGACTGTGCTAGCAAGTCAATTTATCTTACCACCCTAGAGGAAAAAGGATTATATGTATCTAGGCATGTGCCTAGGAGGAGCCAAGTGAATACCCTCACGGAGTGGTGCAAGAGGAAGTACCAGAGTGAGGATTATCCAGATGTTTTCCGGAAGAGTTACCAGCATGCCACGGATCGAGACATTGAGTTTCGATAGAACTAATGCAGTGTACCGGCCAATATCAAAGAGACCCTATCGGATGCCCGCAAATGATCTGGAGGAAATTAAGAAACATATCAAGGAGCTATTGGAGAAAGGTTACATTCATAGAAGTTCATCACCTTGGGGAGCCCCAGTACTTCAGGTGGAGAAGAAGGATAAATCCCTGAGGATGGTTGTTGATTACCGAGCTCTGAATGAAGTAACGATAAAGAACAAGTATCCCTTACCGATGATTAATGATATGTTTGATCAGTTGCAAGGAGCTAAGGTGTTTTCTAAGATTGATCTACGATCAGGATACCATCAGTTGAAGATCCGAGAGAAGGATATACCAAATACGGCATTCACCACTCGATATGGATTATATGAGTATACGGTCATGTCGTTTGGACTGACCAACGCCCCTGCCTATTTTATGAGTATGATGAACAAAGTGTTCATGGAGTATTTGGACAAGTTTGTTGTGGTGTTTATCGATGATATTATGGTTTACTCGAAGAACGAAGAGGAGCGCGCAGAACACCTACGTTTGGTTCTTGAGAAACTCAGGGAAGACCAGTTATATCCCAAATTCAGCAAGTGTGAGTTTTGGTTGAAGGAAGTTGGATTTCTTGGGCACGTTATATCAGGAGAGGTATAGCAAGGATCGATAAAATTCAGTCGATCCATGAATGGTTGGCACCCACTTCAGTCGGCGAGATTCGCAGTTTCCTTGGACTGGCAGGATATTATCGGAGATTCATTGAGAATTTTTCCAAGATTGCTAAACCTATGACAGAGTTACTAAAGAAGGATACCAAGTTCAAATGGACAGAGGATTGTGAGACAATTTTTCGAGAGTTGAAGAAGCGGTTGACTACAGCCCCATTGCTAACCTTGCGGATATACATAAGGAGTTTCAAGTGTATTGTGATGCCTCTCGCTTGGGACTTGGATGTGTTCTTATGCAGGAAGGAAAAGTTGTTTCAGATGCCTCACGGCAATGAAGCCTCATGAGTTAAACTATGCCACGCATGATTTGGAGTTAGCAGCTGTAGTACATGCGTTGAAGACACAGAGACATTATCTCATAGGAAACCGTTGTGATGTGTACACGGATCATAAGAGTTTGAAGTATATTTTCACACGAAGGAGTTGAACCTCGAGATGAGGAGATGGCTGGAGCTTATAAAGGATTACGATATGAAGCTACACTATCATCCAGGAAAAGCCAACGTTGTAGCAGACGCTTTAAGTCGGAAGAGTTATGCCAATACCCTTAATGGTAGAGGACTACCAAAGGAGTTATCAGAGGATATTATGGAACAACAGTTGGAGATTGTTCCAAGAGGTTTTCTTGCAACAATAGAGGTTCAGTCGACCTTGTTAGACAAGATTCGAGAAGCTCAGAAGGAGGATAAAGAGATTGCTGAGATAAAGGAAAGGATGGGCAAAGGAAAAGCCAAAGGTTTTCGCGAGGATGAGCACGATACCTTGTGGTTTGAGGATCGGATTTATGTGCCCAACAATTTGGAGATCAAGAAGTTAATACTTGAAGAGGCTCATGACTCACCATACTCGATTCACCCCGGAAACACCAAGATGTATTTGGACTTGAAGGAACGTTTCTGGTGGACTGGTATGAAGAAGGATATTGCCGAGTATGTAGCCGTTTGTGATGTATGCCAGAGAGTGAAGGCCGGGCATCAAAAGCCAGCAGGACTGTTGAAGCCTATGCCAATACCCGAATGGAAGTGGGACAAACTTGGCATGGATTTTATCACCGGATTACCCAGAACCAAAGCGGGATATGATTCAATATGGGTAGTAGTGGATCGGTTGACCAAAGTAGCCCACTTCATTCCAAAGAAAACAACTTATACAAGTGCAAAGTTGGCCAAGATATATATGACAAGGATTGTATGTTTGCATGGAGTTCAAGGAGCATCGTATCGGATAGAGGAACACAGTTTACTTCAAAGTTTTGGCATCGCCATACACAGAATTTGGGAACCAGATTGGAGTTTAGTACCGCATTCCACCCAGACGGATGGATGAGACGAGAGAGTCAATCAAATTTTGGAGGATATGTTGAGAGCACATGCGCTAGATTATGGATCTAGTTGGGATGACAATTTGCAGTCGCAGAATTCTCATACAACAACAGCTACCAGCCGGTTTGAAGATGGCACCGTTCAAGCTCTGTATGGACGCAGATGTAGGACACCATTGATGTGGGGCGAGGTTGGAGATCGTCGGTTGTTTGGACGGATTTGATCAAAGACTCGAGAGGAGAATGTTAAACTGATCGAGACAGGCTAAAGATTGCTCGATCTAGACGTAAGAGTTACGCAGATTCAAAACGCAAGGAAGTAATCTATGAAATTGGAGACAGAGTATATCTGCGAGTATCACCCCTGAGGGGAGTAAAACGTTTTGGAGTAAAGGGAAAATTAGCCCCAAGATTTGTAGGACCGTATCGTGTTTCGGAACGAATGGGAGAAGTTGCCTACAAGCTGGAGTTACCTGAAGGACTGTCAGGAGTTCATGATGTGTTTCACGTATCGCAACTGAAGAAGTGCCACGCTGAGATGGCCGGCATACCGTTGAACGATACAGTACCTTTGGAAGCGATTCAACTGAACGATAATCTAACTTATGAGGAGAAGCCAGTAAAGATTTTGGAGTTTGATAGCTGAGTCACTCGCAACAAGGTGATCAAGTTTTGCAAAGTTCAGTGGAGTCACCATACCGAGGAGGAAGCCACCTAGGAGCGAGAAGATGATATTCGCAAGGACCATCCGCACCTATTTTCTAGCCAACCCGAATCTCGAGGGCGAAATTCATCTTAAGGGGGATAGGTTTGTAACATCCCAAATTTTCAATTTGGCATGTTATACATAGGTCATCCATGCATATCATATTTTATTGCATATTCATTTGCTATCCTCGAAAATCCTAAGCAACTCAAGGACCCTCGGAGAGAGTTGGGGATTTTCGATTTTCACAATTGAATTTTATCAATCAATGAAAGTCGAGGATATTGGATTTTAATTATTTTCTCTCCGAAAAATATTTCAAGTTTAAAATAAATGAGGGAGATAATATGACTTCTCCAAAATAATTGAAATAACGGAGGAAAAATGTTAAAATCATTTTGGGATTTTATTTAATTTTATTTGGAATTTTATTTGCCCTAGAAAAATATTTGCATGCTTTAAAAACTTGCATTTTATGGGCCAAGAAAAGTTCATCCAGTTCTAAATATTTTATTTGGACGGAGAAAACTTATTTTGGAATTTTTAGAATTTTATTTATTTTTCTAGGAATTTTTCTTTCGGCGGAATAATTTAAAAAAAGCAACGGACCCACTTTTGATCGGGCCATAGGCCCAGCCGAGCCAAAGCCGCCCACAGCGCCGCTTTGTGGCGCCTGAGTAATTACGCCACTGATAATCCCGCTAATGATGCCACGTCACCTCGATTCTTGTGGATAACCTCGCTAGTTCAAACCTGTTCAATTCAAATTCAAAATCAAGCAAACAATAAAAGTTTTCAAATATTAAAACTAAAATGTTCGGAGTGAGCCGATAATGCATAGGTAATTATGGTGGTGAAACCACACTTTTATAAAATGTTTAAATACTCTAAAATGAATAAAACAGTACCAAATACAAATATTTAAGTGCTTTAAAAATAATAAACATTTTCAAAACTAATTTGTTATAAGTATTAAACTATTGTGGCAGTGGCATAATTTGTAAAATCTATTTAGGTGCCACTTTAGTAATTTACTAAAACTAAAATAAAAGAGAAACTAAAAGTAAAACGGTAAAAGAAAAATTAAGAAAAACAAAATACAAAAAAAAGAGAACACCCCCCCTGGGCCACCCGGCCCAGCTAGCGGCTCACCAGCCGGCCCACGCCCAAATGGCCGACCCACCCAGCCTTATCACGAGGAGAGGGAAACCTAATCCCGACCCCTCTCACTCCTCTCGCCCCCCACGCCCTTCCCGATCCACCACCGCCGCCCCCCTCCCGATCCCCTCTGGATCGGGGCAGCGACCGCGACGCCCGGCGTCCGCTACCGACCCAGCGGTCGTCGCCGAGGCCACTTTCCGTCATTGGGCGACCCCCCCCCCCTCGCCTTTCCCCGATCTGGATCGGGCAGTAACCGTCCCCGACGCCGCCCGCCACCCTCGGTCCCCGACGTCGCCGTCGCACCTGCGCCCCATCCCCACCCCCTGTCGCGTCGGAGCCCCACCACCGCTACCGGGCCCGTGCCCGGGGATCCTCCGCCTATCGTCGTCGTCGCACCACCACCGCCCGGAGACCTCGCCGCCTCGACCTCATCTCCGTCGCCGACCCGACCCCGACCTTGTCGTCCTTGTCCTCCCCAAGCCCATTGCCATGACCCTGCAACCCCTTGTGAGGACCCCCTCCTTCTCCTCTTCCCCGCGCTCGGCAAGCGCACACCTGACGCTTGCGTCGTCACGCCCGGCGCATGGCCATGCTGCTCGACCCGTGTCTCCCCGAGCTTCTTTGTTGGCCCGCTCTGCCCCACCACGGCGCCCCCCTGGTCTGCCGTTCGGCTCACCGCTTCGCCCATGATCGCTGCCGCCCGCGATCAGCCAGCCCGCCGCCCCCATCCCCCCCTCGCCGCCCGTGTTGACCCGTCCCGAGACCGTGCACCCTCGCCTCCTTCTCCTTCCACCACGCCGCTTGCCGCCCTCCCGCTGTCACCGTTCAACTTCGCCTCGGCTACGCCCGCCAGACGGCCTCCAACGGTCGCCCGTGCAACACCGCTGCCTCACCCGCTTCTGCCTCGCCACGCTTTCAGGCGCCACAGCGGCGCCAAGGTGCCCGAACCGCCCGTTTGGCCACAGGGCCACTAACAATACCCCCCATGGAAACATTTAATTTTCAAAAAAAATAAAAATAAATAAAAGAACATAATAATATATAAAAATAAAAGTATTAATTAATTAATTAATTAAAGAAATAATTAACTTAATTAACCTAATCATTTAGCTAAACTAATTAAACCAGTTTAATCAATCTCAGACAATGACACATGGGCCCCACAACACTATTCACGTTTGACCGGTCAACTGTTGACTGTTGAGTCAACAGTTGACCTGGCCCCACAGCAGCCTCACAGCCCTCTGTTGTGTACACTTTTCTGTGTACACCTAGCAGTTTATTTTCGAATTAAATTAATCCTGTTAATTCCAGAAATTATTAAAATCTTTTAAAAATCATATCTTTTAATCCGCAACTCGGGTTGAAATATTTTCAACATGAAAGTTGCTCAGAACGACGAGACGAATCCGGATACGCAGTCCGTTCGTCCGCCAGACACCCCTAACCTATCGAACCTGCAAACTTTCCTCTCCGGTTCATCTGTCTAACAGACGTCCGGAACCGGGAAAACCTTCCCGGATGTTTCCCCCTTCACCGGTATCGCCTAACCCTACGTTAGGTCACCCCTAGCACAACGTATTGCCGCGTCTTGCTTTGTGTTACATTTGATTGCTTTGTTATTTATTGTGTTCCCCCTCCGTTACTCCTTTCCGATAGACTCGAGACCGATCTTTGATGCCCACAGGTCGACTACGTCACCGACGACCCCTCCTTGTCGAGCAACCAGGCAAGCCCCCCCCTTGATCAATGATATCGCCTACTCTTATCTACACTGCTTGCATTAGAGTAGTGTAACATATTCTTGCTTTGAGATATCCTATCTTCGCTGCATAGCTTTGTCCTTGCTACTCTTCAAGAGTTACCTTTATCTCGCTATCCTCTTGCTTAGTATAGGTTGCTAGTACTTTCATCTGTGGCCCTACATCCTTGTCCGTCTGCGTGCTATACTATCGGGCCGTGATCACTCGGGAGGTGATCACGGTATATACTATATACTTTACACTATTACATTACCTGTGGTACTGTTCGGAGATGGGGCTGAAAGGACGGTGGCTCCATCCCAGTAGAGGTGGGCCTGGGTTCCCGACGGCCCCGATTGTTACTTTATGGCGGAGCGACAGGGCAGGTTGAGACCGCTGGAGAGAGGTGGGCCTGGCCTGTTCGGCGTTCGCGGATACTTAACACGCTTAACGAGGTCTTGGTATTTGATCTGAGTGGGCTCTGAGCTTATCGCACTAACCATCTACGCGGAGTAGTTATGGGTATCCCGGCGTCGTGGTATCACCAAGCACTTCAGACGTCGGCGACGAGCGGCGCGCGCCGGATTGGGCTGGAACGCCTGCTAGGCTAGGTCTGCTTCCGCCGCCCTCATAACGTCAGGTGTGCTTAGGGCGATGGGCCCGCACCCTGCGGCGCTTAGGTTTAGACCGGCGTGTTGGCCTCTCTGTTGTGCCTAGGTGGGGCTGCGGCGTGTTGATCTTCCGCGGCGGGCATGACCCAGAAAGTGTGTCCGCCAAATGGGATCAAGCGTCTTTGGGTAAGATGGTGCACCCTGCAGGAAGTTAATCTATTGAATAGCCGTGATCTTGATAACAGGGCGACTTGGAGTTGTACCTTGAGCTTATGACAACTAGAACCGGATACTTGATAAAACACACCCTTCCAAGTGCGGATACAACCGTGGTCGCTCTCGCTCGTGGATATGAGCAGGGATTGCCGGGTAGGATTATTGCTATATGATGTTACTTGGAGGACTTCCGTTGTCCTCTTCTGTCGGTTGCAAGACCGGTGTCCGGAAGCGTAGTCTTCGTTAAGACTAGCTATCCCCCTCTTATTCTGGCATTCTGCAGTTCAGTCCACTGATATGGCCCTTTACACATATATCCATGCATATGTAGTGTAGCTCCTTGCTTGTAGTACTTTGGATGAGTACTCACGGTTGCCTTGTTCCCCTTTTCCCCTACCTCTACTCGATTGCTGCAACTGCACGATGGAGCCCAGGGCCGACGCCACCGCCTATGGCGACTACTACTACACCGAGGCGCCTACTACTACGTGCAGCCACGCGACGACGACCAGGGAGTAACCTAGGAGGATCCCGAGCGGGAGGCCTGCTCCTCTTCGATCTGTATCCCAGTTTGTGCTAGCCATCTTATAGCAACTTGTTTAACTTATGTCTGTACTCAGATATTGTTGCTTCCGCTGACTCGTCTATGATCGAGCACTTGTATTCGAGCCCTCGAGGACCCTGGCTTGTATTATGATGCTTGTATGACTTATTTTCTTTGTACAGTTGTGTTGTGATATCTTCCCGTGAGTCCCTGATCTTGATCGTACACATTTGCGTGCATGATTAGTGTACGATTGAATCGGGGGCGTCACAAGTTGGTATCAGAGCCGACTGCCTGTAGGAATCCCCCTTCCACATTCCTTGTCCGAAGTCGAGTCTAGACTTTACAAAACTTTTACTAACATGGCTGTGCGGCCCACGGGCCCACGTCGCCATTGGGTGGTATTAGGATCTTTTACTCCTCGATCTTTACTCTGGGATTCTGAACTCTCTTCTATTCGGGTTAAATGAATTTGCTAAAAACAAAACAAACTTTAGGTTCTCGCAAGTACTTTCTCCCGGAGAGCCCCTCACTTCAGATGATCGTCTGCTAATCAGAAGATTCTGAAGATACTCTCTGATGATCCCTCGAGACTTTGTGCCCATCACTTTTGCTATTCCTGGCCACCGATAAATCCGTATGGATAACTACTTACACTTGCCATTCATACGATCATCCCCCATTGATCTTGTTATTACAAGATACCCCGAAGTTTTCTCTATTGTTCCGAGAATACTTTGTGCCTACTGCCTAGCAGTACCTTGCCACATGAATACCCCTTCAAATAAATCCTCGCACTTGTCGAGTATCCGCTCAACCCCAGTTGTTCTTGTGTTTCATAGAAGTCTTCAAAATACTATTCGATCTTCCGAAAATCCTCTGGAGCCTTTGGCTCTTGAAATTCTTGCTTGCTTGCATTATGGTTAATCCCATAAGTCTCGTAGTCATATTGACATTCCTTGTCATTATCATTTTGAGTCTGTTGACTCAATATGTTTGCGAATACCCGCAATCATCATTGATCCGTATAATTACCTTTCTGGCTGAGCTGCCATTCTTTCAACTGGAATTGGTTCTCGACCAATCCAAGTGTCGTTGATTGTACCCTAAGGCTATTCAACTTATCCATCCCTAACCAGAGCATTGCTTCTGACCCCTTGATTTGGGAATCGTAATTCATTTGCATTTGACAATTGAGTTAGTCAGTTGTTTCTATAATTTGATCTTCTTGCATTCTTCTTCCTCTAGTTGAGTACTGATGCTCACGTCAGATCCCTTGTGAACCACCAGATCCTTTGTTGGATTTTGTCTGACAACGCCCTTCATATTCAATAACCTTGTGAGCCTTTCCTCTGATACATAATGCCTTTGGTAAATTGTATCCTCTGCTTTCTCAACCATGCTCTGCCTTCGAGCTTGAGTTAACCCATGGACACGATGTAGATCTTATCATTAAAGCTTCTCTTGAATTAATTATTCCTTTGGTATAAGATCATCTTATATCAGGGATCTGGCCTTTTGCAATCGTGGTTCCGACCATGTTCTCTTTTAAAAATACCATTTCTCGTGCAAGTTTTAGCACTTGTCTTCTGTAGAGCAATACCCCCCGTCCAACCTCTACTTTGATATGTCATCGAGCATTACCCCTGGTATCTCGAGATTATCATGGAACTGCATAACCTCTTATGAGTTCTTCATCAAGTGCTACCTTCCCACTGTTTCCAATTTTTCACGGGCTCTGAGTTATTAAACACTCAAAGACACCGATAAATGAACCGAGTCCGCACTACGGTTCAACAACTCTTCAGTAAGCTTCTATAAGTACGAGTTTGTACCCGATCACGCCATTCCTAGCCTGTTTGGCTATATCGTTGCCGTGATGATTTTAACTGTACTACCCGTTCCTTCTTCACGGAGCACAATTTTCGACGAGGAACTAACCTTACATCGATCCTCATCGACATATCATTTCGTTGAACAACAAGCTTGGTTTCGAGTTTGTGTCGTACCCTTGGTTCTAATAACCTTTCACTTCATCATTACTTTGACTTGATGTCGTCGCCGATCGATTACATCTTCATGAACTCTCGCGACAAAGGTGTCGTGATCATCAACATTCGAGCTCATCCAGATATCAATTGAATTCATGATGAAAATACCATCCTTGCCCTCGATGAATTGTATTATCATCGACCACTTTATTGCCTTCCCACCAACACGAGCTTGTTCATGTTTGGTGTTATACCTTGAGTTCCTTGCTATCCAGCAATTGTTCTTCTTTACCTTGGAGTATTACCATCCTTTATGTCAAGAATGTGCTGAGATTTGTTCCACCTCTTGAGAATTCTTGACATAGAAATACTTCTCACCATCACCATTCTTTCTTGGTCCCCGTGTTGATACCATCAAGTGAACGGTGTTGTTTGAGTTCTAGACTTCTAGCAACCCTATTGCTTTGAAGTTAACGATCGAAAGTTCATTCTTAGGTTACTGATTATTGAATCACCCTTCTGACATTGGTCGTGCAACCCAACCCATATTTCGGGCGCACCTTCCAACCAATGTTTAATTGTGTATGTTTTCCTCGAGCATACTTCCTGATATCATTTGATCTGACAAATGTTATCTCCTTGATCACTTAATTGTGGAAGTCCATCTTTTGGGGATCTCGGTGAATTGCCGTTGAGTTCACCAGACACCTCCTTGTCCTCTCCTTGGGTTAATGTTGGACTCTTGTTAACGGAAATCACTTCATAGTTCATTTCCCCGAGAATCTTACAATGTCATCTTGTCAATTTGCGTTGCACCTTTTCTTCTCAGGTATCCTAAGTCTGAGGTATCCTGACACCAATCGGATCTGAATCTCGGTCAGATATGATGGTTGGGACAACTTTCCATGAATTATGATGTCGATCCTTTGATGACCCGGTAGCATGATGTCATGCCTAGCACCCCCCCACTGGGCCACCCGGCCCAGCCAGCGGCCTACCAGGCCGGCCCACCGGCCCAGCCGGCCGACCCACCCAGCCTTATCCTGAGGAGAGGGGAAACCCTAATCCCCGACCCCCTCACTCCTCTCGCCCCCACGCCCTTCCCGATCCACCACCGCCCCCCCCTCCCGATCCCCTCGGATCGGGTAGCGATCATGACGCCCGGCGTCTGCTATCGACCCAGCGGTCGTCGCCGAGGCCACTTTCCGTCACGGACGACCCCCCTCCCCCTCTGCCTTTCCCCGATCTGGATCGGGCAGTAACCGTCCCCGACGCCGCCCGCCACCCTCGGTCCCAGACGCCATTGTCGCACTCGCGCCCATCCCCACCCCTGTCGCGTCGGAGCCCCACCACGCTACGGGCCCGTGCCGGGATCCTCCGCCTATCGTCGTCGTCGCACCACCACCGCCCGGAGACCTCGCCGCCTCGACCTCATCTCCGTCGCCGACCCGACCCCGACCTTGTCGTCCCTGTCCTCCCCAAGCCCATTGCCATGACCCTGCAACCCCTTGTGAGGACCCCCTCCTTCTCCTCTTCCCCGCGCTCCAGCAGCGCACCTGCACGCCCGCGTCGTCCGCGCCGGCGCATGGCCATGCCTGCTCGACCCCGTCTCTCCCCCTGAGCCTGCTGTTGGCCCGCTCTGCCCCACCACGCCCCCCTGGTCTGCCGTTGCGGCTCACCGCTTCGCCATGATCGCTGCCGCCACGCCAGGCCGCCCGCCGCCCCTCCCCCCGCCCGCCCCGTGTTGACCCGTCCCGAGACCGTGCACCCTCGCCCTCCTTCTCCTTCCACGCGCCCGCTTGCTGCCCCCCCCATGATCGCCGTTCAGCTCGCCTCGGCTACCGCCCGCACGGCCTCCGACGGTCGCCCGTGCACCACCGTGGCCTCACCCCGCTTCATGCCTCGCCAGCGCCCCCCGGGCGCCCTGACGGGCGCCAGTGCCCGAACCGCCCCGTTTGGCCCTGGGGCCACTAACAATGCCCCCCCCCCATGGAAACATTTAATTTTCAAAAAAAATAAATAAATAAAAGAACATAATAATATACAAAAATAAAAGTATTAATTAATTAATTAATTAAAGAAATAATTAACTTAATTAACCTAATCATTTAGCTAAACTAATTAAACCAGTTTAATCAATCTCAGACAATGACACATGAGCCCCACAACACTATTCACGTTTGACCGGTCAACTGTTGACTGTTGAGTCAACAGTTGACCTGGCCCCCACAGCAGCCTCACAGCCCTCTGTTGTGTACACTTTTCGGTGTACACCTAGCAGTTTATTTTCGAATTAAATTAATCCTGTTAATTCCAGAAATTATTAAAATCTTTTAAAAATCATATCTTTTAATCCGTAACTCGGATTGAAATATTTTCAACATGAAAGTTGCTCAGAACGACGAGACGAATCCGGATACGCAGTCCGTTCGTCCGCCACACACCCCTAACCTATCGAACCTGCAAACTTTCCTCTCCGGTTCATCTGTCTGACAGACGTCCGGAACCGGGAAAACTTTCCCGGATGTTTCCCCCTTCACCGGTATCGCCTAACCCTACGTTAGGTCACCCCTAGCACAACGTATTGTCGCGTCTTGCTTTGTGTTACATTTGATTGCTCTGTTATTTATTGTGTTCCCCCTCCGTTACTCCTTTCCGATAGACTCCGAGACCGATGCTGATGCCCCTGTGGTCGACTACGTCAACGACCCCTCCTTGTCTGAGCAACCAGGCAAGCCCCCCCCCCCCCCTTGATCAACAGATATCGCCTACTCTTATCTACACTGCTTGCATTAGAGTAGTGTAACATGTTACTGCTTTCAGATATCCTATACTGCTGCATAGCCTGTCCTTGCTACTACTGTTGTTACCTTTATCTGCTATCCTACTGCTTAGTATAGGTTGCTAGTACTTTCATCTGTGGCCCTACATCCTTGTCCGTCTGCCGTGCTATACTATCGGGCTGTGATCACTCGGGAGGTGATCACGGGTATATACTATATAATTTACACTATTACATTACCTGTGGTACTGTCCGGAGATGGGGGCTGAAAGGACGGGTGGCTCCATCCCGGTAGAGGTGGGCCTGGGTTCCCGACGGCCCCGATCGTTACTTTATGGCGGAGCGACAGGGCAGGTTGAGACCGCCTAGGAGAGAGGTGGGCCTGGCCTGTTCGGCGTCGCGGATACTTAACACGCTTAACGAGGTCTTGGTATTTGATCTGAGTGGGCTACGAGCTTATACGCACTAACCATCTACGGGGAGTAGTTATGGGTATCCCGGCGTCGTGGTATCGGCCAAGCACTTCAGACGTCGATGACGGCGCGCGCGCGGATTGGGCTGGAACGCTGCTAGGCTAGGTGCGCTTCCGCCGCCCTCGCAACGTCAGGTGTGCTCAGGCGATGGGCCCAGACCCCTCCGCGCTTAGGTTTAGACCGGTGTGTTGGCCTCTCTGTTGTGCCTAGGTGGGGCTGCGGCGTGTTGATCTTTCGCGGCGGGCATGACCCAGAAAGTGTGTCCGCCAAATGGGATCAAGCGTCTTTGGGTAAGATGGTGCACCCTGCAGGAAGTTAATCTATTGAATAGCCGTGATCTTGATAACAGGACGACTTGGAGTTGTACCTTGAGCTTATGACAACTAGAACCGGATACTTGATAAAACACACCCTTCCAAGTGCGGATACAACCGGTGGTCGCTCTCGCTCAGGGATATGGAGCAGGGATTGCGGGTAGGATTATTGCTATATGATGTTACTTGGAGGACTTCCGTTGTCCTCTTCATGCATTGCAAGACCGGTGTCCGAAGCGTAGTCTTCGTTAAGACTAGCTATCCCCTCTTATTCGGCATTCTGCAGTTCAGTCCATCGATATGGCCCTTTACACATATATCCATGCATATGTAGTGTAGCTCCTTGCTTGCAGTACTTTGGATGAGTACTCACGGTTGCCTTGTTCTCCTTTTCCCCCTACCTCTACTCGATTGCTGCAACTGCACGATGGAGCCCAGGAGCCGACGCCACCGCCTATGACGACTACTACACCGGAGGCGCCTACTACTACGCAGCAGCCCGCGATTTACCGGGAGGAACCTAGGAGGATCCCAGGCAGGAGGCCTGCTCCTCTTCGATCTGTATCCCGGTTTGTGCTAGCCATCTTATGGCAACTTGTTTAACTTATGTCCAGTACTCAGATATTGTTGCTTCCACTGACTTCGTCTATGATCGAGCACTTGTATTCGAGCCCTCGAGGCCCCGGCTTGTATTATGATGCTTGTATGACTTATTTTATTTGTAGAGTTGTGTTGTGATATCTTCCCGTGAGTCCCTGATCTTGATCGTACACATTTGCGTGCATGATTAGTGTACGATTGAATTGGTGGCGTCACACCGCCGCCTCGCTCACAGCGCCGCGGTCTCGAGGCACGGACGCCGAGGGAGTCCGAGCGGACTCCACCCGGGCGACCCTTCCCAAGCCACCGCCGCCTCCCCTTTATAAGCCGCCGCCCGCCTCCGCCACCACCCGCCACCACCCGACCCGCCCGCCGAACCGACCCGCCCAAGCCGCGGAGCCGCGCCCCCCTCGCCGCCCCTCCGCGCCGTTACGCCGCCTTCGCCACGCCTTGCCGCCTTTTGCCGCCGCCGCCGCCCCTCGCCGACCCGCCCCACCGGACCCGCTGAACCGCCCGCTTCGCGACGCGCCTCGCCGGTACCCGACCCGCCGCGGTTTTTTAGAAAACCTTCGGTTTTTAAACCCTAGATCGTTTTTAAAAAGGTTTATTTTCGTCGGTTTATTTATTTAACGAACGTCCGTTCGTCCGTTCGTTTTAACGAACGCGTTCACTATTTAAGTTCTGTTAACGAACGTTCGTTCGTTTAACAGTTCATCGTTCTTCTTTTATTTGGATTATTCCGCGGTTATTCCGATCACGATTTCAGATCCAATTTTCAAACCTGTTTATCTTTTCGCTCGTTTATCGGAATCAGGCGATTCAAGCGCCTGGAGTTTCGTATCGAAACCCTCTTTCCGAATAATCAACTCAAACCAGTTTTTGTCATTGTAAAATTTGACTATATTTCAGATTAGTAAACGGACCTTATTTCTTTCGCCGTTTGAGTTTTGTTGTTTCGTTTGGTTTGATTCTTTTTGCAAACCGGAGTTCTTAAGTTGAACTCTCCGGTCAACCCCTTTCAGTTGAAGTTTTATTTGTGCATTCTTGTTGTATGCTTATATATGTATTGTTTGCTTGCGATAGAATTCCCGGAGTGCGAAGCGTGTTACTACGAGTCTCTAGGATTTACGGATCGTCAGCAAGGCAAGTAACACTTGATCATATCTTTTAATACCCAGTTTTTATGCATTAGTTTCAACCCTCAACCATTGCATGATTAGGAAGTCATTAATTTGTGGGTTGGGAAGTAGATGATGAGGTAGGAACCTATTGCCCTGTTACTTTCAAACCTTGGGAGTTACTTCTACATTATGCATTATATTGCCATGCTATGCTCATAGACGTGGTTTGGGTTTGAGAGATATTCATGACAGATGTGAGATTGTTAACTAATGGTTTACTTTAAGGTGGCAACGTAAATACACATCTGGGTGGACTGAGGCACTTGGGGAACCCAGTGTTGTCTGTTTTTTGAAATCCGGGGTACCGTGTGATCTTCCTATGGACCGCCACCCAGTGCTCAAAGGAACTGAGATTATTCATGCTAGAAAACTTCCATGTGCAGCCACAAGCTATTATGGGCTCTAGCATAGTTGAGTAAGTTACGTGAAGCTCTCGAAGAGGTAGGTCAGCAGGTAGTGGGTTTATAGGTTTAGTATGATCTATCCGGAGTAGAGAGTTAATGTTTCTGAAAGATGGTGTCTCGGTCATCCGTCTCTCAAACACCATGAAGTGCGAGAAACCAACGGAGGCGATCGAGTCTTGTGGGGAAAAGTGCGCAAACCTCTGCAGAGTGTACAATCTAATCATGGTTAGGCGTTTCCCCGGTTATGGACAATTCTGAGTATCTAGTACTTGAGTATTCACATGTATCTCATCACTCTAAATTAATATTGCTGGGATGTTAATTACCTTAATTGGGATCATCTGAGTTGGGGGGTACCTTCTCAATGATGTTTCAACCACCATGATAGTTAAATTAAAATTTATTCCTTTGATGTAGGGAAAAACTTGCTTTCCGCAAAAATTGTAACCATAGAGCTTTCCACTAGCCATATATGCATGTAGTATAGCTTATTCTTTCATTACTCTCTATGTGTTACATTGCCAGCATATTCCATGTGCTGACCCGTTCTCGGGCTGCAACGTATTATGTTGCAGACTTTTCAGACGAGGAGTAAGGATTTGTAGGTCGTTGCCGTGCAGCTCAGTTATGCCGTTGGAGTTGATGGACTCACTTTACCTTCCAAGCGTTCCGCTGTTATCGCATTAGATGGCCTTAAGCCATATTATTGTAATAAGTTCTCTTTTGAGACATTCGATGTAATAAGTGTGTGATTGCTACTCTGTTATAAATCCTTCGAGTACTGTGTGTGTCAGCATTACCGATCCAGGGATGACACCTAAGCACAGAGACTTGACCATCTGAGGTCGGGTCGCTACATTTATCACTGTCATTAAGACCTCTAATATTCCAGTCTCTATTCATGGAAAACTAACATCATGCTCCAGATCTAGAATGAAAATCTTGTAAGAACTTCTACTGTCTGTGCCACATGCATGAACAACCAGTTCGCAGATCTTCAGATAACAAGGGAGGAACATGTCCACATCATATAGAGACATACATAAGCAGAACCAGCATAACAATAATGAGCAAACAAGTCCCAGATGAGAATAATATCCTGATACATGCCAATCTGATACAAGCTCCCACAGAGCAACAAAGTTCCAACATCTACTGTTATCCATTTTTAACATAAGAAAGAACTGAAAGCTACTAATAAGACTGAAGAAGCTAGGAAACCCTAGGTCTTGAAGACAGGATTCTTCTTGGACACCTCTTTGCTAGCTTGCTTGCTCTCCTTCTTCCTTTTCTACTGATGCAACATCTCTCAGTGCAATCCTTAGCATCAGCCTTGCAAAAGGAGACAGAGAGATTTTTAACAACCCTTGTTGGCATTGCAGGAGGAGAAGAGGAATAGGAAAAACAATATTTATCCTGACATGATTGTCTCTTAAACCCTTTATTAATTTCTTGAAGCCTGTAGCTTCTCCTCACCTCAGTTTCAACCATAAGGGCTTTGTCCTTTCTCTTTCTATGAGCATGGACCACATATCTGCTTGCTGCTGGATGAGCTGGAGCTGATTCAACATCCTTAGCCCGAGGAGTAGAAATGTTGATGTTAGAGGAAACTTCCTGTTCAACAAGAGCATGATTGCAAATGACCCTTGCATTAGTAATGCACTTTTCAGGTAACAAAAAAGGGACAATAGTTTGATTATTGGAGACCTCAAGGATATAAGTCCACAACTGAGATACTAAAAGTGCTTTGGCCCATTCAAAATTATCAGGAGTTAAAAGAGCCACAATAATAAACTTGCACCATTCAGATGGTACCTGCACTACCTTGTCAATTGGAGCAGCAGGTGCAAAATGTTTGTTCCAGAGATCCATTCCTTCTTTTGAGAGAAAATCCACTTCTTGGCCCACAGAGGTATCATGTGGAAGCAATAGTTTAAGATGTGGATCCAAACTGTCCTGCATTTAAGTTGTACTAGCAGTAGAAAGAGCTTTGAAAACAGGATTGGCAAAACCAAGGGGAGCACTCAAGTTGTTGTCTTCAGAGATACTGTTACCTTCAGATTCAGTTGCTGCAGTGAGATCTGTTAGCTGATGAGCATGGAGGGGGGTAGGGTCCACCTGAGAATTGTCCTCATGCTGCAGAGCAAGACCCTTTTCTACAGTCATACCCAAAGTTGGTTCTGCAGAAATAATAGGTGCATCAACATCTACTTGTTTCAGGGCTGAGTCATCAACTGTCAACTCATGCAGCATTTCCACAACTACACGCAACACAGGTATTTCTTGAAGCAACCCAGGTTCAACCATAGGAATCTCTTGCAGCAACACATCTTCAGCAGCAGCAATTTCTTGCAACAACACAGGTTCAGCAACTATATCTTCTTCTGCAGCAACAATATCTTCTGCAACAACTATATCTTCTACTGCAGCAGGGCTAAGAGGAACACCAAACAAATTTGGTTGAGGAATGTGCTGCAACTGTTCAATTGGTTGGTTAAGATCAAAATCAAGAGCTTGAGGAGGTTGCTCAGCAGGAGGAACTATAGGGGCCAGCAGCTCCTCCAAATTGATAGGTGGCCCTCCATTAGAAGATTCAGCAGTACTGGCATTGGAGTTAGGTAAACCCAGAGACAGAGTAAGGCCAGTGCCATCAGCATGCTGCAAATTTTCCTCCAAAGGTGCCATCAGATCATTCAGCTCCACAAATTCTCCTGACTGGATCTCAACATCTACAAGTTGTTGTTCCTGAGGCATAGCCTAATGACCCCAAACTGCCTCTTCCTGAGCTTCCTCTGCTGGGGCAATTACATGGTTCACTACATTGTGCTCTTCCTGCTGGATCAGATGAAAAGCAACAGGCCCAACCATCAGGTTGTTCTGATTCGGGTGATGAAATTCCTTGTGGGGTCTGGGGTGCGGATTGCCATTCTCAGGAATCGGATCTTTCTCAGCAGGGGGACCTTGAAATAAATGTCATCAAAGATCACAACATGGCAGGTCCAAGATTGCCCACTTAAACTTTTTACTCCAGTCACAACCAAACTAGCAGGAACATCTTTCGGTGCCTCAACCTTGACCTTTAGAGCAACAGCAGCATCAGAAGACTTGACTCGATCCCAGACCAACAGCAGCCCGAAACCAGTGGTAGCATTGGAGAGCTCAGAGAAATTTCTCAGATCTGTCGGGAAATCGAAAACCATAATCTAGACATCTCTATTCAGAATAAATTTTTTCCAGTTGAGTCCCTCATTATGCCGTTGGAACACGATATGAATGTCATCATATGGATGAGAGCCACGGTTCACAAGAAAATATCTATCAGCAGCACTAGCAACTCTGACAAACGCCTGACCAAAAGGGCATTTGGAAATAGAGACAACTCCTATGTGCTTAGACTGCAGAAACTCCATCAAAATCTCTCAGACATTTTGGAAATCAACTTCACCTTGGGGAATTGGATGATGGTGGCAATAGCAAGGTCTTCATTGGCCGGAGAGAGATTGCCATGGATGATACGATGGCAAGCCGGTCGCCCTTCAACTTCGATGGCCTGATATCCGGAAGGGAGAAAGGGAGTCGGATCAAAGGGAAAGGTGGCCATCGGTGCTTCGAGCGGTGAACACCTCGCCACGGCGGAGCCCTCAACTAGTGAGCGGGGATGTTGCAGCGGACGAGGAGGCTGATGGGAATGCGAGTGGGCAGGGGCAGTAATGACTTGATTTGACTGAACAAGGCAAGTGGTGGTTTCTCTGACAACTGGGGTCGGTGATACAACATGCCTGGAATTCGGGTCGTCAGCCATAAAAAGCCTCTGACGGAGCTCGGAATTTGCGCCTCCAAATCTGTAGTTGCTCTGGATATGGCCCAAACGCGAGCAGCCTTTGCATCGGATCCTATTTGTCCATTTGGGCCTGGAGTGGCCCGATTCAAGACATCACACACAAAAAAGACCCCAAGCTGAATGGGCTAACTGCCGAGAGGGGGCCCCAGAGTTTTGAACCAGCACTGATCTCGCCCTTCCTAAATGGACATAATTGGGTGAAGTAATGATGGGATTCAAATCAGGCGCAGATTGAACCAAATGTTCCGAAACGGAAAGCGTAACCGGATTACTGTATTGCATAGGCTGATCTGAGGAAAACACACGTGGGGTTTGAACAACCGCAGCGTAAGAAGGATGATTCCGATAACGATCAACCAAAGTCCACTCCTTATCCAGCTATTGCTGATAAAGACAAAACTCTTTCTGAAAATCAGGGTCCCAATTAACCCAAAGGAAGAAACCAACATTGAACAAATCATTCGAACAATTTCCTCCCTTGATGATTGCAAAGCCCACATCTCTAGAAGAAACACTGAACTTGAAGGACCAATTCTGAAGACAAAAAACCTTAAAGCGAGACGCATGCCCTTCGAAGCAGGATTGGAGAATGAAACTGACTGAATCATTGTTGATGCGCAACTTGGATCTGGAGATTTCGACAACAAGGAAGAATTCCTTGAGATTGTCACCATCGAAGTGGTTCACCAGGATGCGAAACTGCTTCCAGATGTAAGCCTCAAAAGCGAGCCCAGGCTCAAACTTGATGTCCGAGAGCGCCATGATCTATGTGACCGCCGGCGGTCAAAGTGACTACCAGCAGATGACGGTGGTCGCTGGTGGTCGGGGTGACGACTAGCGAGAGGCTGTGGCCGCCGCGGCCGGAGTGGCTGGTGGCGCTAGGAGAGGAGCAGCGCTAGGAGAGGAGAAGCTCTAGGAGAACACTGTGGTCCGCCGTGCCTCCTCCCACGTGAGCCGCCGCCGTCGCCGCGCTCCAGCCCCTCCATCTTGCCAGAGAAGAGAGGCGCCGGCTCTTGAAGTGCCTCTGCACCCTGCCTTTATAACACTTTTTGATGGGATAGTGACTTATCTTCTTGAAAATTGTTAGCAGCCAGTCAATTGTTTAACTCAGACATTGTTATGCATTTTGAACTTTTGATAGTTGCATTTTGGATTGAAATGCACAATATATGTTTTTCCTCATCCGTTGCAATTGGAAGAACTTTATACACACTTTATGAAGAAAACATATCTTCTCAGGAGAGTTTTGGTATGAACTATCTTCACGTCTTAGATGAAAATGTACCCTCTACCCCTACCTAAGCATAAGAGTCGATGTTACAATCAATTGATGAGGCAGATAAATTTTCATATCATTCACCTAGATATATTATAACTAACTGCCAGCTTGGATCTGCTCACGAAACATGGTGTACATAATCTCTTCACCCACTTTTCCATCCATAGCAACATCCACAGGCCTATATAATCTCTTCCCTTGTTAGTTGTAGAGTTTCGTAGTCTACGCTCCACACTTGTGTCATATCATCAATATAATAGGTTCGCTTATACATAACAAAAAGCTAGATGACTAGTTACAAGAGCATGCCAATACTACATAAATTCAATGCTTAATATTGGTTCATGATCAAGAAGACAAAGAGCTTTGAGAATGGAAGACATCGGGGGAAATTCTACAAGGGAGGACCAGACAATCAGCTGAAGAAATGACGACTCATCTAGAGTGAACTTATGAAGTAGGAGCATCAATGGATTCCAGCCTTGGCCTCTCGGCGGTGCTCCTTGGATCTATGACCATGTTCGTGCAGCTGCCCTCCCTTCAGCATAGTGTCGCAATTATCTCTCTTGACATTTGTGCCTTTGTCTGACTTTGAGAAATCCAGAGGCCTGGTGACCATGACACCCTTTTTTTTTCTGGATTCGGTTTTTTTTTGGGGATGGGCTGAAAAAACTGGTTTTTGGTAAATCTAGGATTGTTTTTGTTCGGAATATTTTGAGTCAATATATAAAATGTTTGACCAGACTGTGACATAACCGGCTCTTGGGTTCCACGGGTTGGCTCAGTAATCCACCTCTCTGGTAGTTGCGGCTTTGAACCCCGCTTCTGCAATATTTTTGTGGTGCGTTAGTTAGAAAGAAGTCAAAACTTTTGTGGGAAACGCAGCATTCCACCAAACAAGCTTATACGCTGGGATAATGTATACATATAGATTCTATTTGAGCAGATATTCGCTTTGACTTTGGGGTTCAAATGATCCCTATATCTAGATCACCCGTTGGCCTGGAGATTCACACGTAGTGGTTTACTAGAAAGGCCTGCCGATATATTGCAAAATGGTGTTGTTCACATTAAGCTTAACTAATGAAAAATGTTCATGTCATTCATACCTTGGCAGTTCTTTATTCTGTAACCACTTCTGCCAAGAAATCGAATATATCACCCTTAATCACTAATAGTTTGTTGTTAGAGAAGCAAACATCACTCGGTGCATTTTGTGCCAAAAATTCAGACCAAGCTAAGGGACGCTCCAACTCCCCAATGCACATGTAGACTACTGCCCACTTTCTTATTTACTTACAGGGAACATAGGTACTCTAGAATTAAGAAGCAACCAATAGATGTCATTGGTTTGGGAGCCCTGAACGACGAAAATTTGCAGGCCATTCAAAGCAGCTTGGTCGGCTTGCTCCCAAGCTGCAGGAGGTCAGATGGCCAAAAAAAAAAACTGATAAGAATTACACAGTAGAAGATCGCCACCTCCCCGCAAAACAAAGAGTAGAAGATCGCTGCTGGAGGAGAGTCAAAGGTGTTGACCTGCAGCCAGACAAAGAGATAAATCAGATGTGAACGGAAGTGCAGCCGTGCCCACCTGGTGACGTTGAGGGCGGACGCCTCAGGAAAAGTATTCCTGCCAAAATGATGTGGTATGCTCCTATAATACCACTGTTGAAATATTGTCTGTTAGTAGAAACAAAAGAAAAAAATAAAGCAAAAACAAAAGCAGAAAAAATGGAAAACACACTTATTCCAGGTTGGTGCAACCGGGACTAAAGGTGTCGTCCTATTTAAACCGCCCTTTCCTTCCCAAATCCTTCCCATCCTGCCCGCTCAACGACGCCTCCAGGCTGCCCCGCGCTTGTCCTTAACGTAGCCGTCCAACCGCTCTGCTCCCAAGCACCGCCCAAGCCCGCGCCGGAGCCGCAACGCTGCCCGCCGCAGCCGCTTCTCCGCGCGCGCCCGCCTTGATCGACGACCGCCCCTCCAGGCGCCCCGCGGCCCGAGCCCGTGCCGGCGCCGCTCCTCCCCGCCTCAGGCGTCCTCCTCCGTCTCCGGCGCCGTTCCTCCATCTCCGGCGTCCTCCCTGCCTCCCTCCACCCCGACGATCCCGGACGGTGAACCTTTCCCTCCTTAATTTTGTTCATCTTTTTTTTCGGTTTTAGATGCTTAATATGTAGAGATGTATACAATGTATGTATATATGTATGTATGTAATTATGTTGTAGATGCTTAGTATGTAGATGTATACAATGTATGTATGTATGTATGTATGTATGTATGTATGTATGCAGATGAACGGTGGAATTTGAATGCATATGTGTATGAATTTTTGGTTGTGTAATTTTTGTGTGTAGATCAAAAACATGTTAGTATCTCATTTGGAAAATGTTAATATCTTAATGTTGTATTTGCAAAAGTTTGTCATGTATTTTAATGTTATATCTTAATTAATATTGTATTTGCAAAATATTTTAATGATGTATTGCAAAAGTTTGTCATGTATTTACAAAATCAAGTGAACAAGAATTAAAAAAATTCATAATCAAGCGTTTAAAAAATGTTAATTTAACATAGAATTTGTTCTGGACGTCGACGCTACCCGGCTCGCATCCTCGTCGTCGACTCGGCGGCTACAACCTCCTTGAGAGGCGCCATGTCCGGGACTGGGTTCAGCCGGGCTGGCACTTGGAGGTGCTACCTTCCGGGGCGTGCAACTTGGTGAAGAATCGGGCTCCCGTCGTCGACCCAAAGCTTCTTTGGTGGCGGACGCATGGGACACTATCGGTGCAGAGGCAGACGGCCCCCGAGGAGGTGGTACGTCGCCGTGTCAGGGAGGAGGACGAGCATGCCCATCGCTACATGGTTGCGTTGGATGTAAGGTTCTCCAATACCTGGCAGGTTCTTCAGGGATCTCACCTGAGCTATGATCCTGTGATGGTTCCTTCTCTTTGGGTGTCCATCGCCCGCGCCAGAGGAACCGCGAGTCAACTAGATTATTCAATAATATTTGAGTTGTATTAGTGATGTTATATGATAATATTCGACATGTATTAGTGATAATATTCGAGATGTATTCATGATTATATTCAATAATATTCAAGATGTATTCAAGATTATATTTGATAATATTCGAGATGTATTCGAGATTATATTCGATAATATTCGATGATGCATATTATCTAGATTATTCAAGATGTATTTGTGATATTATTCGAGATGCATATTATCTACTATGATTCAGTTTTTGCTTATGGAATGCATTCTAATTTGAATACTAAGTTGTTTTATCTTTCTTCTGGATTAGTTAAGCTATGGACGATAGCGGCAGAGACAGAGACGAGATCATGTTCGACATCATACACTCCCCTAGCCCAGAGAATGAACCTGAAGATGATTGCTCGCAATATATGAACAATTCTGGTGAGGGAATATTTGAGGAAGAACTAAGAGACGAAGGCCACACAAACAATGACGGGGAAGGAAGTGTTCTTCAATTAATAAAGACCGGCGAGGTATATATAAAGCTTCTCGTGATCATTACATGTATAAACGAATGAATCTTTCTTCTTTTAGCCCTTCGGATCAAGCAAATCTTCTACAAGTAGGGCAGTACGAGGCCTGGCCAAAAAGTTGCAGGCTGGCATAAAGTACAACATCGATGATATCAAACCGAATGGTGAACCGCTTGCTCCTAAAAAGAATGCGGACAAATTGTCAGGGACCAAATCCCGATCTCTGTTCAAGAAAGGAATAAGCCAAAGGGAGATCGAGGAGTTAGTTTTGTCGAAGAAAGAGCAAAAGATCTGCTTTCGGAAACACTCATGTCACATTTCACCCTACCAGAGCATTTCACAGATGCAGAACGGAGAAAGTCTAGAAGAGTGCTATTAAGAAGATGGGCACACAATTCTACAACCACAAGAAAATATTATGGGCCGGCTACGTCGAAGCAGGAAAGCAGACTCCAGAATTCACTTGAGCACTAGAGAAGGAAAAAGATCACTAGGACTTATTCGTGGAGTTGAAGGAATCGGAAGCAGCTAAGGAACGGTCGATGAAAAACAAAATAAATGATGAGAAAAAAGTTCCACCATGTTCTGAGGCCAGGTGGCTACAAGACTGGTCGGCCTAAGTGGGATGAATCTAAGGAAAACATGATTGCTGCAGGGGTCACTCCAAAAACATTGGGTTGGCCCGAAAGGTGTAGGACTTGGTTTTATGCACATGGGGGATGTTGTACCCAAAGGCAGGGAAGATTATGGTGCAGGCAAGTCTTAGAGAAGCCTCAAACGCTTTACTTATTGCAATATAAGAGGCTCGAAGGGGGGCGTTCCAGCCCGAGAGAGAGAACGACGACCTTACACGTGCCCTCAAGAATCCTGAAAACCCGGGACGAACACGAGGCAAAGGCGTTGTTCCGTGGGTTGAGGGATTTGCGGAGTGGAACATCAGGTACAGAAGACGTGCGAGAAAGAAGAACCAGGAGGAAGACAAGAAGAAGCAGGATGCAGACCGGCGTCAACCGGTAGAATCAAAGCACACGGAGTTGGAATGCGCTTTCATGCGGCAATAGGAGCAGATCGACACACTTAGCCTGGAAAGGGCGTCTCGGCATCAGCAGCAAGCAGATCCATTGTTGGATAGTGATAACCCGCAAGTATACGTGATAGTTGTAGCCTCTTTCGATAAGTAAGAGTGTCGAACCAAACGAGGAGCTAAAGGTAGAACAAATACTCTCTCAAGTCCTATCGGCCACTGATACAACTCTACGCACGCTTGACGTTCGCTTTACCTAGAACAAGTATGAAACTAAAGGTACTTTGTAGGTGTGATAGGATAGGTTTGCAAGATAATAAAGAACACGTAAAGAAAAGCTAGGGGCTGTTTAGATAAAGATGCAATAAAGTAAATATAGCGAGTGCGGAAAAGTGGTGGTAGGAGTTGTGAAATTGTCCCTAAGCAATTGACTATGTTACTAGACTGGTAATCACTATTGCAATTCTATTTGAGGGAGAGGCAAAAGCTAACATACTTTCTCTTCTTGGATCATATGCACTTATGAGTGTAACTCTAGCAAGCATCCTCAACTACTAAAGATTCATTAAGGTAAAACCCAACCATAGCATTAAAGTATCAAGTCCCCTTTATCCCATACGCAACAATCCCCTTACTCGGGTTTGTGTTTCAGTCACTCACGCAACCCACTATAAGCGAATCATGAACGCATTGCAACACCCTACATCGGGAATCCCTCACGCTTGCGCAACACGGAGGGCACCATAGGACAACACCAATAATAAAACATGCAACTCAAACCAATCATAGCAATTCATCAATCACCGATAGGACAACGAAAATATATTCAGACATCATAGGATGGCAACACATCATTGGAAAATAATATGAAGCATAAAGCACCATGTTCAAGTATAGGGTACAGCGGGTTGCGGGAGAGTGGACCGCTGGATATAGATTGGGGAAGGTGATGGAGATGTTGGTGAAGATGACGGCGGTGTTGGTGAAGATCGCGGTGATGATGATGGCCCCCGGCAGCACTCCAGCGCCACCGGAAGCAAGGGGGAGATAGGCCCCCTTCTTCTTCTTCTTCCTTGACCACCTCCCTAGATGGGAGAAGGGTTTCCCCTCTGGTCCTTGGCTCCCATGGTGTGGGAGGGGCGAGAGCCCCTCCGAGATTGGATCTATCTCTCTGTTTCTACTTTCTGGAATTCTGCTCTGGCACCGTTTCCTTTATATCTAGAGATCCGTAACTCCGATTGGATTGAAACCTTCGCCCAGATCGTTTCCAAAAATTAGCTTTTTTGCGGCCAAAGAAGGGCATCAACCGCCATACGGGTGGCCCACGAGATAGGGGGCGCAACCCCTAGAGTGGTGGCGTGGGCCACTCTCGTGGCCACCTCGGGCACCGTTTCGCGTTGATTCTTCCTCCCAAAAATCACAAATATTCCAAAATAATTCTCCGTCCGTTTTTATCCCGTTTGGACTCCATCTGATATTGGGTTTCTGCGAAACATAAAACATGCAACAAACAGGAACTGGCACTGGATCAATATGTTAGTCCCAAAAAATAGTATAAAAAGTTGCCAAAAGAATATAAAAGTTGAATAATATTGTCATGGAACAATCAAAAATTATAGATACGACGGAGACGTATCAGCATCCCCAAGCTTAATTCCTGCTCATCCTCAAGTAGGTAAATGATAAAAAAGATATTTTTTGATGTGGAATGCTACCTAGCATAATCTTGATCATATGTCTAATCATGGCATGAATATTAAGACACGAGTGATTCAAAGCAATAGTCTATCATTTGACATAAAAACAATAATACTTCGAGCGTACTAATAAAGCAATCATGTCTTTTCAAAACAACAAGGCCAAAGCAAGCTTATCCCTACAAAATCATATAGTTTGGCCATGCTTCATTTTCGTCACACAAAATGCTCCCATCATGCACAACCCCGATGACAAGCCGAGCAATTGGTTCATACTTTTTAACGCGCTTCAGCTTTTTCAACCCTCACGCAATACATGAGCGCAAGCCATGGATATAGCACTATAGGTGGAATAGAATATAATGATGGAGGTTATGTGGAGAAGACAAAAAAGGAGAAAGTCTCACATCGACGCGGCTAATCAATGGGCTATGCAGATGCCCATCAATTGATGTAAATGCGAGGAGTAGGGATTGCCATGCAACGGATGCACTAAGAGCTCTAAGTGTATGAAAGCTCAACAAAAGAAACTAAGTGGGTGTGCATCCAACTTGCTTGCTCATGAAGACCTAGGGCATTTGAGGAAGCCCATCGTTGGAATATACAAGCCAAGTTCTATAATGAAAATGCCCACTAGTATATGAAAATGACAACATAGGAGACAATCTATATGAAGAACATGGTGCTACTTTGAAGCACAAGTGTGGAAAAAGTATAGTAACATTGCCCCTTTTCTTTTTCTTTTTTTTCTTTTTTTTTCTTTTTGGGTGGGCTTCTTTGGCCCCCTTTTTTATTTAGGCTTCTTTGGCCTTTCCTTTTTTTTCTTTTTTTCCTTTTTTTTCTTTTTTTCATGGAGCAATGCTTGATGACCCACAAGTATAGGGGATCTATCGTAGTCCTTTCCATAAGTAAGAGTGTCGAACCCAATGAGGAGCAGAAGGAAATGATAAGCGGTTTTCAGTAAGGTTTTCTCTGCAAGCACTGAAATAGTAGGTGATAGATAGTTTTGTGATAAGATAAATAGTAACGGGCAAAAAGTAAATAAAGTAAATAAAGTGCAGCGAGGTGGCCCAATCCTTTATGTAGCAAAGGATAAGCCTGGACAAATTCTAACAATGAAGAAGGAGCTCCCGAGGACACATTGGGAATTATCGTCAAGCTAGTTTTCATCACGTTCGTAAGATTCCCGTTCAGTAATTTGATAATTTGATATGTGGGTGGACCGGCACTTGGGTACTGCCCTAACATGGACAAGCATCCCACTTATGATTAACCCCTATTGCAAGCATCCGCAACTACAAAAAGGAGTATTAAGGTAAACCTAACCACAACATTAAACATATGGGTCCATATCAACCCCTCACGAAGCAATGCATAAACTAGGGTTTATGCTTCTGTCACTCTAGCAACCCATCATCTACTTATTACTTCCCTATGCCTTCCTCTAGGCCCAAATAATGGTGAAGTGTCATGTAGTCGACGTTCACATAACACCACTAGAGGAAAGACAACATACATCTCATCAAAATATCGAACGAATAAGAAATTCACATGACTACTAATAGCAAGACTTCACCCATGTCCTCAGGAACAAACGTAACTACTCACAAAGCATATTCATGTTCATAATCAGAGGAGTAATAATATGCATAAAGGATCCGAACATATGATCTTCCACCAAGTAAACCAATTAGCATCAACTACAAGGAGTAATCAACACTACTAGCAACCCACAGGTACCAATTTGTGGTTTTGATACAAGATTGGATACAAGAGATGAACTAGGGTATTGAGAGGAGATGGTGCTGGTGAAGATGTTGATGAAGATTGACCCCCTCCCGATGAGAGGATCGTTGGTGATGATTTCCCCCTCCCGGAGGAAAGTGTCCCCGGCAGAACAGCTACGCCAGAGCCCTAGATTGATTCCTCCAAGGTTCCGCCTCGTGGCGGCGGAGTTTCGTCCCGTAAGCTTGCCCACGATTTTTTCCAGGGTAAAAGTGATGATATAGAAGAAGATAGACGCCGGAGGCCCACCAGGGGGCCCAGGAGATAGGGGGCCGCGCCCTACAGGGGGGGCTTGCCCCCCTTTCTCCTGGACAGGGTGTGGGCCCCCTTCCCTATTTCTTTCACTCATAAATTCTTATTAAATCCAAAAAGTTGTTTCATGGAGTTTCAGGACTTTTGGAGTTGTGCAGAATAGGTTTACAACGTTTGCTCCTTTTCCAGCCAGAATTCGAGCTGCCGGCATTCCCCCTCTTCATGGTAAACCTTGTAAAATAAGAGAGAATAGCCATAAGTATTGAGATATAATGTGTAATAACAGCCCATAATGCAATAAATATTGATATAAAAGCATGATGCAAAATGGACGTATCAACTCCCCCAACATTAGACCTCGCTTGTCCTCAACGGAAGCCGGAATCGAAAAATATGTCCACATGTTTAGAGATAGAGGTGTCGATAAAAATAAAATACGGACATGAGGGCATCATGATCATTCTAATAACAGTAACATATACAGATTTTGTCATATGATTTCCTATGCTCAAGTAATAACCAATTCACAATGTCAAGTATGGTTCAAAAACTTCATTGGGAACTAACAAACTATAATCTCAGTCATTGAAGCAATTGCAATTTATCGTAACATCAGAAAGAGTCAACAATAGAGCTTTTCAGCAAGCTCACATACATAACTATCTCGTAGTCTCCTATAATTATTAACACTCACGCAATACATGTGGTTATAGAATTTCAGTCGGGCACTGAGAAAGATAGGGGCTTATTGTGTTGCCTCCCAACGTATTCACCTTTAGGTGATGTCAACAATAATAGCCTATGCCAACTTACATCCAATTGGATATATGTATCATGATCTTTCAAACACGAGGAGCTTGCCAAAGGATAAAAATAAAAAGGGAAAGGTGAGCATCACCTTGACTCAAGCATAAAGTAAAAACATAAAGTAAAAGATAGGCCCTTCGCAGAGGGAAGCAGAGGTTGTCATGCGCGTTTAGGGTTGATGCATAAAGTCTTAGTGCAAAAGAACGTCACTTTATATTGCCCCTTGTATGTGGACCTTTATTATGCAGTCTGTCGCTTTTATTACTTCCACAACAAGTTCGTACAATATTTTCTCTGCACTAATAAGTCATACATATTTATAGAGCAATTTTTATTGCTTGCACCGATGACAACTTACTTGAAAGATCTTACTCAATCCATAGGTAGGTATGGTGGACTCTCATGGCAAAACTGGGTTTAAGGATATTTGGAAGCACAAGTAGTATCTCTACTTAGTGCAAGGAATTTGGCTAGCAAGAGGGGGAAAGGCAAGCTCAACATGTTTGGAAGGTCAATGACAATATACTTTAACTGAGATGTCGAAAAACATAAACCATTACGTTGTCTTCCTTGTCCAACATCAACTCTTTTAGCATGTCATACTTAATGAGTGCTTTACGATCATAGAAGATGTCCAAGATAATATATTTATATGTGAACCCTCTTTCCTTATCACTTCCCATTAATGCAACGATGACCAAGGCTACGTTCATCAACTCTCAACAATTTTTATGCCTCATACTTTCTATGTGTGAAGTTATCACTATCCATAAGATCAATATGAACTCTTTTGCTCTTTCTACTTTCTCAAGATCATAGCAACAAAGCAAAGCCCTTGACTCAACACTAATATTTATTATAGATAGCACATGAACTCGATTACATAAAGAGATCACAAAGCAAAACTCAGAACTACTTGATATCAAAAACTTCAAACTACTAGATCAAAATACTACTAAAAGGATAGAACTAAATAAAGCGGTAAAAATAGGAGTGTGATGGTGATACGATACCGGGGCACCTCCCCCAAGCTTGGCAGTTGCCAAGGGGAGTGCCCATACCCATGTTATTATTTCCTCGGAGGTGATGGAGATGGTAATGACGGTGGAGTTGTTGCATTTTTCTTCTCTAGCTTGCGTCTGAGGCTAAAATTTTCCTCCCTCAGATCCTCATTCTCGAGCTCAAGTTTCATTATCTTTTTGCATAGTGCTGCCTTGCTATCCTGCAAAAAACGTGGTGGGATAGATTGGACCTTAGGGAGGCTTGACTTCTTGAACTCCACATGCATATCACCAGGTTGAGGTAGTGGATCGTCCTCTTCATCGGAGCTTGTCTCCTCCTTCCTCTTTGGATCATAGTCTTCTTCTTCCTCCGTGGTCCAGCCATAATGTTCCACAACCCCATATACTTTTGGCTTTGCGATATAATCAGCCATGTAGCTCTCTCCCTCCGAATCTTGGGACGACATCTTGTTCCAAGTCTGCAACATGAACAACTCGAAACGAAAACAGAGGGTATTTGCGTGATACGGTGGTCAAAACCTTCGGGAGTATATATAATGAATTTTTACCGACTAAAATACGTAACATACAAGAAAACGGAGTCCGGGAGGCACACGAGGTGCCCACGAGACAGGGGGCGCGCCCTACAGGGGGGGCCTCCTCTCTCGTGGGAGCCTCGTGTCCCTTTCGGACTACTTCTTTCTTCCTAAAATTCTTAAATAATCCAAAACTGATAAAAATTGCCATTAGAGTTGTTTTGGAGTCGGTTTACTTACCGTACCACGTACCTATGCCTTTTCGGAGTCTGGAACGTTCTGGAAAGTGTCTCTTATGTATTCCTCACGGGTTATGGTTTCAATAATATTAGTTTCAACATTGATAGGATTACCTGAAATGTAATGTGTAATTCTTTGACCGTTTACCACCCACGGATTTGTGCCTTCGAAGTTGTTGATTTTTATAGCACCAGAACGATAGACCTCCTCGATAACATAGGGACCTTCCCATTTTGAGAGAAGTTTTCCTGCAAAAAATCTTAAACGAGAGTTGAATAATAACACATAATCTCCTACATTAAACTCACACTTTTGTATCCTCTTATCATGCCAGCGTTTGACTTTTTCTTTGAAAAGCTTGGCATTCTCATATGCTTGGGTTCTCCATTCATCAAGTGAGCTAATATCAAACAACCTCTTCTCACCGGCAAGTTTGAAATCATAATTGAGCTCCTTAATGACCCAATATGCTTTATGTTCAAGTTCAAGAGGTAAATGACATGCTTTTCCATAAACCATCTTATATGGAGACATACCCATAGGATTTTTGTATGCAGTTCTATAGGACCATAATGCATCATCAAGTTTTTTGGACCAATTCTTTCTAGATCTATTCACGGTGTTTTGCAAAATTAATTTGAGATCTCTATTGCTCAACTCTACCTGACCACTAGACTGCGGGTGATAAGGAGATGCGATTCTATGATTAACATCATACTTAGCGAGCATCGTACGGAAAGCACCATGAATAAAGTGTGAACCACCATCAGTCATAAGATATCTAGGGACTCCAAACCTCGGAAAAATAACTTCTTTAAGCATTTTAATAGAAGTGTTATGATCAGCACTACTAGTTGGAATAGCTTCTACCCACATAATAACGTAATCAACAACAACTAGAATATGTGTATAACCATTGGAGACAGGAAAAGGTCCCATATAATCAAAGCCCCAAACATCAAACGGTTCAATAACAAGGGAATAATTCATAGGCATTTCTTGACGTCTACTAATGTTACCTATTCTTTGACATTCATCACAAGACAAGACAAACTTACGAGCATCTTTGAAGAGAGTAGGCCAATAAAAACCAGATTGTAGTACCTTGTGTGCAGTTCTATCTCCAGCGTGGTGTCCTGCATAGGATTCAGAGTGACACTTGCGTAGGATTTGTTCCTGTTCATGCTCAGGCACACAACGTCTAATAATACCATCTACTCCTTCTTTATAAAGGTGTGGATCATCCCAAAAGTAATGTCTTAAATCATAAAAGAACTTTTTATTTTGCTGGTATGTGAAACTAGGCGGTATATATTTAGAAACAATGTAATTAGCACAACCAGAATACCAAGGAGCAGTACGAGAAGCATTGATGACCGCTAATTGTTCATCAGGAAAGCTATCATTAATAGGCAGTGGGTCATCAAGAACATTCTCTAACCTAGACAAGTTGTTTGCAACGGGGTTCTCAGCTCCCTTTCTATCAATAATATGCAAGTCAAATTCTTGGAGCAAGAGAACCCATCTAATGAGTCTAGGCTTAGCATCTTTCTTTTCCATAAGATATTTAATAGCAGCATGATCAGTGTGGATAGTAACTTTGGAATCAACAATATAAGGTCTAAACTTATCACATGCAAACACAACTGCTAAGAACTCTTTTTCAGTAGTAGCATAATTTTTCTGGGCAGTATCATGAGTCTTACTAGCATACTGGATAACATTCAATTTCTTATCGACTCTTTGCCCTAAAACAGCACCTACAACATAATCACTAGCATCGCACATAATTTCAAAAGGTAAATTCCAATCAGGTGGCTGAACAATAGGTGAAGTGATCAAAGCTCTCTTGAGTGTTTCAAATGCTTCTACACAATCATCATCAAAGACAAAAGGAATATCTTTTTGCAATAAATTAGTCAGAGGCCTAGAGATTTTAGAAAAGTCCTTAATGAACCTCCTATAAAAGCCGGCATGACCAAGGAAACTTCTTATACCTTTTATGTCCTTGGGACATGGCATCTTTTCAATAGCATCAACTTTGGCTTTATCAACTTCAATACCTCTCTCAGAGATCTTGTGCCCCAAGACAATGCCTTCATTAACCATAAAGTGACACTTTTCCCAATTCAGGACGAGACTAGTGTCTTCGCATCTCTGCAAAACTCGATCAAGGTTGCTCAAACAATCATCAAAAGAGGATCCATAGACGGAGAAGTCATCCATGAACACCTCACAAATCTTTTCAAAAAAATCAGAAAATATGGCCATCATGCATCTTTGAAAGGTAGCAGGTGCATTACATAAACCAAAAGGCATACGTCTATAAGCAAAGGTACCAAAAGGGCAAGTAAAAGTAGTTTTAGATTGATCCTTCGCGGACACAGGTATTTGAGAGAAGCCAGAATAACCATCTAGAAAGCAAAAATGTGTGTGTTTGGATAGCCTTTCTAGCATTTGATCAATAAAAGGTAAAGGGTAATGATCTTTCTTAGTAGCTTTGTTTAACTTACGGAAATCAATTACCATCCTATCGCCTGTAATAATTCTTTGCGGGATCAATTCATCTTTATCATTAGGAACAACGGTAATACCTCCCTTTTTAGGGACACAATGGACATGGCTTACCCATTCACTATCAGCAACGGGATAAATAATACCTGCCTCAAGGAGCTTTAGTATCTCCTTTCTTACCACTTCCTTCATTTTGGGATTTAATCGTCTTTGAGGATCTCTAACTGGTTTGGCATCTTTCTCCACTGAAATTTTGTGTTGACATAATGTGGGACTAATGCCCTTAAGATCATCCAGAGTATATCCAATAGCAGCTCGGTGCTTCTTCAGAGTTTTCAATAATCTTTCTTCTTCTTTCTCTGAAAGGTTAGCACTAATAATAACAGGATATATTTCTTTTTCATCAAGATAAGCATACTTAAGATTATCAGGTAAGGGTTTGAATTCAAACACGGGATCACCCTTGGGTGGAGGGGGATCCCCAAGAATTTCAACGGGAAGGTTATGTTTCAGCATAGGTTCTTTTTTAAGGAACACTTCATCTATTTCTTCCCTTTCCTTCATAAACATATCATTTTCATGGTCTAACAAATAATGTTCTAACGGATCAGTTGGAGGAACAGCAATGGAAGCAAGACCAATAATCTCATCCTTACTAGGTGGTTCCCTTTCACGAGGTTGTCTACTAAACTTAGCAAAATTGAACTCATGAGACATACCATCTATGCCAACAGTGACTACCTTCCTTTTACAATTAATCTTAGCACTAGCATTATTCAAGAAGGGTCTACCAAAAATAATGGGACAAAAATCATCTCATGGGGAAGCAAGAACAAGAAAATCAGCAGGGTATTTAATCTTCCCACACAAGACTTCAACATCTCTAACAATCCCAATAGGTTTAATGGTGTCCCTATTAGCAAGCTTAATAGTAATATCAATGTCTTCTAATTCAACAGGTGCAATATCGTGCATAATTTCTTTATAAAGATCATAAGGTATCACACTAGCACTAGCACCCATATCACATAAGTCATGATAACAATGATCTCCTATTTTAACAGAAATAACAGGCGTGCCTACAACAGGTCTACGTGTCTTAGTATCGGGTCTAGCAATATTAGCAGTTTCACCCCAAGAAAGAGATAACATGCCCATCTAAGTCTTCATCCAAGAGATCTTTAATCATAGCAATATGAGGTTCAACATTAATTTGCTCAGGAGGTGTATAGGTCCTAGTATTACTCTTACGAACAACAGTAGAAGCTTTAGCATGATCTTTTATCCTAACAGGAAAAGGAGGTTTTTCGACATAAGCAGTAGGAATAATAGGATCACTATATGTAATAGTCTTTTCTTCGACTGCAATGGGTGCAACTACTTTCACTTCAATAGGAGGATTATATTTAAACCACTTCTCTTTAGGGAGATCAACGTGAGTAGCAAAAGTTTCACAAAAAGTAGCTACTATCTCAGAGTCAAGTCCATACTTAGAGCTAAATCCACGGAAAGCATCGGTATCCATAAAAGATTTAACACAATCGAACTTAGGTGTCATACCTGACTCCTTACCATCGTCGGAACCCCAATCTTCAGAGTTGCATTTAATTCTTTCCAATAAGTCCCATTTGAAATCAATAGTCTTCAGCATATAGGAACCAAAGACAGAAGTATCGAGCAAGTTGCGATTATCAAGAGAAAGCCGAGCATAAAAATTCTGAATAATCATTTCCCGAGAGAGCTCATGATTGGGGCATGAATATAACATTGACTTAAGCCTCCCCCAAGCTTGAGCGATGCTTTCTCCTTCGTGAGGCCAGAAATTATATATGCAATTACGATCACGATGAACAAGATGCATAGGACAGAACTTCTGGTGAAATTCCAACTTCAATCACTTATAATTCCAAGATCCCGTATCATCACATAGCCTATACCATGTCATTGCATCTCCCTTCAAAGATAAAGGGAAGACCTTACTTTTGACAACATCATCAGGAATACCTGCAAGCTTAAATAATCCACAAACTTCATCCACAAAGATAAGGTGTAAATCGGGATGCAATGTTCGTCTCCTGCAAAAGGATTAGCTAGCAGTTTTTCTATCATACCCGAAGGAATCTCAAAGTGAATATTTTCACAAAGTTCAGTAGGTTGAGGAGCATCTCTTGGCTCTTCTAGTTGGGGTGAAGATACCCCAAACAAGCCCCTCAAAGGATTAGTTTTCATAGTGACAAGTAACAGAAAATTTCGGCACACTATATAAATGTTTCCTTACCAAGTTCCACTCACCAAAAGTGCTACACTCCCCGGCAACGGCGCCAGAAAAGAGTCTTGATGACCCACAAGTATAGGGGATCTATCGTAGTCCTTTTGATAAGTAAGAGTGTCGAAGCCAACGAGGAGCAGAAGGAAATGATAAGCGGTTTTCAGTAAGGTTTTCTCTGGAAGCACTGAAATAGTAGGTGATAAAGTGCAGCAAGGTGGACCAATCCTTTATGTAGCAAAGGATAAGCCTGGAAAAATTCTAATAATGAAGAAGGAGCTCCCGAGGACACATTGGGAATTATCGTCAAGCTAGTTTTCATCACGTTCGTAAGATTCGCGTTCGTTACTTTGATAATTTGATATGTGGGTGGACCGGCACTTGGGTACTGCCCTAACATGGACAAGCATCCCACTTATGATTAACCCCTAATGCAAGCATCCGCAACTACAAAAAGGAGTATTAAGGTAAACCTAACCACAACATTAAACATATGGGACCATATCAACCCCTAATGAAGCAACGCATAAACTAGGGTTTAAGCTTCTGTCACTCTAGCAACCCATCATCTACTTATTACTTCCCTATGCCTTTCTCTAGGCCCAAATAATGGTGAAGTGTCATGTAGTCGACGTTCACATAACACCACTAGAGGAAAGACAACATACATCTCATCAAAATATCGAACGAATACCAAATTCACATGACTACTAATAGCAAGACTTCACCCATGTCCTCAGGAACAAACGTAACTACTCACAAAGCATATTCATGTTCATAATCGGAGGAGTAATAATATGCATAAAGGATCTGAACATATGATCTTCCACCAAGTAAACCAATTAGCATCAACTACAAGGAGTAATCAACACTACTACCAACCCACAGGTACCAATTTGTGGTTTTGATACAAGATTGGATACAAGAGATGAACTAGGGTTTTGAGAGGAGATGGTGCTGGTGAAGATGTTGATGAAGATTGACCTCCACCCGATGAGAGGATCGTTGGTGATGACGTTGGTGATGATTTCCCCCTCCCGGAGGGAAGCGTCCCCGGCAGAATAGCTCCGCCAGAGCCCTAGACTGATTCCACCAAGGTTCCGCCTCGTGGCGACGAAGTTTCGTCCCGTAAGCTTGCCCACGATTTTTTCCAGGGTAAAAGTGATGATATAGCAGAAGATGGACGCCGGAGGCCCACCAGGGGGCCCAGGAGATATGGGGTCGCGCCCTACAGGGGGGCCGCCCCCCTGTCTCCTGGACAGGGTTTGGGCCCCCTGGCCTATTTCTTTCGCTCATAAATTCTTATTAAATCCAAAAAGTTGTTTCGTGGAGTTTCAGGACTTTTGGAGTTGTGTAGAATAGGTTTCCAACGTTTGCTCCTTTTCCAACCAGAATTCCAGCTGCCGGCATTCCCCCTCGTCATGGTAAACATTGTAAAATAAGAGAGAATAGCCATAAGTATTGAGATATAATGTGTAATAACAGCCCATAATGCAATAAATATTGATATACAAGCATGATGCAAAATGGACGTATCAATGCTCTATAATGATGATCATCACACTTTTATTTACTTACAAACCCAATATTACAACTCGATACTAGAACAAAGATATGACTCTATATGAATGCTTCCGTCGGTGTACCGGGATGTGCAATGATCTAGTGTAGCAATGACATCAAAAAACGGACAAGCCATGAAAACATCATGCTAGCTATCTTACGATCATGCAAAGCAATATGACAATGAATGCTCAAGTCATGTATATGATGATGATGGAAGTTGCATGGCAATATATCTCGGAATGGCTATGGAAATGCCATAATATGTAGGTATGATGGCTGTTTTGAGGAAGATATAAGGAGGATTATGTGTGATAGTGCGTATCATATCACGGGGTTTGGATGCACCGGCGAAGTTTGCACCAACTCTCGAGGTGAGAAAGGGCAATGCACGGTACCGAAGAGGCTAGCAATGATGGAAAGGTAAAAGTGCGTATAATCCATGGACTCACATTAGTCATAAAGAACTCATATACTTATTGCAAAAATTTATTAGCCCTCGAAGCAAAGTACTACTACGCATGCCCTTAGGGGGATAGATTGGTAGGAAAAGACCATCGCTCGTCCCCGACCGCCACTCATAAGGAAGACACTCAAAGAAACACCCCATGCTTCAAATTTGTCACACAACGGTTACCATGCGTGCATGCTACGGGACTTGCAAACCTCAACACAAGTGTCTCTACAATCCACAACCACCCACTAGCATGACTCTAATTTCACTATCTTTATATCGCAAAACTATTGCAAGGAATCAAACATATCATATTCAGCGATCTACAAGTTTATGTAGGATTTTATGACTAACCATGTGAATGACCAATTCCTGTCATCTCTCTAAATAGATATAAGTGAAGAAAGAGAGTTTAATTCTTTCTACAAAAGATATTCCCATGCTCTAACAAATATAAGTGAAGAAAAAGAGCATTCTACAAATGGCTGTTATCTATATGAAGAGAAACAGGCAATCCAAACTTCAAATGATATAAGTGAAGCACATGAAGCATTCTCTAAAACCATACTCAAAAGATTTAAGTGAGGTGCAATGAGCATTCTATAAATCAACCAAGGACTATCTCATACCAGCATGGTGCATAAAAGAAAAGTGAAAACTAAATGCAAAAAACGCTCCAAGACTTGCACATAATGCATAAACGAAACGAATACGAAAACATACCGATACTTGTTGAAGAAAGAGAGGATGCCTTCCGGGGCATCCCCAAGCTTAGACGCTTGAGTCTCCTTGAATATTTACTTGGGGTGCCTCGGGCATCCCCAAGCTTGAGCTCTTGCCTCTCTTCCTTTTCCTCATATCGAGACCTCCTCGTTTAGACACTTCATCCACACAAAACTTCAACAGAAAACTCGGTAAGATCCGTTAGTATAATAAAGCAAATCACCACTCTAAGTACTGTTGCAAACCAATTCATATTTTATTTTTGCATTGTGTCTACTGTAATATAACTTTTCCATGGCTTAATCCACTGATATAAATTGATAGATTCATGAAAACAAGCAAACTATGCATCAAAAACAGAATCTGTCAAAAACAGAACCGTCTGTAGCAATCTGAACATCCACCATACTTATGTTAGCTCAAAAATTCTACCAAAATTAGGAAAAATAAACAAGTTGTATAGAAAGAGAGTGCAAAAGGAATCAGAACCATTTGACATTCCGGTTAAAAATGTAAAATCGGTCACTACAGCCAAAGTTTCTGTCCTGCATCGTACAAACCAACAAGCATTGTAAACATCCTAAAGGCAAACCTTGACACAGTATTTTTATAACACAATGGAATTATACAAGGGGATAATTATTTTTTTTGAAAATTTTCTGTAATCAAGATTCACAATGTTTCCGTGAGCAGGAACAAAGTTCAAGGCTAGCTCCCACTTCAACAATGCTTGTCTTTCTCACTTTCACTTTCCTTTTTGAAAAGTTTTTAGGTTCCCATCTTTTTTTGTTTTTAAACTATATAAAAGCACTCAACAGAAATAAATGACTCTCTAAAACTTCCGGTTGTCTCCCTGGCAGCGCTTTCTTTAAAGCCATTAAGCTAGGCATTTAGTGCTCAAGTAATGAATCCACCCGGATCCCAAGATATATCAAAGCCAATTTTAATTAACAATGATTTGTAATTTAGTAGTGAGCAAAAAGTAACATATATCAAGCAAAGACGAAGTCTAACTCTCTTCCTATGCATCGGCATGTCATAAAAGAACAATTCATGCACACATAGTAAAGGCCAATGCATAGTATAAACAATTTCTTGCAATTCTATCATATTGGAAACATAAAGAGGCGGAGATAGAGTTCCTCTCTCATAATAATTGCAAGTAGGAGCAGCAAGCACATGCATATTATATTCCTCAAAATCATCATATGCAATGGTAAAAGGCAACCCATCAATATAATCCTTACTAAGCGCAAATTTCTCCGATATAGTGTAGTCAGGAGAATTCAAAAAGATAATAGGACTACCATGCGTGGGTGCAATAGCAACAATTTCATGTTTAACATATGGAACTATGGCAAGTTCATCTCCATAAGCATAATTCATATTGGCATCTTGGCCACAAGCATAGCAAGCATCATCAAAAAGGGATATTTCAAGAGAATCAACGGGATCATAGCAATCATCCTTCGGTAAGCACGAAGGGGAATTAAACAATGTATGAGTTGAATAGTTACTCTCATTAGAAGGTGGGCACGAGTAGCTAATCCGCTCTTCTTCCATTTGTTCTTCGCTCTCCTTATCTTTTTCATCCAATGAGCTCACAGTTTCATCAATTTCTTCTTCCATAGCTTCCTGCAAAATATTAATCTCTTCTTGGACAGCGGAGAAGTCCTAAATATATGGTTTAACATAGGTATTAGAAGCATAATTATCATATCAATATTGAAATATGACAAAATTTTCAGATTTATAAAGAGTAGCGTCATACTTTTCAATCAAAGAGGCAATCTCATAAGCACCTTTAAAAGCAACAAATTCTTCAATTTGTTGAACATCATAGTAATTGTAAACACCCTTAGCATACGAAGATACGATTCCATTATCACTAAACAAGCATTGATAGGGTAGGTGTTTCTTAGGGTCTTTAGAACAACAAGTAAACTCATATATTTCACATAAATTCCAAGCATAGCATTGCAAACGTTGAATTTGATCCCATAATAGTTTCCGTTTTTCAGATATAAGGTGTCACACAAAACAAGCATGCTCATCTAAAGATTTGCCCTCAACTAAACTAGTGGGGGTTTCAGCACGAGCACAAAGGGATCGAAGATGATCCAAGTAAAAAGCTTCAGGAGTGTGATAGATTTTGAGTGGTTCTTCAACCACTGGTTCAGTAGGTACAACTAATATTTTTGGTATTTTGCGTTTCCTACCCATAGATAATGATAGAAAACAACTAAGAACAACAAATAAAAATTACTTAGTGATAAAGCAAACAAGCACACACGAGAATATTCACCCACGCTATGACTTCCCGACAACGGCGCCAGAAAAAGGTCTTGATAACCCGCAAGTATACGGGATAGTTGTAGCCTCTTTCGATAAGTAAGAGTGTCGAACCCAACGAGGAGCTAAAGGTAGAACAAATACTCTCTCAAGTCCTATCGGCCATTGATACGACTCTACGCACGCTTGACGTTCGCTTTACCTGGAACAAGTGTGAAACTAAAGGTACTTTGTAGGTGTGATAGGATAGGTTTGCAAGATAATAAAGAACACGTAAAGAAAAGCTAGGGGCTGTTTAGATAAAGATGCAATAAAGTAAATATAGCGAGTGTGGAAAAGTGGTGGTAGGAGTTGTGAAATTGTTCCTAAGGAATTGACTATGTTACTAAACCGGTAATCACTATTGCAATTCCATTTGAGGGAGAGGCATAAGCTAACATACTTTCTCTTCTTGGATCGTATGCACTTATGATTGGAACTCTAGCAAGCATCCGCAACTACTAAAGATTCATTAAGGTAAAACCCAACTGAGGGAGTCCTGGATTAGGGGGTGTCCGGATAGCCGGACTATAGCCTTAGGCCGGACTCCTGGACTTTGAAGATACAAGATTGAAGACTTCGTCCCGTGTCCGGATGGGACTTTCCTTGGCGTGGAAGGAAAGCTTGGCGATACGGATATGTAGATCTCCTACCATTGTAACCGACTCTGTGTAACCCTAACCCTATTCGGTGCCTATATAAACCGGAGGGTTTTAGTCCGTAGGACGAACAACAATCATACCATAGGCTAGCTTCTAGGGTTTAGCCTCTCTGATCTCGTGATAGATCTACTCTTGTACTACCCATATCATCAATATTAATCAAGCAGGAGTAGGGTTTTACCTCCATCGAGAGGGCCCGAACCTGGGTAAAAACATCGTGTCCCTTGTCTCCTGTTACCATCCGCCTAGACGCATAGTTCGGGACCCCCTACCCGAGATCCGCCGGTTTTGACACCGACATTGGTGCTTTCATTGAGAGTTCCTCTGTGTCATCACCTTTAGGCCCGATGGCTCCTCCGATCATCAAGAACGATACGCTCCAGGGTGAGACTTTTCTCCCCGGACATATCTTCGTATTCGGCGACTTTGCACTGCGGGCCAATTCGCTTGGCCATCTGGAGCAGATTGAAAGCTACGCCCCTGGCCATCAGGTCAGATTTGGAAGTTTGAACTACACGGCTAACATCCGCGGAGACTTGTTCTTCGACGGGTTCGAGCCACAGCCAAGCGCACCGCACTGTCTCGAGGGGCATGATCTAGCTCTGCCGCCGAACAGTGTCCTGGAGGCCGCACCAGAGTCCGCTCCGACCTTTAGTTCGGAGCCGACCATGCCGATCGAGGATGGGTGGCTGGACACCGCCTCAGGGGCTGCGATCTCTACGACGATTGAGCCGTACACCTACCCCGTCCTTTGCGAAGCTCGTAACTCCAAGGTGCCGGACTCCTCTCCGGACTCCGAGCTTTCCGCCCCCCTGCCAATCGAATCCGATTGGGCGCCGATCATGGAATTCACTACCGCGGACATCTTTCAGCACTCGCCCTTTGGCGACATTCTGAATTCACTAAAGTCTCTCTCTTTATCAGGAGAGCTCTGGCCGGATTATGGTCAGGAAGGTTGGGATGCGGACGATGAAGAAAATCAAAGCCCACCCACCACCCACTTCGTAGCCACTGTCGATGATTTAACCGACATGCTCGACTTCGACTCCGAAGACATCGACGGTATGGACGACGATGCAGGAGACAACCAAGAACCAGCGCCCACAGGGCACTGGAAGGCCACCTCGTCATACGACATATACATGGTGGACATCCCAAAAGATGGAAATGGCGACAGAACAGCGGAGGATGACCCCTCCAAGAAACAGCCTAAGCGCCGGCGTCAGCGGCGCCGCTCTAAATCCCGCCACAGCAAAAATGGTGATTCCGGCACGGGATACAATAACACCCCGGACAGTGCCGAAGACAACCCCCTCCAGCAAGATTCAGCGCAGGAGGATGGAGAAGCCAGCCCTCATGAGAGAGCGGCAGAAAAAGAGGTAGAGCACGATAATTACATGCGTCCCTCCAAGATGAGGCAAGCCTCGGCGACGACGAATTCGTCGTGCCCGAGGATCCCGCCGAACAAGAGCGTTTCAAACGCAGGCTCATGGCCACGACAAGCAGCCTCAAGAAAAAGCAGCAACAGCTTAGAGCTGACCAAGATTTGCTAGCTGACAGATGGACTGAAGTCCTTGCGGCCAAAGAGTATGAACTCGAGCGCCCCTCCAAGAGCTACCCAAGACGCAGGCTGCTACCCTGATTAGAAGAGGAAGCACCCGTGGACACACCAACCCGTCGGATTTCCTTATCCTCTTCCCATTTTAACTTCTACGGGTTTCCCCGTAATAGGAAGATCTGCGAGAACTCTTACCCATATCTTACAATTTCTTCGGAATTGTCCGCTCATAGCATGATGGAATTGTCCGATTGTAGCCCGACGCGCTGCTATAGATCCTCGGTAACGGCAAAGGGGATAGCCTTGCTTTCGAGCATTCATGTGCATATATTTTCATTAGATGTGCAATCGAAATCAGTAGGAGAGAAACTTTCATCCCTATATTTCCACTGAAACGGAATTAGCGATACCTTTGCTTTTAGTTTGAATTCATGAATCCTATTTCTAGTGGCGAGTAACTACTATGAAAGGTACGGAAAACGGGAAAGGCAAAGCACAGGAAAGAACCAAACCTACATCACAAGTGCATGATATGGCTGACCGTCCACCTCGTGGCCTCGACAGAGAGGCCTCTCGGCCCTCAACTCAAGCCTCTTGATAACCCACAAGTATAGGGGATCGCAACCGTTTTCGAGGGTAGAGTATTCAACCCAAATTTGTTGATTCGACACAAGGGGAGCCAAAGAATATTCTCAAGTATTAGCAGCTGAGTTGTCAATTCAACCACACCTGGAAACTTAATATCTGCAGCAAAGTGTTTAGTAGCAAAGTAATATGATAGTGATGGTAACGGTAACAAAAGTAAAGACAGCAAAAGTAATGTTTTTAGTATTTTTGTAGTGATTGTAACACTAGCAACGGAAAAGTAAATAAGCGTAAAACAATATATGGAAACTCGTAGGCACCGGATCAGTGATGGATAATTATGCCGGATGTGGTTCATCATGTAACAGTCATAACATAGGGTGACACAGAACTAGCTCCAGTTCATCAATGTAATGTAGGCATGTATTCCGTAAATAGTCATCCGTGCTTGTGGAAAAGAACTTGCATGACATCTTTTGTCCTACCCTCCCGTGGCAGCGGGGTCCTATTGGAAACTAAGGGATATTAAGGCCTCCTTTTAATAGAGAACCGGAACAAAGCATTAGCACATAGTGAATACATGAACTCCTCAAACTATGGTCATCACCGGGAGTGGTCCCGATTATTGTCACTTCGGGGTTGCCTTTTCATAACACATAGTAGGTGACTATAGACTTGCAAGATAGGATCAAGAACACACATATATTCATGAAAACATAATAGGTTCAGATCTTAAATCATGGCACTCAGGCCCTAGTGACAAGCATTAAGCATAGCAAAGTCATAGCAACATCAATCTCAGAACATAATGGATACTAGGGATCAAACCCTAACAAAACTAACTCGATTACATGATAAATCTCATCCAACCCATCACCTTCCACCAAGCCTATGATGCAATTACTCATGCACGGCGGTGAGCATCATGAAATTGGTGATGGAGAATGGTTGATGATGACGACGGCGACGAATCCCCCTCTCCGGAGCCCCGAACAGACTCCAGATCAGCCCTCCCGAGAGAGATTAGGGCTTGGCGGCGGCTCCGTATCGTAAAACACGATGAAACTTTATCTCTGATTTTTTCTCCCCGAAAGCCAATATATGGAGTTGGAGTTGGCGTCGGAGGGCATCCAGGGGCCCATGAGGTAGGGGGGCGCGCCCAGGGGGGAGGGGCGCGCTCCCACCCTCGTGGACAGGGTGTGGGCCCCCTGGTCTTCATCTTTGGCGAGGATGTTTTATTATTTATTCTAAGATATTCCGTGGAGTTTCAGTTCATTCCGAGAACTTTTGTTTTCTGCACATAAAACAACATCATGGCAATTCTGCTGAAAACATCGTCAGTCCGGGTTAGTTCCATTCAAATCATACAAGTTAGAGTCCAAAACAAGGGCAAAAGTGTTTGGAAAAGTAGATACGATGGAGAAGTATCAACTCCCCCAAGCTTAAACCCTTGCTTGTCCTCAAGCAATTCAGTTGACAAACTGAAAGAGAAAAAGAAAAACTTTTACAAACTCTGTTTGCTCTTGTTGTTGTAAACATGAAAAGTGAGCATTCAAGTTTCAGCAATTATTATGAACTAACCATACTCACAATAACACGTAGGTCTCACAATTACTCATATCAATAATATAATCAGCTAGCGAGCCATAGTAATAAAACTCGGATGACAACACTTTCTCAAAATAATCATAACATGATATAACGAAATGGTATCTCGCTAGCCCTTTCTGAGACCGCAAAACATAAATGCAGAGCACCTTTAAAGATCAAGGACTGACTAAACATTGTAATTCATGGTAAAAGAGATCCAGTAAAGTCATACCCAAAATAAACCAATTATAATGAATGCAAACGACAGTGTGCTCTCCAGCGGGTGCTTTTTTAACAAGAAGGGTGATGACTCAACATAAAAGTAAATAGATAGGCCCTTCGCAGAGGGAAGCAGGGATTTTTAGAGGTGCCAGAGCTCGATTTTGAAATAGAGATAAATTATATTTTGAGCGGCATACTTTCACTGTCAACGCAACAACTATGAGATGGCTGTATCTTCCATACTACATGCATTATAGGCAGTTCCCAAACAGAATGGTAAAGGTTTATACTCCCCCTCCTCCACAAGCATCAGTCCATGGCTAGCTTGAAACAACGAGTGCCTCCAACATTCAACGGGTCCCAGGGGGAGTTTTGTTTAATTATTTTGATTTGCTTTGATCTTTTTGGATCATGGGACTGGGCATCCCGGTTACCGGCCCTTTCTCGTGAATGAGGAGCGGAGTCCACTCCTCTTGAGAATAACCCACCTAGCATGGAAGATATAGGCAGCCCTAGTTGCACATGAGCTGCTCGAGCATACAAAACATAATTTCATTTGAAGGTTTGGAGTTTGGCACATACAAATTTACTTGGAACGGCAGGTAGATACCGCATATAGGAAGGTATAGTGGACTCATATGGAACAACTTTGGGGTTTAAGGAGTTTTGATGCACAAGCGGTATTCCCGCTTAGTACAGGTGAAGGCTAGCAAAAGACTGGGAAGCGACCAACTGAGAGAGCGACAACAGTCGTAAACATGCATTAAAATTGATTTACACTGAATATAAGCATGAGTAGGATATAATCCACCATGAACATAAATATCATGAAGGCTATGTTGATTTGATTCAACTACATGCGTGAACATGTGCCAAGTCGAGTCACTCAATTCATTCAAAGGAGGATACCATCCTATCATACCACATCATAATCATCTCAATAGCATGTTGGCACGCAAGGTAAACCATTATAACTCATAGCTAATCAAGCATGGCACAAGCAACTATAATCTCTAAATGTCATTGCAAATATGTTTACTACATAATAGTTGAATCAGGAACGATGAATCATCATATTTACAAAAACAAGAGAGGTCGAGTTCATACCAGCTTTTCTGGTCCCAATAAGTCCATCATATATCATCATTATTGCCTTTCACTTGCACGACCGAACGGTGTGCATAATAATAAGAGTGCACGTGCATTGGACTAAGCTGGAATCTGCAAGCATTCAACTCAAGAGAGAAGACAAGTAATATGGGCTCTAAGATAGATAAACAATAATGCATATAAGAGCCACTAAGGATTTTCAATATAGTCTTCTCGACCCCCAAAGAAAGGAAAAGAAATAAAAACTATTTACACGGGAAAGCTCCCAACAAGCAAAAGAAGAACCGGAAATATTTTTGGTTTTTTTTTAATTATTACTACTACAGCAGGAAAAATAGACTAACTAATTTTTTTGTTTTTTCTTAAGGTTTATCAAAGACACAACAAGAAAGAAAATAAACTAGCATGGATATTACAGTGAAAGAGTATGAGAACCGACATCTAGCAATGAGTGTGTTTGAACATAAATGTAATGTCGGTGGGAAATACGTACTCCCCCAAGCTTAGGCTTTTGGCCTAAGTTGGTCTATTGCCAGGCATAGCCTGGCTGGTACCCGTAGGTGTAGATGGGGTCATACAGTGACGCAGAATAGTTGGGTTCATAATGTGATGAAGAGGACTCTGACTTCCACTGGCTGGCAACCGCCTCAGGATCCCAAGAATAAACATACATTCGTGGAGGCTCATCTTGTGGCTCCGGTTCCGGGGCTGGTGCAGGATTCCGACAGGCTTGAACAGCCGCCCACGGAACAATGTAAAGACCTGTAGACAAGTTAAACAAAGAGAGAGCAGGCAAGGTAATAGTCTCAGGGTGATGTTTATCAAAGTACAATTTATATTTAAGCTCCCTTTCGCGACTCTTAACAAGAAAATAATGCGCTAGCATACTCTTATAATCTAAATAAGCACGGGGCAGCGTTGTTTCTTCTTTCTCCTCATGCCTAATAGGTATCTCAAAATATTCAGCTAGGCGTGAAGCATAAATGCCTCCAAAGATGGGGCCTTTAGTACGGTTCAGACTTAACCGTCTAGCAACAATTCCACCCATACTAACAGAGTTATTGCGGTGTAAACCATGGAACAAAATAATATTATCAGGAAAACTAACGTTCCCACAGTTCCCGCGTCCAATCAAGCAACGACTAGAAAATAAGGCAAAATAACGTAAAACAGGAAAATGTATGCTAGTGATTCTTGCATCAGAAACCTTCCTGGTTTCTCCCACAGTGATAGTGTCAATGAAAGCTTCTACTTCATTACGGTGTGGTTCATCTAAGGTGCCCTCAAAGGGTATTTTGCAAACCTCTCAAAATTCAGCTAATGACATTTCCTTAACAACGTCATATAAATGAAACTCTACTGTTGGAGGTGATTTCTTAGGGAAAATGTAGAAGTTCTGCACAAAAGTATTTGTGAGTAAGAGATACTGATGACGTTGTTCGCGGAGGAAGTTGGTGAGGCCGGCATTTTCAATCAATAGATAGAAATCCTCATAAATCCCGGCTCTCCTCAAGAAGTCATCGGAAGGCCATTCACACGGCCGGACCTACGCGGTGCGAGGCAAATTAAATTTGGGCTTCTGTTCTTCTTCCTTTTGTTTTTCCTTAGAGCTTCGGCTCGACGAGCCCCTCAGAAATTTCTTCATTATTTCTGAAACAATCTGAAATTTTTAGTAAGTTCAAGTAAAAGTGAACCAACTTCAATAAAACTGATAGCAACTACTCATACAAGTGCCTAGAGCATATATCAAGCATTAGAACTACTTGGAACCATATAAATTTGACATGCAAGCTCAAGAACATGGTCACCTATGCAGCAAAAATTTGCAATGAATAAAGCACTAGAACAAAAACTAGTTGGACCAATGGAGGAGTAACATACCAAGGAACAATCTCCCCAAGCAGTTTTGCGAGAGGTGCTTTGAGCAAGGAGATCAAAAATCGCAGCAAAAGTTGCTGGAACTCGAGCTTGAGTTGGTTTTTCGGGTTTGTGTGAGGCAGAGGAAAAAGATGGGTGCAGGGATAAGTGGAGGAGGGCCACCGTGGGCCCACGAGGCAGGGGGACGCGCCCAGGGGGGTAGGGCGCGCCCTCCACCCTCGTGGCCAGGTGGCAGCTCCCCCCGCGGTAATTTTTGCACTAAAAATCCTCAAATATTCCCAAAAATCATATTAAATTGGCATGGCATTCTGAGGACTTTTATTTTCGGGATACTTTTATATTGCACGGATTAGTTGGGAGACAGACAGAAAAATACTATTTTACTTTATTTCTACTAAGTAACAGAAAATATAAAGAGGGTACAGAAGGTTGTGCTTCTAGTTTCATCCATCTCATGCTCATCAAAAGGAATCCACTAACAAGTTTGATCAAGTCTTGTTAACAAACTCATTCCGATTAACATGAAACCGGAGAAATTTCGAATGACATCATGTTACCTCAATGGGGATATGGACATCCCCAGTAATAAGTATATCATATTTCTTCTTGACAGTAGGGTGAGGAAATTCAAAACCTCCAAATATAATCGATGGAATTTTTCCAATAGAGTTGATACTATAAACTTGAGGTTGTTTCCTCGGAAAATGTACCGTATGCTCATTACCATTAACATGAAAAGTGACATTGCCTTTGTTGCAATCAATAACAGCCCATGCAGTGTTAAGGAAAGGTCTTCCAAGAATAATAGACATACTATCGTCCTTGGGAATATCAAGAATAACAAAGTCCGTTAAAATAGTAACGTTTGCAACCACAACAGGCACATCCTCACAAATATCGACAGGTATAGCAGTTGATTTATCAGCCATTTGCAAAGATATTTCAGTAGGTGTCAACTTATTCAAGTCAAGTCTACGATATAAACAGATAGGCATATCACTAACACCGGCTCCAAGATCACATAAAGCAGTTTTAATATAATTTCTTTTAATGGAGCATGGTATAGTAGGTACTCCTGGATCTCCAAGTTTCTTTGGTATTCCACCCTTAAAAGTGTAATTAGCAAGCATGGTGGAAATTTCAGCTTCAGGTATCTTTCTTTTATTTGTAACAATATCTTTCATATACTTAGCATAAGGATTTGTTTTGAGCACATCAGTTAATCGCATACGCAAAAAGATAGGTCTAATCATTTCAGCAAAGCGCTCAAAATCCTCATCATCCTTTTTCTTGGATGGTTTCGGAGGAAAAGGCATGGGTTTCTGAACCCATGGTTCTCTTTCTTTACCATGTTTCCTAGCAACGAAGTCTCTTTTATCATAAGTTGATTCTTTGATTGTGGGTTATCAAGATCAACAGCAGGTTCAACTTCTACATCATTATCATTACTAGGTTGAGCATCATCATGAACATCATCATTAACATTTTTACTAGGTTCATGTTCATTACCAGATTGTGTTTCAGCATCAGACATAGAGATATCATTTGGATTATCAGGTGGTTCAGCAATAGGTTCACTAGAAGTTTGCACAGTTCTATCATTTTTCTTTTTCTTCCTCTTAGAAGATCTAGGCATATCAATATTATTTCTCTGAGAATCTTGCTCGATTCTCTTAGGGTGGCCTTCAGGATACAAAGGTTCCTGAGTCATTCTACCAGTTCTAGTAGCCACTCTAACAGCATAATCATTTTTCTTACTATTCATTTCATTAAGCACTTCTTTCTCAGCTTTAAGTACATGTTCTACTTGAAAGGTAACCATAGAAGCATGTTTGCTAACAAGTTTAAGTTCACCTCTAATATTAGCCATATAATCACTCAAGCGTTTAATCATAAAGGTATTCTATTTTAATTGTCTACCAAAATAAGCATTAAAGTCATCTTGCTTAAACATAAAGTCATCAAACTCATCCAAGCACTAACTAGCAATTTTAGTAGGAGGGACTTCAGTTTTATCATATCTGTAGAGAGAATTTACCTTTACTACCTGTGTCGGGATATCGGGAGGTTCTTCAGTAAATAACTAATTGAGATCATATACTTCTTCAACAGGCGGTATATTAAGACCATGTATTTCTTCAATAGGTGGTAAATTCTTAACATCTTCAGCTTTAATACATTTTTCTTTCATAGATTTCTTTGCCTCTTGCATATCTTCGGGACTGAGAAATAGAACACCTCTCTTCTTCGGAGTTGGTTTAGGAATAGGCTCAGTAATTGGCTCGGGAGCTGGCTCGGGAGTTGGCTCAGGAGGTGCCCAATTATTTTCATTTGTCAACATATTATTCAATAAAACTTCAGCTTCATCCAGTGTTCTTTCCCTGAAAAGAGAACCAGCACAACTATCTAGGTAATCTCTGGAAGCATCAGTTAGTCCATTATAAAAGATATCAAATATTTCAGGTTTCTTAAGAGGATGATCAAGCAAAGCATTAAGTAACTTGAGAAGCCTCCCCCAAGCTTGTGGGAGACTTTCTTCTTCAATTTGCACAAAATTATATATATATCCCTCAAAGCAGCTTGTTTCTTATGAGCAGGGAAATTTTAGCAGAGAAGTAATAAATCATATCCTGGGGACTTTGCACACAACCAGGATCAAGAGAATTGAACCATATCTTAGCATCACCCTTTAATAAGAACGGAAATATTTTAAGTAAATAAAGGTAGCACGATCTCTCATTATTAGTAAACAGGGCAGCTATATCATCTAACTTACGAAGATGTGCCACAATAGTTTCAGATTCGTAGCCATAAAAAGGATCAGATTCAACCAAAGTAATTATATCTGGATCAACAGAAAGATCATAATAATCCTGATCAGGAACACAGATAGGTGAAGTAGCAAAAGCAGGGTCGGGTCTCATCCTACCTCTAAAAGATTCTTTACTCCATTTAACTAGCAACCTATTACGTTCACGACTATCCTGGCAAGCAAGAATAGCTTCAGTAGATTCAGCATTAAAAAGGTAACCCTCAGGAATAGCATGCCTATTTTCATCATCACTAATATCATCGTGTTCAATTTCAATAATTTCTCTTTCTCTAGACCTAAAAATTTGTTCATCTAGAAATTCACCAAGAGGCACAGTAGTATCAAGCATAGAAGTAGTTTCATCATAAGTATCATGCATAGCAGAAGTGGCATCGTCAATAACATGCGACATATTAGAACGAATAGTAGAAGCAGGTTTAGGTGTCGCTAGCTTACTTATAACAGAAGGTGAATCCAGTGCAGAGCTAGATGGCAGTTCCTTACCTCCCCTCGTAGTGGAGGGATAAATTGTTGTCTTAGCGTCTTTCAAAATCTTCATAGTGTCCAGCAGATATAAATCCCAAGTGACCCAAAGAATAGAGCTATGCTCCCCGGCAACGCGCCAGAAAAAGGTCTTGATAACCCACAAGTATAGGGGATCACAACAGTTTTCGAGGGTAGAGTATTCAACCCAAATTTGTTGATTCGACACAAGGGGAGCCAAAGAATATTCTCAAGTATTAGCAGCTGAGTTGTCAATTCAACCACACCTGGAAACTTAATATCTGCAACAAAGTGTTTAGTAGCAAAGTACTCCCTCCTTCCCAAAATATAAGGCAGGGGTTGACTTTTCTGGTCTTCGTTGCACAACTTTGACTATATTTTTTATGTATTATATGTCTATAAAATTATTATACATACATATGAAATAAAATTGGTTTGCAAGACAAATACAGTGATGTCATTTATACATGTTCAATCCATATACTTTGATATATATTAGTGGTCAAAGTTGTGCATCAAAGACCGTAAAAAGTCAATCACGCCTTATATTTTGGGAAGGAGGGAGTAATATGATAGTGATGGTAACGGTAACAAAAGTAAAGACAGCAAAGTAATGTTTTTGGTATTTTTGTAGTGATTGTAACAGTAGCAACGGAAAAGTAAATAAGCGTAAACCAGTATATGGAAAACTCGTAGGCACCGGATCAGTGATGGATAATTATGCCGGATGTGGTTCATCATGTAATAGTCATAACATAGGGTGACACAGAACTAGCTCCAGTTCATCAATGTAATGTAGGCATGTATTCCGTAAATAGTCATACATGCTTATGGAAAAGAACTTGCATGACATCTTTTGTCCTACCCTCCCGTGCCAGCGGGGTCCTAAACTAAGGGATATTAAGGCCCCCTTTTAATAGAACCGGAACAAAGCATTAGCACATAGCGAATACAAGAACTCCTCAAACTATGGTCATCACCGGGAGTGGTCCCGATTATTGTCACTTCGGGGTTGCCGGATCATAACACATAGTAAGTGACTATAGACTTGCAAGATAGGATCAAGAACACACATATATTCATGAAAACATAATAGGTTCAGATCTGAAATCATGGCACTCGGGCCCTAGTGACAAGCATTAAGCATAGCAAAGTCATAGAAACATCAATATTAGAACATAATGGATACTAGGGATCAAACCCTAACAAAACTAACTCGATTACATGATAAATCTCATCCAACCCATCACCGTCCACCAAGCCTACGATGCAATTACTCACGCACGGCGGTGAGCATCATGAAATTGGTGATGGAGGATGGTTGATGATGACGACGACGACGAATCCCTCTCTCCGGAGCCCCGAACGGACTCCAGATCAGCCCTCCCGAGAAAGACCAGGTGAGGGAGTCCTGGATTAGGGGGTGTCCGGATAGCCGAACTACCATCATCAGCCGAACTATCATCAGTCGGACTATCATCATCGACCGGACTCCAAGACTATGAAGATACAAGATTGCCCCGTGTCCGGATGGGACTTTCCTTGGCGTGGAAGGCAAGCTTGGCTATACGGATATGTAGATCTTCTACCATTGTAACCGACTCTATGTAACCCTAGCCCTCTCCGGTGTCTATATAAACCGGATGGCTCTAGTCCGTAGGACTACGACAACAACCCTTACAATCATACCATAGGCTAGCTTCTAGGGTTTAGCCTCCTTGATCTCGTGGTAGATCCACTCTTGTAAACATCCACAATATCAATATCAATCAAGCAGGACGTAGGGTTTTACCTCCATCAAGAGGGCCCGAACCTGGGTAAAACATCGTGTCCCTTGTCTCCTGTTACCATCCGCCTAGACGCACAGTTCGGGACCCCCTACCCGAGATCCGCCAGTTTTGACACCGACATTGGTGCTTTCATTGAGAGTTCCTCTGTGTCGTCACCGATAGGCGTGATGGCCTCTTCAATCGATAACGACGTAGTCCTGGGTGAGACTTTTCTCCCCGGACAGATCTTCGTATTCGGCGGCTTCGCACTGCGGGCCAACTCACTTGGCCATCTGGAGCAGATCGAAAGCTACGCCCCTGGCCGTCAGGTCAGGTTTGGAAGCCTAAACTTCACGGCCGATATCCGCGGGGACTTGATTCGATGGATCTGAGCCACAGCCGAGCGTGCCGCGCTGTCACAATGGGCATGACCTAACTCTGCCGCCGGACACCACCTTGGAGGCCGCACACGAATCCGCTCCGATCCATAGTCCGGAGCCGATCGCTCGGATCGAGGACGGATGGCTGGACACCACCTCGGGAGCCGCAACTTCTACGGTGATGGAGCCGAACACTTACCTTGTCCCGCATAAAGCCCATGACTCCGAGGTGCCGGACTCTCTGCTGGACTCCGAACCTCCTGTGCCCCTGCCAGCCGAATCAGATTGGGCGCCGATCATGGAATTCACCGCTGCGGACATCTTTCACCACTCTCCCTTCGGCGATATCGTAAATTCACTGAAGCATCTCTCGCTATCCGGAGAGGCCTGGCCGAACTACGGCCAGGATGGTTGGGACGCGGACGAAGAAATTCAGAGCCCACCCACCACCCACTTCGTAGCCACCGTCGACGATTTAATCGACGTACTCGACTACGACTCCGAAGACATCGACGGTATGGACGACGATGCCGGAGACTACCAAGAACCAGTGCCTGCAGGACACTGGAAGACCACCTCGTCATACGACATATACATGGTGGACACCCCAAAGGGAAGCAATAACGAGGAACAACGGGACGCGGCAGAGGATAATCCCGCCGATAAACAACCAAAACGGCGACGTAGACGCCGCCCTAAGTCCCGCCTCGATCAAAGCAGCCTTCCTAACGACCCAGCGATAGAGCAGGGCAAACCAGTGGACGACGAACAGGACGAGCCGGATAATCAACCCCTTCACGGAGCAATCAACAGTCCGGACACAACACCAGAGCATAAGAACATACACAAAAGTCTCGTCGCCACTGCAAGAAGTTTGAAGAAGGAGAAACGGAAGCTCAAAATGAAGTGGAGCAAAGTATTCAAGACTGCAGACAAATATGGCAATGGCCATCAAACAAAGAGCTACCCGAAGCGCAAGTTGCTGCCAGAATTTGACGAGGAAGCCATAGAGCCTTCACAGTCAAAAAATAAAGAGGCCACCTGGCTGGATAGACGGCCAGATGACAGGCCAAAAGCGACAAGCGGGGCCGCACACAAGCCGAATTATAATCCTGGGAAAACGGACGGCCCAACTAGGTCCATCTACGGGCCAAAAAGAGGGCCCCAGAAGTAACACAACACAAAAAGTGTTCAAGACAGCGGCACACCCAAATACAGGGCGCCAGACACCCGCTTATGTTTTACCGACGAGGTGCTGGATCATGAATTTCCAGCAGGGTTCAAACCCATGAACATAGAGGCATACGACGACACAACAGACCCCGGAGTCTGGATAGAAGATTACATACTACACATACACATGGCTAGAGGAGATGATCTCCACGCCGTAAAATACCTACCCCTCAAGCTCAAAGGGCCAGCTCGGCACTGGCTCAAAAGCCTCCTAGAAAACACTGTTGGAAGTTGGGAAGAGCTTGAGGACGCGTTTAGAGCAAATTTTCAAGGGACTTATGTCCGCCCTCCGGATGCAGACGATCTAAGTCATATAACCAAACAGCCCGGAGAGTCAGCGCGCAAATTCTGGAACAGGTTCCTCACCAAAAAGAACCAAATAGTCGACTGTCCGGACGCGGAAGCCTTAGCAGCTTTTAAACACAACGTCCGAGACGAATGGCTCGCCAGACACCTCGGCCAAGAGAAGCCAAGAACAATGGCTGCGCTAACAAGCCTCATGACGTGCTTTTGCGCAGGAGAAGATAGCTGGCTAGCAAGATGCAGCACCAGCGACCCGAGTACATCCGAGATCAGAGATGGAAACGGAAAGTCATGGCGCAGGAAAGATCAGCGCCGGAATAAAGTAAAAAGCCCAAAGGGCACGGCGGTCAACGCCGGATTCAAAAGCTCGTGGCCAAACAATAAAACACGGCCTCTTAAGGACAACAGAGACGAGCTATCAAATTTAAACAAAATTTTAGATCGGATATGTCAAATCCACAAGATACCTCGGAAGGCCGCAAACCATACCAACGAAATTGTTGGGTTTTAAACAGTCCGCAGACTCAACGCCGGACACAAGGCCTCGATCCAAGCGAGGACGATGACGAACCCCACCAGCAGAGCACCGGAAGTCAAAAGACTTTCCCACAAGAAGTCAAAATAGTAAACTCGCTTCACGTGATAGTATGTAAAACCAACACGACACTCGCTAAGACAAGTGTCGCACGGTCCACCCCAATGAACACCGAGATTGGATGTCAAAACCAATCACTTTCGACCATCCGGATTAGCCCGTAGTATCCGAACGCAGGATAGACTGCCTGATATTGGATCCCATAATAGACGGACTGCAATTCACGCAGGTTTTGATGGACGGCGGTGACTTAAACCTGCTAGATCCGGACACAATCCGCAAGTTGGGATAGACCATACTGCAATTCGCATAGCCGCACTTCCTTCAAAGGAGTGGCGCCAGCCCTTACGCCAGTGCACAGTTTCATTATTACTAGAAGTTGTGTTCGGTCACCGACAACTTCCGATGAGAAAAGCTAACCTTTCATGTCGCCCCATTTAAAAGTAGCTATCAAGCATCACTGGACGGAAGCTTTCCCGCTTCAATGCAGTACCACATTACGCGTCTCTTACGCTTAAAATGCCCGGTCCACGTGGCATCATTTCATTAAAAGGTCACCTGAGACCCCGGACACGGCTGGACGAGTCCGGAATAAATAAGCTAGGGGCTACCTAGCTGCACACCCCTTCACAAGGGTTTGCACATATAAGCCATAATGAGCTAGCATAGTGTCACGCCCAATATGCGACCCTATCCAAAAGGAACTCGAAGGTCCCACCAAGGATAGACCCACATATTGAAACGCTTTCGCAAGGTGGATATCATTACATCAACATTACATAATAGATGGGGATACATACATAAGGCACAAATGCCACAAGGATACAACAACATCATATACAAGATCAACATCCGACTACGGATGAAACATAAACAGAAACTCAAACAATAACCACCCTGCTAGCCCAGGCTGCCGACCTGGAACCTATCCCCTGATCAAAGAAGAAGCAGAAGAAGAACTCCAACACAAGCAAACATCGCTCTCGCGTCATGATCATCGCATAATCTGTACCTGCAACTGGTGGTGTAGTAATCTGTGAGCCACGAGGACTCAGCAATCCCATTACCATGGGTATCAAGACTAGCAAAGCTTAAAGGGAAAGGAAGGGATAAAGTGGTGAGGTTGCAGCAGCGGCTAAGCATATATGGTGGCTAACATACACAAATGAGAGCGAGAAGAGAAACAAAGGAACGGTCGTCAACTAGTAATGATCAAGAAGTGATCCTGAACTCCTACTTACGTCAAACATAACTCAGAAACCGTGTTCTCCTCTCGATCAACCCCGAAAAGAGACACTCACGGTTACGCACACGGTTGGTGTATTTTAGAAGAGTTTACTTCAAGTTTACTACAAACCGGATATTAACAAATTCCCATCTGCCACATAACCGCGGGCACGGCTCTCGAAAGTTTATACCCTGCAGGGGTGTCCCAACTTAGCCCATGATAAGCTCTCGCGATCAACGAAGGATATTCCTTCTCCCGGAAGACCCGATCAGTCTCGAATCCGGCTACAAGACATTTCGACAGAATAAAACAAGACCAGCAAGACCTCCCGGCGTGCCGACACCACGATAGTAGCCGCACAGATCTCGCCTCGAGCCACGACCGGATGAACACTACGTCGGCAACCGACGATACCCCAAGTTGCCTAGGGGCGGCACCGCAAGTGGCTCTGGTTTGGACCAACACTTAGACAAGCATTGGCCCGGGGCTAAAATGAAGATGACCCTTGAGAGCGCGACTCCCAAGGGAAAAAGGTAATAGGTCGGGCAAATGGTAAAACCAATGTTGGGCCTTCTGAAAAGTCTTATTCAAAGCGAACTGTCAAGGGGTCCCATAAATCACCCGACCGCGTTAGGGACGCAAAATCCGGGAACATAATACCGATATGACGGAAACTAGGGCGGCAAGAGTGGAACAAAACACCAGGCATAAGGCCGAGCCTTCCACCCTTTACCAAGTATATAGATGCATTAATAATATAAGATATATTGTGATATCCCAACAAGTAAAACATGTTCCAACAAGGAACAAACTTCATCTTCACCTGCAACTAACAGCGCTATAAGAGGGGCTGAGCAAAGCGGTAACATAGCCAAACAACGGTTTGCTAGGAAGGGTGCAAAAGGTTAGAGGCTGACATGGCAATTTGGGATGGCTTGAGCAGCAAGAGATAGGTAACGCAGCATAGCGATAGAACGAAGCAACTAGCATAGCAATGATAGTAGTGAGATCCAGGGTAGCGGTCATCTTGCCTGAAATCCCGCTAGGAAGAAGAACGAGTCCATGAAGAAGATGAAGCCAAACCAAGCGTAGACGAACGAATCCTCACGATCGCAACGAAACAAGAACTAACAAGAAGAAGCACACAACAAGGTAAACACACCACACATGAACAAGGCATGATGCACAACAAGCATGATGCATGACAAAGCTACATGAAGCTACTCATGGCAAGAGATGATGCAAACAAGAGCAACACATCAAAGCAAGTTTAAATGAGGCCGGGGACAACATATAACAATTCCGGTAAGTCCTCATATGCAAATTTCGAAATTGGTCCAGATCTGATATAACTTTATGTTCAAGTTGTTAAACAGCAGGTTAAGATGCACCACGATGATCTCCACGAAATTCTAGTCAAGTTACATATAAAGTTCATTAGATTCGGAGCTGCGGTCTAGAAGATATGAGCAAAACAAGATAAGCATGGCATTGATGCAAAATGCATACAAACATCAAGCAAACACCTCAAAACAAGGATGTAACATGATAATATGAAGCTACATGCAAAATCAAGCAAGTTTCATATAGAACACACTCAAAACGGAGCAACGGTTCAACACATACACCCTATACAAGTTATAGCAACAATCTGTCCAAAACAGCAACTAGGCATATTGCAAGCATCCAAACAACATGCTACAGGGCCTCAACATAATAACAAAAGGCATGGGCCTTATGTAAAGGTAAAGCATTACAAAACATGAACACTGAGCTATTTCCAGAAATCACTAGAACATGCTCAAAAACACATGGCAAGATTGCAAATAATAACAGTTTCAGACTTTAGCAGAAATAACATCAAGTTGCAATGTTTAGAGCTATCAACCAGCATTCTACAGGAACTTATCATGGCAAACAAAGGCATGGCATGAATCTACTAATTTCATAGAACAAGAGTCCCTTACTGGCCATGAGCCAAAAAGGATCAGAAGATATGATGGCACCCATGTAAACATGGCAAGTTATATTACAGATTCATACATGGCAGGAACAAAAATAAGTAGGCATGATGGTGAGCTTGAACCACTCACCACAGAGCAATACATGGCATGGAAAGGCAACCAATAGCAAGAATACATGGCATAGAAGCTATACATGGCAAGAACAACATCATAGCATACACGGATCAACTACAACAACCTTGGCAAAATTGAATAACATGTAAACAACCTGCCAGGAAACATTTTATAGCAAAAGTAGAGCTCGATTGACTCAAGCTATGGCACTCCATAATTGCAAACAAGGGCATGGATGGATAGAGAATAACCATATGTTCAAAACATCTTTACTGAAGTATCTCAAAATAAGCATGGATCTCTCGGTATCATCAAGTTAACATGGCATAAAAATATCAGCAGAAAAGGGGCTGAAATCAGCAACATCATGAAGCCTAGTTTGCATGCTTGTGCTAGTCACCACAGAGATCACAAAAATACATGGCATACACCCCTGTAAAGATGGCATGGCATATTACAAAACACATGTAGACATCAACCTCATAGGATGCACACATCAATCATGGCAAAAATGACAAAAGTGCATGTTCTGATAAAAATCTGAAACTAACATCACATAGCCGTCTTCTAACAGCATTTCGGGCATCAAGATGAGCTCAAATGTAAATGATAATGAGAAGAAATGATGTACTCGTCGAGACGAACAATTTGACATATTACACGCACGAAACGGAGCTACGGATGCAGAGTTATGGCATGAAGAATATTGCATGAAAATGTAAAATACTCGGGGACTTAGTGGATAACGGGGTCAACCTCGTGGACTGGATCTGGGGCGCGGTTCCCGAGGCACATCGGGGTTCGCCGGACCCTCGCCGGAAAAGGGGCCGGAGAGGAGGAAGACGAGGCTGAACGAGGGCGGCCGGATCCGGGCGGCTCGGCCGGATCTAGCCGGAGGAGGCCTTGGGGGGGCGCGGACGCCGCGGCGGCGGAGCCGGAGGCGACGGCGGCCGGCGGAAGCGCGCGCGCGCGCGCCCGGGAGGCGGCGGCGGCAGGGCGGGAGGGCCGAGGCGGCGGGAGGCGCGGCTCTGGCGCGGAGGTCGCCAGCGGCGAGGTCGGGCGAGGCGCATGGGCGGCGGCTGCGGGCGCCGGCGGGGCGGCCGGGCGGCGCGCGCGCGCGCTGGAGCCGCGCGCCCGACCTCGGGCTCGGCGGGCCCAGCGCGGAGGGAGGCGGCGGCGACACTTGTCGGAAGCTGGTTTGGCGCGGGGCGGCGGCTGGACGTGTCCGGTCCAGTCCGGACATGTCCGGCGCGACGCAGAGGGAAAATTATGGTTTCGGGAGGAAGAAGACCCGGGATTTGGACGGGGGAGGTGTTTTTATAGGTAGAGGGAGCTAGGAGAGTCCAAATGAGGTGCGGTTTTCGGCCACGCGATCGTGATCGAACTACCGAGAGCATGGAGGGGAGTTTGTTGGGTTTTGGGCCACTTTGGAAGGGGTGTTGGGCTGCAACAAAAGAGGCTTATGCGGTTACCCGGTTAACCGTTGGAGTACCAAACGACCTCCAAATGGCACGAAACTTGACAGGCGGTCTACCGGTGCTATACCAAGGCCGCTTGACAAACCTCGGGCAATTCCGAGAAAGTTTAATACCCGCACATGAAAAGAGGTAAAAGGGGGCGCCGGGGGACATAGGAGTGCCGGATTGCAAAACGGACAACGGGGAAAAAGCTCGGATGCATGAGACGAACAGCGTATGCAAAATGAAATGCACATGATGACATGATATGAAATGCATATGATGACATGGCAAAGTGCAACACGCAAGCACATGACATGGCAACGACGGCGAATAACTGGAAGACACCTGGCGCATCGAATCCGGGGCGTTACAACACTCCTCCACTAACAAGAGATCTCGTCCCGAGATCTTTGGACCGAGATGGAAGTGAAAAAGGGATGAGGTGAAACAAGAACTCAAGATAAGAAGCAAAGAATCGAGAGCACTTGAGAAGAAGAGAGGAACGACGAGAATGAGGGGAATTAAAAGCTCACAGAATCAGATAGACTATGAAACCACTCGTTCTAACCGGAGTGGTTAGAATGAGAAAAGAAACGGATAAGACTGAAAGGATTTAGGCAGCACACCGGTTGAACAAGGAAAGAATAGAACATGAGCTTCAGAAGATGGAATGACACTTGACGAGATAAACAACGCAATGCCTCCGGAAGAATTGAAAGAATTGAATGAAAAGAACTTAGAAGGAAGGATTGAACGGAGTTGTTGAAAAAATCATCACCGAAAAGAATAAGATTGTTGTGGACTTATGGATAACCTCTCAAAATTATGAGGTGATCGCCGACCACAAACGGAAAAGATTAAATATCTGAGAAGAACGGAGAAATGCAAAACTCCACTTCAAAAGAATACGAAGATTTAATTGCACTTCGAGATGAGAAGAAAAAAAAATACTTGAACTCCACCAACAAGAATCTTGATGAACTCTTGAAGAAAGAGTTAAATCATGAAGAACCACCATGAAGAACTCCGGTAACCAAAAAGGATGATGAGATAAAATTGAAGGATGGAATGGATAAGATTAAAGCCTTGTGATGATTTAGATGGAGGTTCCGACGAAATGGCTGAGGAAAATTTGAACTCCGGAAAAGAAAAGATTAAAACACTTGGAACTAGAATTTATTCATTACGAACAAACTCCGAAGGAAGGGATTAATCCCTTGGATGAAATAAGAATAAGATTTATTGTATGCTTATCCTTCATCAAATTAATCGATGACAAGCAATGGATTTTGCATACTACTTATTCTTCTTGAAAAAGAGTTGAGAAGTGACATAGCGCCACCTTGAGAAGGTCTTCATGAACCACCGGTAGGATTCGAAAGAACGAATGGATTAAAATGATAATCAAGGAAAAAGAATCTTGAATGAACCACCGTAAGAATTCAGAATGACTGAAGAAAGAGAATGAATCGCTGGGAAGAATTAGAAGAACCAATAAGCTAGAGGGTATTTAGATGCAAAAGAACAAAGAGATCAAGAGCTGATTTGAGGATATTTGAACGATGCACCGGAATAATTGGATAACGGTAACTGAAATGTGAGGACGAAGAATTCTTCTGGAACGATGGCCTCCGGTGAAAAGAAATAGAAAACAACTCCTGAAATACTCCGGATGGGTGAGAAAAAGGGGCTTCCGACAAACGGAATAATTCGAGAGGGTAACAAGAAGCTAGAGCCACGAATCTCGAGAGAATGGGCAAGATTTAGAGGAGAACTCTTCTTCGGCCTTCAAATGACGACGAGCAACACCACCAAAATTACTGAGAAACTTCGGTAGACTGAAAACCGAAAAGGTTGAGCCAACAATGGAAAGAATTGAAATCGATCATGACAAGGCATGTGACTGATGGAATGCATTCTTACGTCACACTTGAAAAGAATTGAGAATAACTCCGGGGAAATTAGAAGAGTCATGTAAGATCCTGGGAAAAGACCTGTGGGTTAGGGCCCACTGAAGAGATAACACCGTTGGAAAGGGATGTTGAACAGATAGATGATGCACCGGAACGATTGAAATATTTGAATGAGGTGACAACCTCGAATTAATTAGAACACAGACGAATTTCCTGATATGTCTTCCGAACTCCGGAATGATAAACTGGCGAGAGGCGAACGAGCAAAGAGAACACTTGAGCCGAGGAAGAGAATATGATCAACACCGAAAAACATGAATTGAGTGCACCGGGAAAAGAAAGGGATGAAGAATGACGAACGAGACGAGAATTCACCGGTTGAAACAATTGAGGGAAGACTGAAGAGACTCCGTACGAATGAAATTGATGGTCGAAACAGACTCAAACTCCGGGAAGAAAAGGGTGGGAGGGCGGGAAAACAAAGACAACTTGGAAGGGGAAACTGACGAATGAGTTCAAGAGGAAACACCGGTTGAAATCGTTGAGGAAGAATGCAGAGGCTTAACACGAGTAGGAAGGATACTCGATTACGGACTCCGGCCCCAAGAAGAAAAGGGTGGGCGGTTGGGAAAAACAAGGACAACTTCGGACAAGGAAAAACAACGACGTCGGAGGAAGAGCTGAGGATTGAACTTGGCAAAGATGAAGATGGTCGAGTCGACTTGACGAGAGATGCACCGGACAAAAGAGCTGAGGAACAACTACCGGAAAACCAACTGCGTGAACCTAAAGAAAAATTTGAAGGGGAAGAGAAGTAATTTAGAACACCTACGTCAAGCTTCCTTACCAGAGCGACGAAGGGGCAGAGGAGTAAAAAGAATTCCTACTCTCCGATATAACTAGACTCCGAAAATAGTTTTCTTCTAGACTCGACAACGGCCAAACTACACGATCAATCAAGGGGCTCCTAGGGTCGGTCGAGGCTCGATACCAACTTAACACGCCCAATATGCGACCCTATCCAAAAGGAACTCGAAGGTCCCACCAAGGATAGACCCGCATATTGAAACGCTTTTGCAAGGTGGATATCATTACATCAACATTACATAATAGATGGGGATACATACATAAGGCACAAATGCCACAAGGATACAACAACATCATATACAAGATCAACATCCGACTACGGATGAAACATAAACAGAAACTCAAACAATAACCACCCTGCTAGCCCAGGCTGCCGACCTGGAACCTATCCCCTGATCGAAGAAGAAGCAGAAGAAGAACTCCAACACAAGCAAACATCGCTCTCGCGTCATGATCATCGCATAATCTGTACCTGCAACTGGTGGTGTAGTAATATGTGAGCCACGAGGACTCAGCAATCCCATTACCATGGGTATCAAGACTAGCAAAGCTTAAAGGGAAAGGAAGGGATAAAGTGGTGAGGTTGCAGCAGCGGCTAAGCATATATGGTGGCTAACATACGCAAATGAGAGCGAGAAGAGAAACAAAGGAACTGTCGTCAACTAGTAATGATCAAGAAGTGATCCTAAACTCCTACTTACGTCAAACATAACTCAGAAACCGTGTTCTCCCCTCGATCAACCCCGAAAAGAGACACTCACGGTTACGCACACGGTTGGTGTATTTTAGAAGAGTTTACTTCAAGTTTACTACAACCGGATATTAACAAATTTCCATCTGCCACATAGCCGCGGGCACGGCTCTCGAAAATTTATACCCTGCAGGGGTGTCCCAACTTAGCCCATGATAAGCTCTCGCGATCAACGAAGGATATTCCTTCTCCCCGGGAAGACCCAATCAGTCTCGGAATCCCGGCTACAAGACATTTCGACAGTAATAAAACAAGACCAGCAAGACCTCCCGGCGTGCCGACACCTCGATAGTAGCAGCAGATCTCGCCTCGAGCCACGACCGGATGAACACTATGTACGGCAACCGACGATACCCCAAGTTGCCTAGGGGCGGCACCGCAAGTGGCTCTGGTTTGGACCAACACTTAGACAAGCATTGGCCCGGGGGGCTAAAATGAAGATGACCCTTGAGAGCGCGACTCCCAAGGGAAAAAGGTAATAGGTCAGGCAAAAGGTAAAACCAATGTTGGGCCTTGCTGGAAAAGTCTTATTCAAAGCGAACTGTCAAGGGGGTCCCATAAATCACCCGACCGCGTTAGGGACGCAAAATCCGGGAACATAATACCGATATGACGGAAACTAGGGCGGCAAGAGTGGAACAAAACACCAGGCATAAGGCCGAGCCTTCCACCCTTTACCAAGTATATAGATGCATTAATAATATAAGATATATTGTGATATCCCAACAAGTAGAACATGTTCCAACAAGGAACAAACTTCATCTTCACCTGCAACTAACAACGCTATAAGAGGGGCTGAGCAAAGCGGTAACATAGCCAAACAACGGTTTGCTAGGAAGGGTACAAAACATGAACACTGAGCTATTTCCAGAAATCACTAGAACATGCTCAAAAACACATGGCAAGATTGCAAATAATAACAGTTTCAGACTTTAGCAGAAATAACATCAAGTTGCAATGTTTAGAGCTATCAACCAGCATTCTACAGGAACTTATCATGGCAAACAAAGGCATGGCATGAATCTACTAATTGCATAGAACAAGAGTCCCTTACTGGCCATGAGCCAAAAAGGATCAGAAGATATGATGGCACCCATGTAAACATGGCAAGTTATATTACAGATTCATACATGGCAGGAACAACAATAAGTAGGCATGATGGTGAGCTTGAACCACTCACCACAGAGCAATACATGGCATGGCAAGGCAACCAATAGCAAGAAGACATGGCATAGAAGCTATACATGGCAAGAACAACATCATAGCATACACGGATCAACTACAACAACCTTGGCAAAATTGAATAACATGTAAACAACCTGCCAGGAAACATTTTATAGCAAAAGTAGAGCTCGATTGACTCAAGCTATGGCACTCCATAATTTCAAACAAGGGCATGGATGGCTAGAGAATAACCATATGTTCAAAACATCCTTACTGAAGTATCTCAAAATAAGCATGGATCTCTTGGTATCATCAAGTTAACATGGCATAAAAATATCAGCAGAAAAGGGGCTGAAATCAGCAACATCATGAAGCGTAGTTTACATGCTTGTGCTAGTCACCACAGAGATCACAAAAATACATGGCATACACCCCTGTAAAGATGGCATGGCATATTACAAAACACATCTAGACATCAACCTCATAGGATGCACACATCAATCATGGCAAAAATGACAAAAGTGCATGTTCTGATAAAAATCTGAAACTAACATCACATAGCCCTCTTCTAACAGCATTTCGGGCATCAAGATGAGCTCAAATGTAATGATGCAATGAAAAGGAATGATGTACTCGTCGAGACGAACAATTTGACATATTACACGCACGAAACTTAGCTACGGATGCAGAGTTATGGCATGAAGAATATTGCATGAAAATGTAAAATACTCGGGGACTTAGTGGATAACGGGGTCAACCTTGTGGACTGGATCTGGGGCGCGGTTCCCGAGGCACGTCGGGGTTCGCCGGACCCTCGCCGGAAAAGGGGCCGGAGAGGAGGAAGACGAGGCTGGGCGGACGAGGGCGGCCGGATCCGGGCGGCTCCGGCCTGGATCTAGCCGGAGGGAGGCCGCGCGGGGCGGCGCGGGACGCCGCTGGCGGAGCCGGAGGAGGCGGCGGCCGGCGGAAGCGCGCGCGCGCGCGGCCGGGAGGCGGCGACGGCCGGGCGGAGGGCCGAGGCGGCGGAAGGCTCGCCGGGCGGCGCGGAGGTCGCCAGCGGCGAGGTCGGGCGAGGCGACGGGCGAAGGCGGCGGGCGCCGGTTAGAAGCGGCCTTGGCGCTGCTGCCGCTGCGGGCCGGCCTCGCTCGGCGGGCCCGTGGCGGAGGGAGGCGGCGGCGACACGTGTCAGAAGCTGGTTGGGCGCGGGGCAGCGGCTGGACGTGTCCGGTCCAGTCCGGACATGTCCGGCGCGGCACAGAGGGAAAATTAGGGTTTCGGGACGAAGAAGACCCGGGATTTGGACGGGGGAGGTGTTTTTATAGGTAGAGGGAGCTAGGAGAGTCCAAATGAGGTGCGGTTTTCGGCTACGTGATCGTGATCGAACGACCGAGAGCATGGAGGGGAGTTTGTTGGGTTTTGGGCCACTTTGGAAGGGGTGTTGGGCTGCAACAAAATAGGCTTATGCGGTTACCCGGTTAACCGTTGGAGTACCAAACGACCTCCAAATGGCACGAAACTTGACAGGCGGTCTACCGGTGCTATACCAAGGCCGCTTGACAAACCTCGGGCCATTCCGAGAAAGTTTAATACCCGCACATGAAAAGAGGTAAAAGGGGGCGCCGGGGGACATAGGAGTGCCGGATTGCAAAACGGACAACGGGGAAAAAGCTCGGATGCATGAGACGAACACGTATGCAAAATGAAATGCACATGATGACATGATATGAAATGCATATGATGACATGGCAAAGTGCAACACACAAGCACATGACATGGCAACGACGGCGAATAACTGGAAGACACCTGGCGCATCGAATCCGGGGCGTTACACATAGGCTCAGCTTTATTAATCTATATTTCAATTTTTATGCACTTTCTCGCACGATTTCTTTTCCAACCAAGTTCCTCTCTTTTTATAGATGAACAGTGTGCACACCCGTCCAGGATACGGCACAACGGAGACACAGGCGCAGACGTGCAGTAGGGACCCATTGCAAGGACTCTTTTCAGACTAAGACCCTACGTAAACCTTTCTTACTGTCTCTTGTTGCTATAATCCCCTGGTTTATCATTATAACCAGAGTGGAGATCGGCGTTTGGCATCAGCCGCGCGTAAGAACCTGCCTGCACTGGACACAAGGGGCTTAGGGCTTTGTTTTGCCCAATATTATAAAGACCGAACACCTTCGGAGTGTTCGCGCCTCGAGTTAGGCCTTATATGCATCAGCTCCGAATCATGTCTTTGGTCAAATGTTGGGTTTGCCCGGCCCTGTGTTTTGCTGCCTTACGCCCGTATCATCGGCTAATGCGGCTCCGGAGAACTATGCGATTGTGCCCCAGTTCGGCGGGCGAGCACCTCAAGAGAGAAAGCCAAAACTGACTGTCATGATACAGCGAGAGACTGGTCAACCACTCGATCGACCATGGGAATGTTTAGGATTCTCCGCTTTGACGAAGGGCGCTTCCGCCAGCACATACGCGCCCCAAATTCGAGAGCGCGGTGCCCCGTGGCTATGTCGTAGCCCCACCCTCGAACTCCATGGCTAAGTGAAAGTGATAAAGCATTATAGTCCGGTTGCCTCGTTTGCTACGCTACCACCTCCTTTACAGGACCGAGACGTCGGATTAAGTGTGAAAACGCGCTATTTTTTGCGAACACCCCCGCACCTTGTGCGTGGGGGCTGAAGCCGACGACTGCCATCTTTCAGTACACACGTATACATGAACGGCCGCATAGGAGATATTCTATTACTTGAACGCACAAGTATAAAAGGCGCTTACATCATAAATATTGTTTTACATCATATAAACGTTCATTCGAACGTAACATTTTTTTAGCACTGCGACTCTATTACACGAGCACCACGCAGCACTTCGGCAAAATAGTGCTCGGCGGGTAACCGGTTATCATCCGAACCCGGGGTCGCAACAGCGGTGGCATCCATCTCTGTCCAATGTGTCTTCACACGGGCAAGCGCCATCCGCGCACCTCTATGCAGGCCGACCGCTTATCGCTTTGATATGCGGCACCGCCCCAAGAAATTGTTGCAATAAGCCAAAGTAACTCTTCTGCTGGGGCCTATCCGGCCGGATATGCGTCACTATATCCGCTATAGCAAGCCCGGACAACCTATTTAGCTCAGCCCACTCGCCAAACGGTCGGTCAGCGGAAGTGAACGCCCGGACTATGGAATTGAGACCAAAACAGCTCTTCCGTCTTGTGATCCTTCCGCTTCGAATGCACAACGGCATCCGCCGCACTCGTTGTTAAGTCCATATAAGGGTCCTCTGGACCCCGCAGCTTGGCCCAGCTGAGCATATTTTGATCCAGAACCTTCGGCGCAGCGAAAAAGGCTTGTCGCCTACAATATCTCCGCCTGGTGCAACTCTTCTTTATAGCCCGCATTGCAGAGCGGGCATCCTTGGCTTCGGCGGTGGCCTTCCGCAGGTCTTCTTGCCCGCTTAGGCGCTCCTTCCCAAGAGCCTCATTGCGGTCGAGAGTATATTTTAACTTCATGGCCATTTCGCTATCTCTTCCCTGCTCGGCAAGTGCGACCCTTTCGCCCGCTAACTCCTCGGCCGCCTCGAAGGCTCGCCGCACTATCTGATTTCTCCTTCGGCCTGCTCCTTGGCTTGAGCAAGTTCGCCCTAAGGCTCTCCACGGCAGCGGCACTATCTGCATTTCACGCACATGTTGTAAGGAGCTGGCTTCGGCTCCCTTACCAATTGACCGCGCAGTAACACTTACCTTGCGACTCATCAAGTCACCTATTGACCAGCGTGATGTCCGCATCCGCAACATCGAGTTGCCGCTTAGTTCAAACAACTCCATCCTCTTTCAAGAGCCTCCTTAGGCGAGGCAGTAGCTTTCCGCTTTCCTCTTCGCCTTCCTCTCAAGGCGCAACTCAAGCATCCGGACCAGCACGGGATCCGGCGCGGTCTCGGGAAGGGGGGCCGGACACCATATCAATTTTGCTTCCGCTATCCACTCCTGTGTAGAAGGAAGTTGGTCATAAGGCGAATCATCGAAAGGCAAACAAACGGTATGTCCGGACTCGGAACTACTTACTTGAGTATCCGGGCGATTGCAGCTTAGGCCAGCATCCTCGGTCAATTCCGGACGCACCTCTTGCGATCCGAAGAATATTTTTTACATCTCCAGGGGTGTCATACCCATGAAGTGTTGAAGAATCCGTGGGCCCTCCGGATTAAACTCCCATAGCCGGAGAGGGCGGCGTTTGCAGGACGGGAGACGCCTAATCAGCATAACCTGCATCACCACCACCATATCGACCTCCCTCGCTTGGAGATCTCAACCGCCCTGCAGTAGGGGCACGCCCTTGACGGCCCCCGCTGAGCCCTTGGTTGACCCACGACATCAACCGTCGTGGAGGTCCCGGCAGAATAAGGGCGGCGGCTTTTGTCTGCGGCCCCTCGAACGGTAATATAGAACCACTCTTGCTGCCACGGGCCGAGCTCCTCTTGAAGGAGCCAGCGGCCACGGGCATCGCCCTCTTACTTATGGCCGCCCCGCCACACTCCGCTTGACGCCCCCCGATCATCTTCGGCGCCACATTGAAGGTCTTCAGCCACAGGCCGAAGTGAGGGGTGACACGGAGGAAGGCTTCACAGACGACAATAAATGCGGAGATATGGAGGATGGACTCCGGAGCCAAATCGTGGAATTCCAACCCATAGTAAAACATGAGCCCTCTCACAAAAGGATCCATCGGGAAGCCTAAACCCCGACGGAGGTGGGATACGAAAACGACATACTCGCCGGGCTTGGGGGTGGGGATGGCCTGCCCTTCGGCAGGCAACCTGTGCGAGATCTCATAAGCCAGGTACTTGGCCTCCCGTAGCTTTAGCACGTCCTCCTCCGTGACGGAGGAGGGGCATCCACCGCCCCGGAGGTCGGAACCGACATCGTTGAGAGTCCAAGCGCTCAACTGGAGCTCTAGGTGCTGGAACTTGGAGCGGGAGAGGATTCGATGGAGGATTGAAGAAAAGAAACGAGCCTTGGTCCTGTTATAAAGAGGAGAATACCAAGAGCCGCCTCCGTGACCGCTTGGGACTCGCCGATAGAGGGGGGCGTGGCGAACGGGCGCGTTGGGTTACCATGTCCGTATTAATGAGAATCCCGGATTAAGGGAAACACGATCTCTGCTCGACAAGACGTGCCAAGAAACCGCTTCGCTAAATGCGCCGAGGTGGTAAAGTAAAAACGATTTAAATAATGGCTTGGTAGTGGCGTGACGTCATGCCGCAGTAAAACGCCGCAGATTGAACTTGTGTATATATTATTCTCTACGATGGAATGTGGAATTTATTTTGCGAGCCGGACACTATCCTGGTGTTCACAATCTTCTATCATTCGAGGAGGAACCCGCCTTGCAATGCCAAGCAATATACGCGCGGACTTATCGCCATTGAAGTCTGGTTCAGGCTACCGAGGAGTCCTCGATTAGGGGTGTCCGGATAGCGGACTACCATCATCACCGAACTATCATCAGCCGGACTATCATCATCGACCGGACTCCAAGACTATGAAGATACAAGATTGAAGACTTCGCCCCGTGTCCGGATGGGACTTTCCTTGGCGTGGAAGGCAAGCTTGGCGATACGGATATGTAGATCTTCTACCATTGTAACCGACTCTATGTAACCCTAGCCCTCTCCGGTGTCTATATAAACCGGATGGCTCTAGTCCGTAGGACTACGACAGCAACCCTTACAATCATACCATAGGCTAGCTTCTAGGGTTTAGCCTCCTTGATCTCGTGGTAGATGCACTCTTGTAAACATCCACAATATCAATATCAATGAAGCAGGACGTAGGGTTTTACCTCAATCAAGAGGGCCCGAACCTGGGTAAAACATCGTGTCCCTTGTCTCCTGTTACCATCCGCCTAGACGCACAGTTCGGGACCCCCTACCCGAGATCCGCCGGTTTTGACACCGACACCAGGGCTTGGCGGCGGCTCCGTATCGTAGAACGCGATGAAACTTTCTCTCTGATTTTTTTCTCCCCGAAAGCCAATATATGGAGTTGGAGTTGGCGTCGGAGGGCATCCAGGGAGCCCACAAGGTAGGGGGGCGCGCCCAGGGGGAGGGGCGCGCCCCCCGCCCTCGTGGACAGGGTGTGGGCCCCCTGGTCTTCATCTTTGGCGAGGATTTTTTATTATTTATTCTAAGATATTCCGTGGAGTTTCAGGTCATTCCGAGAACTTTTGTTTTCTGCACATAAAACAACATCATGGCAATTCTGCTGAAAACAGCATCAGTCCGGGTTAGTTCCATTCAAATCATACAAGTTAGAGTCCAAAACAAGGGCAAAAGTGTTTGGAAAAGTAGATACGACGGAGACGTATCAAAGCCGCACCCCGGCGCCGCTCAAAAAATACAAAGGTGCGGGGAAATGCGCCAGACCTGCGAGATATATTGGAGGACAAGGCAAGGCAGACAAGATCGATCTATGGATCGCGTGGGCGCCCCACGACACGTGACGATAACTGTCACGCTGGATATGGCAACTCCGGCCGGGCCGAACACACTAGACAAAGCTCATTTGAGCTGCGTCGTGATATAGCCCAACATCTGAGGCGCCAAGACACCCACTATGCTTCATGATGAAGTGATGGATCATCAAATCCTCGAGGGTTTCAAACCCATAAACATTGAATCAAACGATGGCACAACAGATCCTGCGGTTTGGATCGAGGACTATCTCCTTCACATCCACATGGCCCGCGGTGATGATCTACACGCCATCAAATACCTCCCACTCAAGCTTAAAGGACCAGCCCGGCATTGGCTTAACAGCTTGCCAGCAGAGTCAATTGGTTGTTGGGAAGACCAGGAAGCTGCATTTATCGACAATTTCCAGGGCACATATGTGCGACCACCAGACGCCGATGACCTAAGCCACATAATTCAACAGCCATAGGAATCGGCCAGACAATTCTGGACACGGTTCCTAACCAAGAAAAATCAAATCGTCGATTGTACGGATGTCGAGGCCCTTGCAGCCTTCAAACACAACATCCGCGACGAGTGGCTTGCCCGGCACCTAGGACAGGAAAAGCCGAAATCCATGGCAGCCCTCACAACATTCATGACCCGCTTTTGCGCGGTAGAGGACAGCTGGCTAGCTCGTAGTAACAACATGACCAAGAGCCCTGGTAATTCAGATACTAAGGACAGCAATGGCAGGTCGCGTCGCAACAAGCACAAGCGCCGCATTAATAACGATAATGCTGAGGATACGGCAGTCAATGCCGGATTCAGAGGCTCTAAACCCGGTCAGCGGAAAAAGCCATTTAAAAGAAATACTCCGGGCCCGTCCAATTTGGACCGAATACTCGATCGCTCGTGCGAGATACATGGCACCCCCGAAAAGCCAGCCAATCACACCAACAGGGATTGCTGGGTGTTCAAGCAGGCACGCAAGTTAAATGCCGAAAACAATGACAAGGGGCTACATAGAGATGACGAGGATGAGCCCCGGCCGCCGAACAATAGAGGACAGAAGGGCTTCCCCTCGCAAGTGCGGACGGTGAACATGATATACGCAACCCACATACCCAAAAGGGAGCGGAAGCATGCACAAAGGGACGTATATGCGATGGAGCCAGTCGCCCCAAAGTTCAACCCATGGTCTTCCTGCCCGATCACTTTTGATCGAAGGGACCACCCCACTAGCATCCGCCATGGCGGATTCGCCGCATTGGTTCTAGACCCAATCTTGACGGATTTCACCTCACTAGAGTCCTAATGGACGGCGGCAGCAGCCTGAACCTGCTTTATCAGGATACAGTGCGCAAAATGGGCATCGACCCATCAAGGATTAAACCCACAAAGACGACCTTTAAAGGCGTCATACCAGGTGTAGAGGCCAACTGTACAGGCTCAGTTACACTTGAAGTGGTCTTCGGATCCCCGGATAACTTCCGAAGTGAGGAGTTAATCTTCGACATAGTCCCGTTCCGCAGCGGCTATCACGCATTGCTCGGACGAATCGCATTTGCAAAGTTCAATGCGGTGCCGCATTACGCATATCTCAAGCTCAAGATGCCAGGCCCTCGAGGAGTCATTACGGTCAATGGAAACACCGAACGCTCTCTCCGGACGGAGGATCATATGGCGGCTCTTGCGGCGGAAGTACAAAGCAGCCTCTTGAGGCAATTCTCAAGTCCGGCTATTAAACGTCCGGACACCGTCAAGCGAGCCCGGAGTAACCTACAACAAGACCGCCTAGCACGTTGCGAACACGCATAGCAATGCGGCCCAAGCCCCAGCCCTCGCAAAATTGCGAAACCAGTACTACGCGTACATAATTAAGCTCTGGAAATACCATGGGCATAGGGGAAGGGGCACGACCACGGCATGCCCAGAATGCGGCTCAACCGCACCATGGGCTCCCAAATGTGTCATTCTTTTCTTCTTTCTTTTTACTTTCAGGACTCCGTTCTCACGAAGCCCTGTCCGGCATTAGAATCGCCGAACACACGATGCAATGACAGGGAAGCGTAAAGTTACGTCCGAGTGTCCAGTGGTCTCCATTACGAGCAATATATCTGTTTTACACATCATTCCGCGGCTTACCCCTGGAGGGGGACATGTTAAAAAGTCCCGTCCCTTGCTTATCGCACTATTTGTATCGTTCTGCTCTTACTGCAGCCCTTTTGAATAAACAATATATAGCTTCTGCCTATTATTGAATTCCCTTTTTTCTATATATATATGTTCATTTATGACATTGTGCAACCGTACACTTTGGTACAGGCAATACACCAAGGGCTTAAGTACCCCATAACATGGTGTGATAAGTCCGAACACTTTCACAAGTGCGGCACCCCGAACTTATAGCATTATATGCATCGGCCCCGAATCATGTCTTGGGTCAATAGTTGGGTTTGACCGGCTCCCATGTTTTGGTACCTTATGTTCCGTTATATCGACTAAGGTAGCGCTGGGAGAACCATTGCGATTGTGCCCCGGTTGAGCTGGGTTAAGCACCTCAGTGGAGAAAGCTAAAAATGACCGTCATGATAAGGCGAGAGTCGGTCGCTGTTCGAGAGGTTTTCGAGTCCCTAAAGACTTATGCCGCTTAGAGCGAGGAGTCGGCATTGTCCGGCCTAGGCGTGGATAGCGCCCCGAACTCGGTCTTCCGAATACTAGGGGCTTCGCCGAAATTTAAAATTATAGAATTTCTATGGCTAAGTGAGAGTGTTCAAGCATTATAGTCCGGTTGCCTTGTTCGCTATGCTGAGTGCCTCCCTCGAAGGACCCAAGAATGGGAACAAGAGCGCTCAAGTTCATCCCAAACACCCCAGCACTTGTGGCTTGGGGGCTGAAGCCGACGACTCGCCATCTCTCAAATTTAATACACGGCCGCACAGAAGGTAATATTTTAAATTCAAAAGTGTTGCTTAGCGCATATGAACAAGTTTTCAGCGTACAGGATAACAAATGCGAGTCTACTCAAAAATTATATCTTTGGAGCACTCATCTCTATAAAGGCGAGGCACCCTTGTGACGCCCTCATAATACATTTCAGGCTTGCGATGCTCCTTCTTCGGTGGTGGTCCGCCCGTCACAACCTTCTCAGCGTCCATCTTGCCCCAGTGCACTTTAGCAAGGGCAAGGGCCCTACGGGCACCTTCGATGAAGACGGAGCGCTTGACGACTTCAACCCATGGACAGGCGTCCACCAGCTGCCTCACCCGCCCGAAGTAGCTCCCAGGCATGGCTTCCTTAGGCCATAGCCGAACTATGAGGCCCTTCATGGCCTGTTCGGCAACCTTATGGAGCTCGACCAGCTGCTTCAGTTGGTCGCTATGGGCACTGGTGTCCGCCTCGACATACCGAGACCAGAACACCTTCTCCGCAAGCTTCCCTCTTCGCTCGGTAGAATGCGGCAAGATCGTACACATCAAGGGCAGATCTGCGAATGCTCCTGGAGAGCTCCGGATTCGGGTAAGTAATAGATAATTTACTTTCACATGCTTGCTTTGCATATAGAATGCCTTACCCGCCGATATCTTCTTCATCGCCTTAATTTCCTGGAGGGCTTTTTGGGCTTCGGCCTTAGCGGCTTTGGCGCTCTCAAGGGCCGAGGCGAGCTCGGACTCTCGAGTCTTTGATTCACGCTCCAAACTCTCGTGTTTTTCCATGAAAGCCTGGAGCTCTTGCCGCACCTCCGCCACCCGCGCCTCCCGCTTCTCTCGCTTGATGCATTCCGCGGGCGCATTGCGTTCGGCCTTGGACACCGCTTCCTTCAGGGTCGCCACCTCTTTCGTGTCCCCTGCAATATTCACGTTATTCCTGTCATTTTTTGCAACCACATCTTTTAAATACTCCCATAAGGTATTACCTACCTTCTCTATCCTTGAGATGCTTTTTGGCAAGTCCGAGCTCGTTCTCGGACTGCTCGAGGCTCTGCTTCAATGCATCAACCTCCGTAGTCAATGCGGCAGAGGTCAGTAGCGCAGCCTGCATTTCCATATTGACATACTTATGTTAAACTCCTGCGTATATCTTTTTAGATCCTTAGTTCGGCTTTTTTTTTCGAACACCAAACTGAGCATCATGGGCTACTGCCTATGCGGTAATATTTTTATATATCTTAAATACATACCTCAAAGCCTGTTAGAAGGGTGGCACAGGCTTTAGTCAGCCCGCTCTTGGAGGACTGAAATTTCTGGACCAGCACACTCATAATAGTGCGGTGCTCCTCGTCGATGGAAGCGCCATTAAGTGCCTCCATCAAATCATCCGGCGCCTCCAGTTGGACGGAGGGCACCGGCGTCGCAGTCTTTCCCTTCTTACAAAGGGGTTGCCTGCCGGACTCCGGAACCACTGAAGGTTCCGGTACGGAGTCCGGAACAGGGCCGGACTTAAAGCCCTTTGGGGTTTTATCCCCTTTGAGCCCGAGTTCTGGGAGGTCACCTTGCGGCGCCTCCATAGCCACCTCCTCCTAGCTGGGCCCCTTTTGGGACTCCACCCCGGCGTCATCCGTGGCGGGAGGAGACGAGGCGGTTGGAAGTGAGGTGCTATTCACCTCCGACGAATACAGGGAGCCGCTCGACGAATCGTCGAGCCCATCCTTGGGCTGGCTGCATGGTTATATTCGGCGTTATAAGATGATGTGCGACAAATGGAACGCCATGAGTTATTCTGGTGTCCGGACACTTACGATTTCGCCAGGGGCTTGGTCCTTGGAGCCCACCCCTCTTCGCCGTTGTCGGCATTGGCGGTGTAGTCTGGAGGAAGGGTCCTTCACTTGATTCTTCGCCGCCCCAGCTTTGGCGGCCTTCCTTTTCTTCTCTCCCCGCACCGGGAGAGGCCTCTTTTCCTCCTCCTCGCTGCTGGAGGAGTCCGCCTCAGCGTCATCGACGATGAGTCCGAAAGACTGGCGCCGAACTCCTTCAAGTTCCCGTGGCCTTCTTCTTGGTTTTCTTTTCCGCACCATGTGAGGTGCCGGAACCAGCAGCCCCGCAATCGGGCGTCCGCTGGGTCTTCTGGCAAGGGAGCCGGACAATCGATCTGTCCGGACGTCTTCAGCCAGTCTTGTCAAAGGTGAGGGAGTTTTAGATCCCGCATAGAGTCAAACTATGAAGAAAGAGTCCCGTAAAGGGTAAAATAACTTACCTCGCTGGCTTGATGCTGCGAGCTGAATCCGCGATCTTCGGTAGCGGATGCGGAGCTTCGTGCTTGAACAAAGACCTTCCGCATCTTCGCACGTAGTGTTGAAGAGCCGGCTCAAGGTTCGGTGCTGTGCAGGATCAAACTCCCACAAGTTAAAAGCCCGTTGCCGGCATGGGAGAATCCGGCGGATGAGCATCACCTGGATTGCGTTGACAAGCTTGAGATTCTTGTTCACCAGGTTTCGGACGCAGGTTTGGAGTCCGGTCAGCTCTTCCGAATTACCCCACGTCAGGCCCGTCTCTTTCCATGAGGTGAGCCGTGTAGGGAAGCCAGATCGGAATTCGGGGGCCACCGCCCATTGAGAGTCGCGCGACTCGGTGATGTAGAACCACCCCGATTGCCACCCCTTTATGGTCTCCACAAAGGAGCCCTCGAGCCATAGGACGTTGGCCATCTTGCCCACCATGGCACCTCCGCACTCCGCTTGGCGGCCGCCCACTACCTTCGGCTTGACATTGAGGGTCTTCAGCCATAAGCCGAAGTGGGGCTGGATGCAGAGGAAGGCCTCGCACACGACAATAAATGCCGAGATGTTGAGGATGAAATTCGGGGCCAGATCATGGAAATCTAGGACGTAGTAGAACATGAGCCCCCGGACGAATGGGTGAAGTGGAAACCCTAGTCCACGGAGGAAGTGGGGGAGGAACACCACCCTCTCATGGGGCCTGGCGGTGGGGATGAGCTGCCCCTTGTTGGGGAGCCTATGCGCGACGTCGCCGGACAAGTATCCGGCCTTCCGCAGCTTTTTGATGTGCCCCTCCGTGACGGAGGAGGCCATCCACTTGCCTCCCGCTCCGGACATAGTTGGAGAAGGTTGAGGTGGGATGTGCGGACTTGGGCGCTGGAGCTCGAGTGCGCGAAAATGGATAAGCAAAGGAGGAAGAAGGCGTGTGTGAAAATGTGGATCCTTATCCCCTTATATGGACGGATAAAGCTATGCGTCCCCACCGGCCTGATAAAACTCGCTTATCTCCCAAGCGCCGTAATCAATGGCGCGGTTGGGTTACCCACGCCCGTATTGATGAGAATCCCGGAATAAGGGGACACGATCTCTGCTTTGACAAGACGTGCCAAGGAAACCGCCTTGCTAAACGCGCTGAGGTGGGACAGTGAAAACAATTCGAATAAAGGCTTGGCCGTGGTGTGATGTCACGCCACGGAATACGTCAGCAGATTGAACTTGTGTAAATGTTATTCTCTCTACGGTGGTATGTGGAACTTATTTTGCAGAGTCGGACACTATCCTTGTGTTCAAAATCTTGTATGAAGTATTTGGAGGAGGAACCCGTCTTGCAATGCCGAAGACAATATGCGCGCCGGACTCGTCGTCATTGAAGCCTGGTTCAGGGGCTACTGAGGGAGTCCTGAATTAGGGGGTGTCCAGATAGCCGGACTATAGCCTTTGGCCGGACTCCTGGACTTTGAAGATACAAGATTGAAGACTTCGTCCCGTGTCCGGATGGGACTTTCCTTGGCGTGGAAGGAAAGCTTTGTGATACGGATATGTAGATCTCCTACCATTGTAACCGACTCTGTGTAACCCTAACCCTATACGGTGCCTATATAAACCGGAGGGTTTTAGTCCGTAGGACGAACAACCATCATACCATAGGCTAGCTTCTAGGGTTTAGCCTCTCTGATCTCGTGGTAGATCTACTATTGTACTACCCAATCATCAATATTAATCAAGCAGGAGTAGGGTTTTACCTCCATCGAGAGGGACCGAACCTGGGTAAAAACATCGTGTCCCTTGTCTCCTGTTACCATCCGCCTAGACGCACAGTTCGGGACCCCCTACCCGAGATCCGCCGGTTTTGACACCGACACCAACAATAGCATTAAAGTATCAAGTCCCCTTTATCCCATATGCAACAATCCCCTTACTCGGGTTTGTGTTTCAGTCACTCACGCAACCCACTATAAGCGAATCATGAACGCATTGCAACACCCTACAGCGGGAATCCCTCACGCTTGCGCGACACGGAGGGCACCATAGGAAAGCACCAATAATAAAACATGCAACTCAAACCAATCATAGCAATTCATCAATCACCAATAGGACAACGAAAATCTACTCAGACATCATAGGATGGCAACACATCATTGGAAAATAATATGAAGCATAAAGCACCATGTTCAAGTAGAGGGTACAGCGGGTTGCGGGAGAGTGGACCGCTGGATATAGATGGGGGAAGGTGATGGAGATGTTGGTGAAGATGACGGCGGTGTTGGTGAAGATCACGGTGATGATGATGGCCCTCGGCAGTGCTCCGTCGCCACCGGAAGCAAGGGGGAGAGAGGCCCCCTTCTTCTTCTTCTTCCTTGACCTCCTCCCTAGATGGGAGAAGGGTTTCCCCTCTGGTCCTTGGCTCCCATGGCGTGGGAGGGGCGAGAGCCCCTCCTAGATTGGATCTATCTCTCTGTTTCTCTCTGTTTCTGCGTTCTGGAATTCTGCCCTGACACCGTTTCCTTTATATCTGGATATCCGTAACTCTGATTGGATTGAAACCTTCGCCCATATCATTTTCCAAAAATTAGCTTTCTTGCGGCTAAAGAAGGGCATCAACCACCTTACGGGTGGCCCACGAGATAGGGGGGGGGCGCCCCCCTAGAGTGGTGGCGCGGGCCACTCTTGTGGCCACCTCGGGCACCGTTTCGCGTTGATTCTTCCTCCCAAAAATCACAAATATTCCAAAATAATTCTTTGTCCGTTTTTATCCCGTTTGGACTCGTTTGATATTGGGTTTCTGCGAAACATAAAACATGCAACAAACAGGAACTGGCACTGGGCACTGGGTCAGTATGTTAGTCCCAAAAAATAGTATAAAAAGTTGCCAAAAGTATATAAAAGTTGAATAATATTGGCATGGAACAATCAAAAATTATAGATACAACGGAGACGTATCAGATAGCACTGTCCCATCTAGGCCGAAAAGCAACTTGGGTTCCACGGGGGTCCCGGACGATGATGCACTGCCGGCTCGCTACCCCGTGGATGATATCAAAGATACGGCAACTTGTGAGCTACATATGAAACTGAACAACATATCCATGAAGGTGGCGGACGGCAATGCTTTACCAAGTCCCCCTGAAGCAACCTTCCATGGCAATCTGATTCCAGCTGGCTATGCTCATGTCGGCGTGGATGAAGCTATGTCGGGATATGACTCACTAGAGCTTGACTTTCTTGGAGGTCAAGTAGAGCAAACACTGGAAGAAGTCATATGTGGTCTCTGTGCATGGAGAAAGGATTGCATCATCTTTCCAAGGCCACCGACTCCTCCTCCAAGTCCGCCACGTCAGGTGACTCCACCGCACCCCAAGACGGAGCGCAACGCTAGTCCACCACCGCGTCAGCTGAATCCACCCCACCCCGAGACGGAGCCCGGCGCGAGTCCGCCATATCAATCTCGGGCGCGTCAACCTTCTCCAAAGCGGAAGAGAGCACCAATGAAGAAACCCGACTCTCCTTCCAAAAACAAATTGGCTTATGAGATGAACATCGAGGAAAACAATGCCCAAGTGGATGTCGAAGTGAAGGCCCATTTTGCAAGAAAACCGCCACCACCGCCAAACGAGAAAATACCTGAGAATGTCATACAACACTTTGTGGATCTTGCTAAACCGGCTGTGGAGAAAAGCCAATCAGACTATGAGCGCTCTATTAACAAGTCACATCATGCACAAAAAGATAAGGAGTCGAGCCATACAGGTAGTAATAAAAGTGGGGAAACTGTTTCCCGGCTGGGAGAACATGAAGTGCAATCGACCCCTCCCTCCCCGCTCAAGGTGAGTACCGCCGATAAGCCGGTAATAATTGACGCTGCTTGAGAGATGGCTAGAGAGGCCGGTGTCACTGCTGAAAACCTCCTAGACATCGAGGATCTCCCCATGATTGAAGAGGAGGACCTAGCATCGAAATATGTCCCCGGGAACCCTCTGGTCAGGCCTGAGGAGGTCCCGGTTCTATTAACGCAAATGCGCAGATTGCATGACTGGTACCTGAGAGAAATAAAGAACGGGCGAGGGAGCCTCATGGTGAAAGTCAAGCCCGAGCATTACTTTCATGGAAAGATTTGTGGATTGAATTTCAAGAAATGGTTCAGTTATTCAATCAAGACGCACTCGACAAATCTCTTTTCAGTTGCTATTGTCTATAAGTGACTTCTTTTTGTAATTTTAGTCTCCAGCTGTGCTCGTTCATTTCCTATAATTATTCTCACTATATTCTTTTGTGTGGTACTATGCAGAATGAAGATTTATGAAATGAAAAGAGATGGAGTCTATGGCATAGGGTTCATTGACCCTATACTGTTAATCAAGGTGTGTGGAAAATCAGCTCAAAAGACATAGAGAAAAGCTTGCTAACATTTTTGAAGGAGCTAAATACCAAATCCGCAATAATATTTCCTTACAACTTCGGCTGAGTGTTACTGTCTTGTACTACAAATTCTATTTTGCTTACTAGATGTTAATAAGTGTAGTTGATGAGTTATGCACATGCCCGCTTATACAAACGTGTGCACTTGCAGTTTCCACTGGATCTTGCTAATCATTGAAATTGATGAGGGAAAAGGTCAAGTACTGGATTCATTACTTAAAGAACCTAAAGAATACACCAGCCTGAAGTTGATGCTTGACAGGTAATTTTAATCACTATGGCACTATCTCGGCCTCTTTAGTTCATTTTCTGATACAAAATAATTAATAACTCATTTATTCATTTTCTTTGCTAGGCAGGATTTGGGCAAAGTTCATCAAAGAGGTTGTCGGCCCATGGAAACCAACGATGAAATGGTGGCGGCCCAGGGTAATTAAGTAGTACTAGCTACTTTCATGCATCTCTTTAATTCTAGTTTCAATACCATTATCATTCTTCATTATTATCTGTTTGAATTCTATTCTCGTAAAGTGCATGAGGCAGACATCGGGGAATAATTTATGTGCATACTACGTTTGTGAGAACATTCGATTTATAACCAAAAGGAGCAAAGATGCAAGAAATCTTTGGGTGCGTAAACACAAAACGCAATTCTTTTTGTCATGATATAATATGTATACACACAACTAATATATGCATATTGATCTCCTTCTTTAAAGATGCAAGAGATGCGGGATCAGCTCCTACCAACGGACCGCATACGAGCACTTCAAGAGGAAATGGCGGGATTTTTTCTTGAACAGTCATAGCTCCCGAAGGAGAATACCATTTCACTTAATGACTGCATGTAATGATCTGCAAATTGTAGGAGAAATTGTATATACCAAATTGTGTGTGTGTGTGTGAGAGAGAGAGAGAAATTCTATGATATATGATTGGTTCTACGAGAAATTCTATTATATATGCATAACGTGTGCAGTACGTAGTAGCGTAAAATATGTTTGAAATAAAAAGAATTAAATGAAAAACACAAAATAAAAATGAAAAATAAACAATAAACCCTAAACCCTAAACCTTTAGTCCTGGTTGGTGTCACCAACCGGGACTAAAGGTCCCTGGCCCTGGCGCGCGCTGCCAGCCACGTGGAAGGGACTTAGTGCCGGGTCGTGGCCAACCTGGACTAAAGGTTGGGGGCCTTTAGTCTCGACTCCCTTACGAACCGGGACTAATGGCCGATCCTCTACTAGTGTAAAATGGGTGAAATTAAGTACATACAAGGTTTTTTCTATATTAAACAGCCCTAGACCCCTATTTCGTCAATTTGATACTTAGTTAACTCATTTATGTTGATGTTCCCACTGATTCGTAATCGACAATGAAACCGAATGGCTGTTTTTGGAGGGTTAATGAATTTTCTAAATATTTTCGGGACTTCTTAGCACGATTTTTTAAAGCAATTTGCGCTAGTAACTGATTTTATCCTTGAGAAGTCATAGAAAAATTGCACATTTGTAAACCAACTGATAATTAAGAGGTCCCCTCATAGACATGCATGTAACTTGTTCTGAGGCTGGTGGCTGATATACCTTCAGTGCCATTTTCTATTGTATGGTAGCTGCTATAGTGCATTCTTAGAAACAATATTATGTTGTTTGAATTGTAAAATTACACTATATATAATTTTGTTCCATTGATTCTTTTGTAAACCTTTTCAAGGAATAAATTCTATTGACCTACACGAGGCCTCTCAGAAAATTACTATGCATTCCTACGATGCAATCACATCACAATGTAGGATTAATAAAACCATGACATTGTTGTGTTTTTCTTCTTCTTGCGCTTTTCGAACCTACACATCAAGCAAAGCCCTTATCATATGTGTCGCAACATATGCATGCGTACACTTCCAAAATTATTGACAATGACTTTACTGTGACTTGGCTCCTTTAGGTACGCCTTTCCTCACATGCAGTTCATCGAAGTTTGTCTGCACTTCAGTATTACACTACAAGAAATATGTCAACTTGTGACCATCACTATTGGTCACTGAAAGGTCATTGTTTTTCATTTGCGACCTTTTTTGTGACCAAAAACAGAAGTTCAAAAGCTGGTGGTCGTAAATTCAAATTAACGACCTTCTTCGGGATAAGGTCGTAGATGTTTACGACCAAAATAAAAGGTCGTTGAACCCATGACCTTTTGTTTTGGTCACTAGCTGTCTGCCCAGGCCACGTCAGATCCGACGTGGCAAAATTGCGACCAATTGAAAAGGTCGTTACTTAGAACCAGCCCGGTCCATTTCGGTGCTTTAGATGGGCCGAGCCCATTAATTCAGCCTTTCTATTTTTTTTCCTGTCAAATTTTGGTCGACTTCATGGGCCAAGCCCAACGTTGCAGCCTTTTTTATTGTTGGGCCATGGCCTTTTTGTCTGAACAATTTCATTTTCCTTTTTTATTAAATGGGTCCACTAGTCAGATGGGTCCTAGGGGTCCCATTGGTCATGTTCTGGTAAGTGGGTCCCATCTATCAGGCTCATATTCTTCATATTTCAACCAATATTTAAATTGGCAAACAAAAAGCTCACATAATACTTCAAATAAGAGCAACCAAATCACGTAATATAATGGAGACAACAGTAACAAGCTCTATCAGTGCCAATACATATGACAATGTGTAATACAAGCTCTACAAGTGTAACGAGCTCTACAAGTTCTACAAGTGTGATACGGTACTGCATTACAAGCTCTACAAGTGTGATACAGTACTGCTTTACTAGAAAATGACAACATGACAGACTCGTCGGACGACCATAGTCATCTGAACAGCATGCGAGACTAGTTGGACGACCATAGTCAGGGCTGGGAACAAACAAAACGACAACATGACTTTCTCTGTCACCCTGTTACATGAATGTGAGAAGAATTGAAAAAATTGGGGCAAATATATTATGAACATACCATTCAAGAAAATGACATGTATAGCTGTACCATTGCAAACCAAGAGATACCGAAATAGTGGACGAGCAACAATTAATAATGTACTCCCTCCATTCCGATTTACTCGTCGTGGTTTGAGTTCAAATTTGCAGGTTCTGCGGAAGTGAGGGGAGTGGGGAAGGAGGAGCATGGTGGAGATTATATGGATGCGCCTGAATTGAAGGAAGATGATGAATCGACATTGGCAACCGACCTTCAATTATCGATAGCTGGCGCATCAATTGACATTAAAGGGCTCCGATTAACTTCTCCATATCAGTCGTCGCCGTGTAAAATTCAATCGATAGGCGATGGTTCGCTGCCCGGCGTCGCTGGCCAGGCAACCTAGCGGACGGTTTTCTGCCCACATCACCACCCCATGTCGTCGCCAAGCCAGTCGGTCACGTCGGTCGGACCGGAAGCTTGGTCGCCATGACAGAGCCACTCCAGCACAACGTCAGCCTCCACGCGGGGACTGCGTCCGAAAGGATCAAAGGAAGACGTGGGTCGTCACGCTGTTTTTTCCTTGGATGCACACATTGTTCTTTTTAGGGATCCTTGGGTGCACACATGCGGAGCGTGTGACAACATAATGAAGCCCATTAGGCCCAATTTAACAACAGATGCCCGAAATTGTCACTGGAGGAACGGCCCACCACCGAAATTGTCACTAAGCACAAGCGGTATTAGGAGGTGATCCAACAGCCAAAATTGCACAAAACCGCAGATCCGACAGCCGAAAATGCTAGTGGCCTGAGATGGCTGGAAAGATGCGTGGTTGTAATGTTTCTAATAAATGGCCTCTTTTCCTGTTCAAAATAAAAGGGCATAAAGTGGGGAGAAGACTAGGCCCAAGAGAAGGGGGGGCAAAAGCATGGGCATGCTTTCGAGCACTCATTTACTTGGGCTTATCAAAATTGGGACAAAAGCAATGCAGTCACTAGATCAATCACCTTAGAAAAAATGCACTCCTAGTACATGGCTACTACTATTTTCTCTCGTAGGAAAAACATCACTCATTAGAAATGAAAATATGTGCTACTCAGTAGTAGCATTTTGAACTATGAAATGAAATACAGTAGCAGTAGTAGTGTATGGAGTAGTATCTTGTCTGTGTGCTATCTCAAGCAGAGCATGGAAGCAAGTTTTGCTTCAGAGGTCGAATTTAATGAGATACACAGGCATGCCCATGAAAGCAGAGAAGATAACAAGAAACATAGCTGCTTCATGGTACTGTTCCTATTTTGCTAGCCATTTTGCAATCTACACAATCGTTACACACACAGCACGGTGAACACATACCGAAGCTATGAATTTGCAACGGCTATGACAGAGCCCGGCGAATAGGGCTGCCGGGTACGAGCCATGGTCAGAAGTATACTATGTAAAAAACACTCCCTCCGTCCGAAAATACTTGAAATAAGGGTGCACATTTGCATAATAGCTATCCGAACATACAGAACTCAAGTTCCTACTGATGTACTATGGAAATTTGAAATTTAGAGTCCCAACTTGTACTACTGAAATTTCCATTGGTAGTTCAGCACTGAACTCTATTTTTGTAAGCCCGGGAGCTCCACGCCAGCCCTGTCAATCCTAACAGTGTGATTTAGTCAAGCAGGTTGCAGAACAAGAGGCTATATTCAGTTAACAAGCATGTGAAATTAGTATCTTTAGTGTGTGCACTGCACCACCAAATGCAGCTGGCTGCAGAACATCTCCGTTCGTCAAGCGGGCATGGAAGAAATCAATCCAAGCCGCCCTCTACCTGGAGAGCAGGTTGATTCTGGAGAGCATGGGCATGTTTACCTCCGTGAGCACGAGGTCGAAGGCGTACGCGCGGCCCCGCATGACCTCCCATGCCTTCATCCCGTCCGCCACAACCGCTACTGGCCTCACCTCCCGAGAAGGAACAGAAATAGAGCCCAGTTCAGCAGCAGGAAAATCGACTGGCTAAGCTAGAAGAAGGAAGTTTGTTCTAATGCGGAGGAGCGCGGTGACGACCTGGCGGGTGGAGTCGCCGTGCTCGATGAGGAGCACCCGGAGCGAGCGGCGTGGCAGGATCTCGTCCCAGAGGATCGCCCCGCGCGCCGCCCCTCCGCCCCGCCGCTGCGGTCGCTGGCTCCCCGGCGTCGGCATCGGGGGACATCTCGTCGTCTCTGTCCGCCGGGAGAGGGGAGGCGGATGGATGAAAATATCTGCAGCCCTGCGTGTCGATGACAGTGGCGTGGATCTGGGCGCTCGAACGACCTCCTGGGTCGGCCTTACCTCCCTTCCTTCCGTTCCCTCCCTTCCCTTGGGAGGGGAAGAGAAGGTGCGGGCCGGCGGCGAGGTGAGTGGGATGGGGGCGGTTGGTGGCGGCGACGCTGTGAATGGCACGGGGGGGTGGGGTGGTGGAAGGCGGGAGCGACGATTCTGGTCGGAAGCGAGGGAGGAGTGGGGGGAGGGAAGGGGAGGGTGCAGACCGATGGTGAGGGAAGAGGTGGGTGGCGGAGGCGAGGGGAGAGGTGGGCGGCGGAAGGAAGGGGAGGACGGGGCGGCGGCAGAGGGATCTGGATCGGGGAGAGGAGTGGGGGCGGGGAGGGATCTGGATCAGGTAGGTTTCACGCGCGTGTGAGAGAGAGGCTGCACTGGGTTGGATCGACGGATGGATTGATGTATGGATGGACGGATGTTTGCCTAGTCATAGATCCATGCCACACCTGATTCCACCAATCAGAATTCAGCCTATGTTTCTCTTATAGCTTTTATCCTCTTATTTAGGGCAAACATTCAACATATTAACCACATATAGTTTGTTAAAATGAAATAATATTGTGCACATGTGTGTATCTTGTGATGACAAACAATGTAGTTCTGGGGATTTTTCATTTTCATTGCACAAAAGAGCCGTTTTCTATTTTTCGAGTGCCTGAAATGGTTTTTTTGTGAAGGACCTACCATACATCTATTGCAAAATTGGACCAAATCATTTTTCTAAAATATTAGACAATGTTTAATGCACAATAGGCCAAATGGTTGGGTGTCAAAATTTTTGATCCACCACTCGTGAAAAAGACAAATTTTCGCCGATTCAGCTGAAAGAGCGTCAAATTTGAACTACAGCTGCCTCATAGTTTGCTCTTTATTTTTTTCAAAAATCATTTCTAGGTACATAAGTATCTATTTAATCAGAGAAACACTAGAAGATTTCCAAGATTCAACAACTAGCTAAGAAAGGTCAAGCCCGCCGTTTCGACCGTATTTTGAAACGAGCATAAAAAATTAAAAAAAGTAAAAAAAAATTAGAAAACCTTCGCATTGTGTCATCATATGTGACCAAGTTACCAGGAAAAATAATAAACTTGTAATATGGCAATTATTTTAAAAAAGTGTTCTCAGAAATGAGCTATCATGCGTGAAGATTCACGGCTTTCAAGCCAAATGATCAATCTTATGGCCACATTCATGGCATAGTTTGTTCAAATGATCTCACATTGTGCACAATGGTGCATCTTGGAATTCCAAACAATGTTGCCTAAGGGAGTTTTTATTTCCTTTGCACGAAAAATTCATTTTCCATTTTTCGAGGGCCCGAAAAGAGGTTTTTTTGTGAAGGACCTGCCATATATTTGTTGCAGAATTGTACCAAATCAATTTTCTAAAATACTAGGACATATTTAATGCACAATTGACCAAATAGTTGGGTGTAAAAAGTTTCTATCCACCTCTCGTGAAAAAGACAAATTTCCGACGATGCAGTTGGAAGTGGGTCAAATTTGAATTGTAGCTACCTCGTAGTTTTCTTTATATTTTTTCCAAAAATCATTTCTAGTTACATAAGTATCTATTTAATCAGAGAAACACCAAAAAACTCCAAGATTCAACCACTAGCTAGGAACGGTCATTCCCACCGTTTTGACCGCATTTGAAACAGGCATAAACATTAAAAAATCAAAAAATTGGAAAACCTTCGCGTTGTGTCATTATATGTGACCAAGTTACCAGCAAAAATTATAAAAAATTAATACAGCAATTATTTTATAAAAGTGTTCTCAGAAACGAGCTATCAAGCGTGAAGATTCATGGCTTTCAAGCCAAATGATCAATCTTATGGCCGCATTCATGACATAGTTTGTTCAAATGATCTCATATTGTGCACAAGGGTCTATCTTGAAATGGCAAACAATGTTGCCGAAGGAAGTTTTCATTTTCTTTGGACGAAAAATTCATTTTCCATTTTTTTCGAGTCCCTAAAATGAGTTTTTTTGTGAAGGACCTACCATATATTTGTTGCAAAATTGTACCAAATCAATTTTCTAAAATACTAGGACATATTTAATGTACAATTGACCAAATGGTTGGGTGTAAAAGGTTTTGATCCACCTCTCGTGAAAAAGACAAATTTCCACCGATTCAGTTGGAAGCGGGTCAAATTTGAACAGTAGCTACCTCGTAGTTTGCTCTTTATTTTTTCCAAAAATCAATTCTAGCTACATAAGTATCTATTTAATCGGAGAAAGACCAAAAAAATTCCAAGATTCAACCTCTACCTAGGAACGGTTTTTCCCGCTGTTTTGACCGCATTTTGAAAAGGGCATAAAAATTAAAAAAAATCAATAAATTGGAAAACCTTCGCATTGTGTCATTATATGTGGCCAAGCTACCAGGAAAAATTATAAACTTGTAATACGACAATTATTTAAAAAAAGTGTTCTTAGAGACGAGCTATTAAGTGTGAAGATGCATGGCTTTCAACCCAAATGCTCAATCTTATGCCCACATTCATGACATAGTTTGTTCAAATGATCTTATATTGTGCATAAGGGTGCATCTTGAAATGAAAAAAAATGTTGCCTAAGGAAGTTTTCATTTTCTTTGGACGAAAAATTCATTTTCCATTTTCTGAGTGCCCAAAATGTTGTTTTGTGAAGGACCTACCATATATTTGTTGCAAAATTGGACCAAATAAATTTTCTAAAATACTAGGACATATTTAATGCACAATTGACAAAATGGTTGGGTGTCAAAAGTTTCGATCCACCTCTCGTGAAAAAGACAAATTTCTGCAGATTTAGGTTGAAGCGGGTCAAATTTGAATTGTAGCTGCCTCATACTTTGCTATTTATTTTTTCCAAAAATCATTTCTAGTTACATAAGTACCTATTTAATCAGAAATACATGGTTTGGTGGTGATACGTCGAGGTTTGGACGGTGACCGAGGGCCACAACTCTAGAGCGTGTAAACTCGCATGCCCGCCGCGTGGTCACCGCGTGACCGTGGCGTTGCCATGCGTTCTGGGCGGACTAGGCATGTCTAGTGGGTTGGGCACTCCCCAGGTAGGTGCTAGGAAGAAAATTACAACATAAGATTCTCACGAGGAGACCGATCTATGCTCAAACATGAATTAGCAGCCAAGTGTTTGATTAGCGGTACTGGAAATGCACATGGCTAATGGGCGTGAGTTTTGGATTAGGATGATAAGTTACTAAGACGACTGTCTTCACAAATTTACAGCTCAAAAGGAGGATCCTAGGTGGTACTTCTTTGCAAAGTACCACACTGGACATAAGTACGAATATTGAAGCTGGGACCAAAATAATGAATGGATTGAGCTGGCAATTGGTGGAGCATGGTTATTTGGGCATAGGAAAGCACTGTAGAAAATGGATACCATTTGGACATGCCAAAGTGGTACTTCCTTCACAATGCTCTTCTCTGGAAAGAAACTTCGGAAAATTATTGAGAGAAATTGGCTAAATGAAATGAGCTCAAATTTGGTGTAGGTAAGTTACATAGGCATATAGAATATGTGGAAAAAATTCAACTCATTAGGATATGCTTAGCTAGTACTTCTTTCACAAAGGTTCTAGGTGGACACAATCTTTGGAAATTTGCTGAGGAAAATTTACTAGGCAAATGGAGCTGAATTTTTTTATGAGGCAATGATTTGGATAGGAAAGAGTGCCCAAAAATTGTGAGGGCAATCAAGAATATATAAATAACACTTCCTTCACAAAGCTCTTCTTTGGACAGAAACTTCGGAAAATTAGTGAGAGAAATTGGCTAAATGAACTGATCTCAAATTTGGTGTAGGTAAGTTATATAGGCATACAGAATATGTGGCAACAATTCAACTCACTAGGATATACATAGCTAGTACTTCTTTCACAAAGGTTCTAGGTGGACAAAAACTTTGGAAATTTGCCGAGGAAGAATTATTGGGCAAATGGAGCTGAATTTTGTCATGAGGCAATGAGTTGGATAGGAAGTAGTGCCCAAAAACTTTGAGGGCAATCACTTCCTTCACAAAGTGTTGTTCTGAACAGAATAGGAAAATGAATATTGTTTAATTATTTTTGAACTAGGCAAGGTTTTTTACATATTTGACGAAGATATGACCCAAAGAATTTACGAGATTTTTTGGGGAATTTTGGGAATGACAGAAATATAGGTTCTTCACAACCTACGGGCAAAAATTGACACATGGACATGACACATAGGCAAAACTGATGAGGTGACGCCTAGTCATAGCAACCCCACCACAATTTAGAAGGTTATGACCATCTATATTGGTCGTGATGAGCTAGAAATAAGGCAGTGGACCAGCGCTATCTGCTTTATGACCATTTCATGTAAGGAAATTACGACCTTTCTGACCAAAATGGTCGTTATAGTTCAGGGTTTGGAGCCCCCCGAACAGCTTTTGACCAATTGGTCTCAAATGGTCCTAGATTTATGACCAATTCTTCCAGGGTCACTGACAGAAGGTCACAAGTTGACATATTTCTTGTAGTGCTAAATAGGAAAACTTGATGATTTGGGCCTTGGAGAATATATTTCCTCGGATGTAATCCATCAAAAAAATCTTCAAGAATGCTTTATATTCTTAAGGAGCCTTTAGCAAGCCTGGCATGTTCATGGTTCTTTAACTCTTGATGCAATGTATTATTTATGTCTATCTTCATCGATCGAAATTGGTAGATCTATAAGTGCTTTATGAAAAAAAATCTTCTCAAGAGATGTTTTCTATGGAATACCAACATGCTAAATTAAAAATTACTCTCTCCCTGCTTAGTATAGTAAATGTGCAATGATAGAATTTATTCACGAGACAAACAGATTTTTGTATCCACTAGTAGAAAAAGGGCCTATTGTCCCGGTTGGTGAACCGGGACTAAAGGGTCGGTACTAATGCCTCCCCCCTTTAGTCCCGGTTCAATCCAGAACCGGGACTAAAGGCCGTACGTGGAGCTCCACCTTTAGTCGGTTGGTAACACCAACCGACTAAAGGAAATTTTATGATTTTTTGAATTTTTTTATTTTCAGATTTCTGAATTATTTTAACCTCTAATCTCTAATCAGCACCCTCATCACCGCTCAATTTATCCTCTAATCTCTAATCACCCTCATCATTCCAAATCATCTAACTTCCCGAACGGTCACCCATCCTCCCACTCCCCGGCTGAGCACGCTTAACTTCCGGGTTCTATTCTCCTCGCTTCCAAGTCTGCACTTGTTATTTTCCTGACAATAGTAAGATGTCAATCCTATTAACACTCAGGAATTTTGCTTGAGCATGAAGTCACACATTTCACTATTTGAGTTTGAAACTATTGTTTTAAAAAACAATAATTATTTAGAAAACCATAGTTATTTTGAATAATTAGTTTGACCATTGTTTGACCAGATTTGACCAAAATTCAAAATAACTGAAATAATTATTTAGTAACACTAATATTCTAGAATAATTAGTTTGACCATTGTTTGACCACGGTTTGACCACAGTTTGACCACAGTTTGACCAGAATTCAAAATAACTGAAATAATTATTTAGTAACACTAATATTCTAGAATAATTAGTTTGACCATTTTTTTACCATTGTTTGACCACAGTTTGACCATAGTTTGACCAGACTTGACCAAAATTCAAAATAACTAAAATAATTATTCAGTAACACTAATATTCTAGAATAATTAGTTTGACCACAGCTTGACCATTGTTTGACCACAGGACCACAGTTTGAATTTTTTTGATTTTTTCCACTCTAGATCTTAAAAGCCCCGTAACTTTTTGAGTAGATGATTTTTCATATAAAAAACTTTTTCATCCGAGTTAGTATGCAAAAGTTATGCCCATTTTTACAAATTCCAGAGAGATTTTGCAAATAAAGTCGAAATTCACATTTGCAAATTTTCCCAACAACTAGACCACATATCACATGGGAAACTTATTTTCTTTTTCTTTTGACATTTCCATCATTTTCTTTTATTTTTTTTAAAACTGAAAAGGCGATCCAGTCCAGGGGGGGGGGGGGTAGAGTTTTAAAATGGGGACTTTTAGTCCCGGTTCGTGGCACGAACCGGGACTAAAGGTCTCAACCCCATTAGCACCGGTTCGTGTCTCAAACCGGGACTAAAGGTCTAATCTTTAGTCCCGGTTTGAGGCACGAACCGGGACTAAAGGGCATCGCACCCTTTAGTCCCGGTTTGAGGCACAAACCGGGACTAAAGGGCACAGGTGAACCGGGACTAATGCCTTAGCCGCACGAACCGGGACCAATGCTCACATTAGTCCCGGTTCGTGATTGAACCGGGACTAATGTGGATATTGGCCCGGAACCATAGCCATGTTTTCTACTAGTGATCACTGATCTACATAATAAGTAATCCCATGATGCGCATCATTTTTTCACCCACTTGCCCACCCATAGAAACATCGACTCACCTATATAACCCCTTCACTCTTAGTCGGTTATTTCGTACTCTACACTTCACCCTTCGAGTCAGTATAATAGGGTTTGTTATACATGACAAAAAGCTAGATGACTATTTACAACATTTTCATATTTCTTCTTGGTCGAGAACATGCCTAAGAGATTTTAGGATGGGAGGCATCCAGAGACATGTTATAGGGATGTAAACCATAAAAATGATAGAAGATGAGGAAATCGCCCGATAGAATGGAATGCTCAGAGAGTCCACGTCTGTTTTTCTATTTGACAAGTTTGATGCATTCAGTCTCTTTTATTTGACAAGAATGCCCGATAGATTAACTTTCATAAAAGCGAGTTGTTCTGTTTTGATAGAGCCAATGAGGAACAAGAGGCTTATAGGCAATTGTTTGGATGCGAATTGGGGACATTACCTTTCACGTACTTAGGTATACACATTCACCATCGTAAGCTGACAAATAGAGAATGGAAGAGTATCGAGGATCGATTTGAGAAGAAACTGAGTTGCTGGAAGGGCAAACTCATGTCTTACGGAGGTCGACTTATTAATTCGGTGCTCACGAGTATGCCTATGTTTCTCTTGTGTTTCTTCGAAGTCCCAGTTGGTGTTAGGAAAAGGCTGGACTTCTATCAATCCAGATTCTTCTGGCAGAGCGATGAACTAAAAAGAAAATACAGACTCGCCAAATGGGATATGATCTGTCGACCAAAGGACCAGGGGGGCCTTGGCATTGAGAATCTTGAAATCAAGAACATATGTATTCTCAGCAAGTGGTTGTATAAGTTATCAGTTGAGACTAATGCCACATGGGCGCAGATTCTCCGTAGTAAGTATCTGCAGTCCAAAACTTTGTCTCAGGTGAAAGTGAGACCGACAGACTCGCCTTTTTGGAAGGGGCTCATGAGAGTCAAAGCAGCCTTCTTTAGTAGGGCAAAGTTTATAATCGGTGATGGCACTACCACGCGCTTCTGGGAGGATACTTGGCTTGGAGAGACGCCACTGGCGCTTCAGTATCCGTCCCTGTATAGTACTTTTCAACGTCATGATGCTTATGTTGCAGCGATACTGCAGTCTATCCCCCTTAATATTCATTTTAGGAGAACGCTTGTTGGCAACCGGTGGGAAGCGTGGCTTCATTTAGTGAGTAGACTGATAGAGGTTCAGATATCTCATTAGCCCGATCAGTTGTGCTGGAAGCTTACTAGGTCTGGAGAGTTCACAGTTAAATCGATGTATATCGATGTCATCAACTCTACCGCCATTCCTAGTTCCGAATATGTTTGGAAAGTCAAAGTTTCTTTGAAAATTAAAGTGTTTGTGTGGTTTGTACATAAACAAGTCATATTAACAAAGGATAACTTGGTAAAACGCAACTGGGCACGATCTACTAGGTGTAGTTTTTGTGATCGGGATGAAACTATCAAACATCTTTTTTTTGATTGCCCGCTCATTGCCTTTAACATTACTCCTCCGAATTGTGTCAGTACGTTATTTGGAACGTGGCTTGTTGGGATAGAGTCCGAAACAGCTAGACACATTCGAGTAGGAGTATGTGCTTTGTTGTGGGCAATTTGGAACTGCAGAAATGATTTGGCTTTAAACAGAACAACAAATATTCATGTTTTGCAGGTTTTATTTCGAGCCACTGCGCTGATCCGTATGTGGTCGTTACTCACTCCGACGGAGGCCAGGGAGCGTTTGGTTACTGGATCTATCCGGTGGGAGATGGTAGCACGGGATATCTTCATCCGGTTTGAATGGTGGTCATGTAATAGGATAGACGATTAGTTTTCCTATGTTTTTTATGCCAGCCGGTTGTGGCCTCTTGGCTTTTGTGTTTTTGGCGTTGTGGCTCTTTGTGAGGTTGTCGTTACTATTTTTCAGACTGTAAGACTTTGTTGAACCTATTTGCTTATTTATAAAGTTGACTGTATGCATCGTTCTGATGCAGAGGCCGGGGAGTCCCCCCTTTTAAAAAAAAAGTCTCTTTTATTTTTCAAGTGTCATGCCCCAATATTCTTTTGTTGTTTCACGAGGAGGTTGGTAATTCACTTGATAGGCTCACGGTCTTAAGGCGTAAAAATGTGTTTTTTAAAGGTCGACATGTAACGGTTAGAGTCGAGCCAAGAATCAGTCAAGTAGTTTAAAGTTTTAAAATTATGCCGATATTGTATAGGGTATTTATCATCACACATATGTTATATAATAAGATAGTACATATCATGTCATGTTGCTAGTGGTACATGATTTACTTGTCCTTATTTTTTAACTTTTAAACTAAAATTTGCTCCGTTGGCCACCCAAGCAGTTTCTTCTTCATTGACGCGTGCCATGATCTAAGCAATCTCAACAACATATGTAGGATCAGTTATGTTACTTCTAAATGGGCGAAGTGATACAACCACAATCTTCCTGTGTCACTATATATAACGCCGATTGTGAAACAAATCCGCAAGGTCTACTGTGCGCCTAACTTTCATTCATAGACAAAGGAGATGTAATCAATAGCAGAACACTGTGTCAACACAATATACAAAAGCACTGTGAAAAACACTGATTGTCCCTAGCACTATTTCATCCTGTACCAACGACCACGTAGCATCAGATCTAGATCAACCAAATCTGATCACACGACCGAGGATTACCTTAAGTGAGAGATATTGCAAGCTTTGCTGTGACAAGTTAGATAATATGAATTGCACAACAAACTCGATTTTTTTACTGTCCTTACTTTATATATATACCCTCTCCATATCAAGACCAACGCGTACCCCCCTCGCATCGCTTCCCCTTGGGCGATGCCAGGGGCTTCCCAAACCCTAGCCGCCAGACCACTCGACCCATCCCCTGCCGCCGCTGCTGCCGGCTAGGGCCGCGGTGGCGGCGGGCTCAGCGCCATAGGCTCCTGGGCGGGTGGTCGGGCGGTTCTCCTATGAGGCCGACCGGGCGCTTCATGCATGGAGGCCGACGGGGCGCTCCATGCGTGGACGCCGGCAGCGGCAGTTAGGGCTGCGCCCCGTACTACGCGGTGGCGATCGGAGCACCATGGCAGCGAAGTGTTGGACCGAATGGGTGGTGGCGGAGGCGGTGCTCCATTCAGAGTGTGATTGCTCTCCGTGCAGATGGGTGGCAACAGTGGCTGCGGATCTGCCCCTCGGCCGGCTGGTGGAGCGAGGAGGAACTCATGAGGGCCGGCTGGAGGTTCCCTGTCGGCGTTCTAACAGCAGGTTTCGTCTTCACAAAGATGCTCTGTACGGTTCCAGTAGCTGCGAGATTGGGGGACGCGACCTCCGGTGAAAATTACGACGACTACGGTCATGGCGGACGATGGCGTCTGTGATGTCGTTCACTTCTCAAGATATCGTTGTTTCAGGTCGCGACACCAGGCTCGGGATGCTCCGAGGGAAACCCTAGATCTGGTTCTTCTCGGAACGGACGATACGACATCTTCGATATTGTTCTCCCTCCTCAGGGCATCGTTTTTGTGACGCCCGGATAATTAGGCTAGAGTAATCCCACATTAATGGTGCCACGTCACCTCGGTTACTGTTGATAGTCTCACATTAGTTCAAAATGATTCGAATTCAAATTTGATTTTTTGAGAAACATCAAAAATATTTCAAAATTTAAAACTAAAATGTTCGCAATGTTCTATAATTCCATTGATCATTTTTCATGTTGAACCCAACCTTATTTGACCCACTAATTAACCCCTAGGAATTTATTAAGTGGTCGAACGGCAAATAAAGTAACATTTTCAAAATAAGAAAATATTTATACAATTCCACTTGAACTCAAACTTTGTATGTCATTCCAAAATATTGTGAAGTATTTAAGTGAAAAGTTTCATGATGAATAAAATTCAATCGGTATTTAAAGGAAGTGCAAAACTGTGGTGAATAAAAGAAATTAAAAAATAAATAGAAGCAGAAAAATAAACAAATGGGGGGAAACCTAGCTACTGTACACTTAAAGCCCAAAGGGCCAGTAGCTAGCCTAGCCCACCAGGAGGTTTCCTCCTACCTCCTGTTCACAGGAGTCGCGCTGGACGCGCCCGCGGCGTCCATGGCCGGATCGGCCACGTGTCGGCCATCGAGCGACGCGCCGGCGTCCTACAAGGTCGTCTCGACCCCCTGCGAACCCTAGCGTCCTCACATCTCTCCCCTCGCCTCTCCCTCACAGTTCCCTCCCCCACTCCCCACAGCGCCGTAGCCGCCATGACCATCACCGTCGTCGCGGCCGACAACCTCCCCGGCGCTTGAGAATACATCCAGGGGCTCCATCGTCGTCGTCTTCTTCACCCTCGACAAAAGGTGTCGAGCTACGAGGCCTCGTTCGCCCGCCATCGCCGTCGTCTTCCTCGCGTACACCATCGTCCGTCGCCAGATGCCGCTGCTCCCGGCCATCCCCGACGTCCTCGAGCTCGCCCACGGCCTCAACGTGAGCTCCTCTGTCGATTCCCCACATTTCCCCTTTGATTTGTCGCCGTTTGCCGTCGTCCCCGAGCTTGGTCGTCCTCGTCCATGGCCGCGTTCGAGCCTCCGAATATGCGCACGCGCCCGCCTGCTCCTGCCGGTGGCCGCGCCCTGCGTGCACCCACGCTGCTGCTCCCCTGCGCCTGCCGCGCCCAACCACGGCCCCGCTGCTCGTCAGGGCCGCGCCCCTGGCCTCGTCGTCCCGCTGCGCCCGCCGTCGCCTGCCCGTGCAGCCCGCCGCTGCCTTGCGTCGCCCGCCCTGGCCGCTTCTGCTCGGGGCCTCGCCCTGCACGTGCCCAGCCCCTCCTTCCCCCACTCCTGCTGCTCCTGCCGCTGCACAACTGCTCTACTTACTGCTGATGCCGTCGCTTCCGTGCGCCACTTCTGCACGCAGCCACTCTTGGCTAGCCATGGCCACCGTGGCCTTTGTGTCATGCGTGTTGGCCGGCGTGGCTTGAGCCACTACCAAACGGCCGGCCCATTACTAATTAGCACTAACCCCCTGCCTAATCAGTTACTACTAACCCCCCACCACTAGTAGACTAAATAAACAATCTGTTTAGCAAATGACCCTATGACACCTGGGCCCCACTGCCTAGTTTTGACCAGTCAACCCAGTCAACGTTGACTATTGACCCTGCTGACTCAGCACCCCACTGACCCCACCTATCAGCCTCTAATACCCTTTGTTGTGTACACTTCCCTGTGTACACTTAGCTTTTGAATATTAATTTATTTTCGAATTAAATTAATTCTAGAAAATTAGAAAATCTTTTAAAGCTTTGTAAATTAATATAAAATAAACCGTAACTCGGATGAAAAAACTTTGTACATGAAAGTTGCTCAGAACGACGAGACGATTCCGGATACGCAGCCCGTTCGTCCGCCGCACATCCCTAACCTATCAAACTCGCAACTTTCCCCCTCTGTTTCATCTGCCCGAAAACGCGAAACACCGGGGTTACTTTCCCGGATGTTTACCCCCCTTCACCAGTGTCACTTACTACCGCATTAGATCACCCCTGGCACCGCGTATTGCCTTGTTATATTTTGAGATGCTTTGTTTGCTCCGTATTTACTATTTCTTCCCCACTCTTCTCTCCCAGAGACTACGAGATCGACGCTTGCTGCTGGTGCCCTGCTCGCTCGGAGTTGACGACCCTCTCTCTTGCCGAGCAACCAGGCAAGCCCCCCCTTGATCACCAGATATCGCCTATTCTACTCTATACCGCTTGCATTAGAGTAGTGTAGCATGTTATCGCTTTCGCTTAATCCTATATTCTTTGCATAGCCTCGTCCTTGCTACTACTGTTGTTACCTTTACCGCAATCCTACATGCTTAGTATAGGATGCTAGTATTTCCATCTGTGGCCCTACATTCTTGTACGCCTCTGCTGTGCTATACTATCGGGCCGTGATCACTCGGGAGGTGATCACGGTATATACTATATACTTATACATGATACATGTGGAGACTAAAGTCGGGTCGGTGGTGGAGCACCATGAGTGGATCTTTGTGGCGGAGCGACAGGCAGGTTGAGACCGCCTAGGAGAGAGGTGGGCCTGGCCTGTTCGGCGCTCGCATGGATACTTAACACGCTTAACGAGATCTTGGTATTTGATCTGAGTTGGCTACGAGCCTATACGCACTAACCAACTCACGGGAAAGATATGGGCACTCGGCGTCGTGGTATCACCGGCACTTCGTGACGCCAACGATCGAGTGGCGCGCCGGATTGGAACGTAAGCCTGCTCTTGTATTAAGGGGCTAGTTCGCTTTCGTCACAGACGTCAACGTGCAGGTGTGCGATGGGCGATGGGCCCGGACCCCTGTGCGCTTAGGTTTAGACCGGCGTGCTGGCCTCTCTGTTGAGCCTAGGTGGGGCTGCGACGTGTTGATCTTCCGCGGCCGGGCATGACCCAGGAAAGTGTGTCCGGCCAAATGGGATCAAGCGTGTTGGGTAAGTTGGTGCACCCCTGCAGGGAAGTTAATCTATTCGAATAGCCGTGATCTTCGGTAACAGGACGACTTGGAGTTGTACCTTGACCTTATGACAACTAGTACCAGATACTTAATAAAACACACCCTTCCAAGTGCGGATACAACCGTGGTCGCTCTCTCTCGTGGATATGAGGAGGGATCGCGGGTAGGATTATTGCTATGTGATGTTACTTGGAGGACTTCAACCTACCCTCTTCTACTGTTGCAAGACGAAGGTGACCGAAGCATAGTCTTCGATAAGACTAGCTATCCCCTCTTATTCGGCATTCTGCAGTTCAGTCCAATCGATATGGCCCTTTACACATATATCCATACATATGTAGTGTAGCTCCTTGCTTGCAGTACTTTGGATGAGTACTCACGGTTGCCTTGTTCCCCTTTTCCCCTATCTCTACTCGGTTGCTGCGACTGACGATGGAGCCCAGGAGCGACGCCACCGTCGATGACGACTACTACACGGAGGTGCCTACTACTACGTGCAGCCCACGACGACGGCAGGAGTAGTTTAGGAGGATCCGGCAGGAGGCATGCGCCTCTTCGATCTGTATCCCAGTTTGTGCTAGCCTTCTTAAGGCAAACTTGTTTAACTTATGTCTGTACTCAGATATTGTTGCTTCCGCTGACTCGTCTATGATCGAGCACTTGTATTCGAGCCCTCGAGGCCCCTGGCTTGTATTATGATGCTTGTATGACTTATTTATGTTTTAGAGTTGTGTTGTGATATCTTCCCGTGAGTCCCTGATCTTGATCGTACACATTTGCGTGCATGATTAGTGTACGATTAAATCGGGGGCGTCACAAGTTGGTATCAAAGCCGACTGCCTGTAGGAATCCCTCCTTCCAACTCCTTGGACGAAGTCGAGTCTAGTCATTGAAAAAGTTCTTTTTACTAACATGGATGTGCGGCTTACGGCCCCACGTCGCCATTGGGTGGTATTAGAATCTTTTTCTCCTCGACCTTTACTCTGGGACTCTGAACTCTCTTCTATTCGGGTTAAATGAATTTTACTAAATCTAACATTAGGATCTCGTTATCACTTTCACCCGGAGAGCCCCTTATTACTGATGATCGTCTGCTACACCAGAAGACCCTGAAGATACTCTCCGCTGTTAACTCGAGAACTTGTGTTCATCGCGTCTGCAATTCCCCTTCCACCGTAAACCCTTATGGATAACTACTTGTAGTTGTTATTCTTACCCTCATCCCCAGTTGGTCTTGTTATTACAAGATACCCTTAAAAACTCGTCGTTGTTTCGATAATCCTTTGAGCTTACTGCCGTGCTGTTCCTTGTCACCTGAATACCCCTACGGATAATTACTCGCGCTTGCCGAGTATCCGTTCGTCCAAAGTTGTTCATGTGTTTCACAAAAATACATTCAAATACTACCCGATCTTCCGAAAATCCTGAGCAGCCTATTCCTCTTGAAATTCTTGCTTGCTTGCATTATGATTAATCCCATAAGTCTTGTAATCTTAATGGCATACCTTGTCATTATCATTTTTGAGTCCATTGATTCAATACGTTGTGAATGTTCACAATCATCAGTCGAGTCCTAGGATTATCCTTCCGGCTCAGACATCATTTTTTGAACATGAGCTGGTTCTCGACCAAACTATTTATCGTCAATTGTGCCTCGGGTCTATCCAACTTATCCATCCTTGATCAGAGCGACTGCTTCTGGTCCTTTGTTTTGGAAATCGAAATTCTTTTGTTATCTAAGCATCGAATTATTCAAATGTTCTATAATATGATGCCCATGCATTCTTCTACCTCTGGTTGAGTACCGATGCTCACATCAGATCCCTTGTGGACCATCGGTTCCTTTGTTGGATTTTATCCGACAGTGTCCTTCATATTGAATAAACTTGAGAGCCTTTCCATGGGTATATAATGCCTTTGGTAAATTGTTTCATCTGCTTTTGAACAATGCTCTACTTTCGAGCTTGTATTATTTACCCCGAAGTTTGTGGTATATGTTCGTAAGATGACCCGATGGGGTGAACCTATGCCTTCCTTACTATGTGTGAACTCGGAAGTTTTCACGGGTTATACTCATCTGGTATTTCACCAGGTAAAACTTTCAACACTAATGCCATTATTGAAACGAGAAGTGAATGTAAGGTTATGCTTTGGAGAAGTGGGAGTCGACCTTGAACTTTGTGTTCATGCCCATGGACCCGAGGTGGAACTTATCATGGAAGCTTCTCGTAGTAATAATAATCCCCTTGTTATAACTTCTTCTCTTATCTATGCTTGGTCTTTTGCGACCGTGGTTTCGACCATATTGTTCTTCTTTGATCCCATTTCTTGGACAAGTTGAAGTGCTTGCCTTATGCAAATGATTTCACTTGTCCAACCTCTATCCCGCTCTACCCTTGAGTATACCCTCTGGTACCGCAAGAATATCATGGAACTACATAACTTCTTATGGGTTCTTCATCAACTGTTATTTCTCACCGATTCTAATTTTCCTGGGTTCTGGGTTGTCGTCCACCGAGAACCCCGATAAGTGAATCAATTCCGCACTCTGATTCAATAACTCTAAGTAATTCTTGTTGCTTACGAGTTTATTAATCCTTCAAGTCATTCCTAGCCTTATCGGCTATATATTATCGTGCAAACTTCTAACTGTGCTACCGGGCCCCTCTTTCCGGAGCACAGATTTAGATGGTAAGCTAATCTACCGTGATCTTCCTCGTCATATCATTTCTCCTTGAACAGGCTTGATTTTGAATTTGTGTCGTACCCATGGTTCCAATAACTTTTTGCTTCATCATTCCGTTGACTTGGTGTCATCGCCGATCAGTTACATCTTCTCGAAACCTCTTGACAAATGTGTCGTGATCATCATCAACATTCTGAGGCCTTCCAAGATATCTATCGAATTCTTGGTGAGAAATAGCATCCTTTGCCCTCGATGATTTATATTATCATCGACCACTTTATTGCCTCCCGTTCAACACAAACTTGTTCGTGTTTCGTGTTATACCTTGAGATCCATGCTATCCAGCAATTGTTCTTCCTTGCCTTGGAGTATTACCATCTTTTATGTCAATAATGTCGTGAGAATTTCACCACCTCTTATGCATTCTTGGTACAAGTGATACTTCCTGCCATCTCCGATCATTCCTTGGTTCCCGTGTTGTTTCTAACCGGAAAACCGACAATTGAACTATGATGTGCGACTTCAAAATTCTAGCAACCCTATTGCTTTGAAGTTACTGGTCGATATTTCATTCTTAGACCATTGGTTATCGAATCACCATTCTAACATTGATCGTGCTACCTAGGCCCATATTTTGGGTGCACCCTTCAACCAACGTTTAATTGGGTATGTTTCCTCGAGCATACCTCATTGTATCATTTGATCTAACAATTGTCATCTCCTTGTTCACATAGTTGTGGAAATCCATCTTTTGTGAATCTCGATGAATTGTCGCTGATTCCATCAGCCACCTCCTCATCCTCTCGTTGGTTTACTGATGAACTCTTGTTTCAGAAATCGCTTCCATAGTTCATTTCTCGAGAATCTTACATTGTCATCTAGTAAAATTGTGTTGCACCCCTTCCTTCTCAGGCATCATGAGTCTGAGGTTTCCTAACACCGATCAGATCGGAATCTCGGTCAGATATGATGGTTGGAGCACATTTTCAAGAGTTATAACATTGGTCATCTTATGACTCGGTAAGGTGATGTCATGCCTAGCACACCTGGCCGGAGGACCTAGTGTTATAGTTTCCTTTTTAACAAGGTTAACCATTCTTCCATGAGGAAATTAAATGACTTGTTTAATAAGTTTTTCCTGATGGATCCTTTGTGTATCCAAGGTCTGATCTTTGCTTGAAGACCTTGTCAATGCTATCTCGAAGCATGTCTGTGATACTCCGATCTCCGATAAGAACATTTGAAACAAAATGTTATGTTTTCTTCATCAATTATCCAAAACACCGTTGTATGGGTAATGTCATGAAAATTCCTCTCCCCATTACCTAAATGGTTTTCTACGTTATATCCTGACATGGATATCATGCTATGCTTGACCTTGGGAAGGATATACCCCTGAAATATGTGTTTAAACACATTTTCCTTTGCGTTCTTCTGTTTAATCTGCTGATCACATTTCCTTTCCATTGTTTTATTTAATCTTTCTTGTGATATATATGATCTAAGCAGTAATATTCTCTGCTTATGGAAACACCTTGCTGTACAACCGTGTCAGTAAGACCCCGTCGAAATTGTCGATAGCATTCCGGTCACCACCGGTGGACGAGAACTTTGCCTATTGGTCCGCCTCGTTCAACGAGCAGGAAAATGGTTCTATTCGTCCCTCGCCCTTGGTACCGACATTGTTGCCGACATAACTGATAGGCTACCCTCTGACATGCCTTGCTATTGTGACCGTGCGAGATGTCACCGCTCCTATTTTTAACCCACATGGTGGGCCCATATCCCACAGTTCCACAGGACCGAAACCTGACTCTCCTGTACACCCTGTTGTCAAAGTTATTCCGCGCGCTTGACTTTGTAGGTAATTCACGGGCCACCAGCCTGTTGATCTATTCAGGTATCAGATGCAATGCTTATTTACATTGCTATAAACCCCTTCAACACTTCGTTTCAAGCATCGAACAATTGCCTGCCCGCTCAAAACTTCCCATGATACCTCCTTACTTTGCTCTCGATATTTTCATAAGTTTCAATTCGAGAGTTACTTCCGCCACCTTCCTCGATATTATTGATCAGATAGTCGACCTTGCAGAGGTCTGTTCTCCCGGAATGCTCCCCCTTTATTCTTTCGTAAGTACGATGGAATTTACGAAGAAAGGATGCCGACTTCATCTTAATGACCTGAAGCAGAAAAATGAAAACATCAATGTAATGGATCGACCACTTCGAGAAGGGCAACCAAGAACGAGAAGAATCGTTAGAATTTCATAACCTATTCTCCCCCCTTACTCCCCTCTTAAATCTCGGGACGAGATTTCTTGTAGTGGCAGAGAATTGTGACGTCCGGATAATTAGGCTAGAGTAATCCCACGTTAATGGTGCCACGTCACCTCGGTTACTGTTGATAGTCTCGCATTAGTTCAAAATGATTCGAATTCAAATTTGATTTTTTGAGAAACATCAAAAATATTTTAAAATTTAAAACTAAAATGTTCGCAATGTTCTATAATTCCATTGATCATTTTTCATGTTGAACCCAACCTTATTTGACCCACCAATTAACCCCTAGGAATTTATTAAGTGGTCGAACGGCAAATAAAGTAACATTTTCAAAATAAGAAAATATTTATACAATTCCACTTGAACTCAAACTTTGTATGTCATTCCAAAATATTGTGAAGTATTTAAGTGAAAAGTTTCATGATGAATAAAATTCAATCGGTATTTAAAGGAAGTGCAAAACTGTGGTGAATAAAAGAAATTAGAAAATAAATAGAAGCAGAAAAATAAACAAATGGGGGGAAACCTAGCTACTGTACACTTAAAGCCGAAAGGGCCAGTAGCTAGCCTAGCCCACCAGGAGGTTTCCTCCTACCTCCTGTTCACAGGAGTCGCGCTGGACGCGCCCGCGGCGTCCATGGCCGGATCGGCCACGTGTCGGCCATCGAGCGACGCCACGCCGGCCCTACAAGGTCGTCTCGACCCCTGCGAACCCTAGCGCCCTCACATCTCTCCTCGCCTCTCCTCACAGTTCCCCCCTCCCCCAGCGCCGTAGCCGCCATGACCATCACCGTCGTCGCGCCGACAACCTCCCCGGCGCTTGAGAATACATCCAGGGCTCCATCGTCGTCGTCTTCTTCACCTCGACAAAAGGTGTCGAGCCACGAGGCCTCGTTCGCCCGCCATCGCCGCCGTCTTCCTTCCGTACACCATCGTCCGCCGCCAGATGCCGCTGCTCCGGCCATCCCCGACGTCCTCGAAGCTTGCCCACGGCCTCAACGTGAGCTCCTCTGTCGATTCCCCACATTTCCCTTTGATTTGTCGCCGCTTGCCGTCGTCCCCGAGCTTGGTCGTCCTCGCCCATGGCCGCGTTCGAGCCTCCGAATATGCGCGCGCGCCGCTTGCTCCTGCGGTGGCGCGCCCTGCGTGCACCCACGCTGCTGCTCCCTGCGCCTGCCGCGCCCAACCACGGCCCGCTGCTCGTCGGGGCCGCGCCCTCGCCTCGTCGTCCTGCTGCGCCCGCCGTCGCCTGCCCGTGCAGCCCGCCGCTGCCTTGCGTCGCCCGCCCTGGCCGCTTCTGCTCGGGGCCTTGCCCTGCACGTGCCCAGCCCCTCCTTCCCCCACTCCTGCTGCTCCTGCCGCTGCACAACTGCTCTACTTACTGCTGATGTCGTCGCTTCCGTGCGCCACTTCTGCACGCAGCCACTCTTGGCTAGCCATGGCCACCGTGGCCTTTGTGTCATGCGTGTTGGCCAGCGTGGCTTGAGCCACTACCAAACGGTCGGCCCATTACTAATTAGCACTAACCCCATGCCTGATCAGTTACTACTAACCCCCCACCACTAGTAGACTAAATAAACAATCTGTTTAGCAAATGACCCTATGACACCTGGGCCCCACTGCCTAGTTTTGACCAGTCAACCCAGTCAACGTTGACTATTGACCCTGCTGACTCAGCACCCCACTGACCCCACCTATCAGCCTCTAATACCCTTTGTTGTGTACACTTCCTGTGTACACTTAGCTTTGAATATTAATTTATTTTCGAATTAAATTAATTCCAGAAAATTAGAAAATCTTTTAAAGCATTGTAAATTAATATAAAATAAACCGTAACTCGGATGAAAAAACTTTGTACATGAAAGTTGCTCAGAACGACGAGACGATTCCGGATACGCAGCCCGTTCGTCCGCCGCACATCCCTAACCTATCGAACTCGCAACTTTCCCCCTCCGTTTCATCTGCCCGAAAACGCGAAACACCGGGGATACTTTCCCGGATGTTTCCACTTCACCAAAGTCACTTACTACCGCGTTAGATCACCCCCGCACCGCGTATTGCCTTGTTATATTTTGAGATGCTTTGTTTGTTCAGATTTACTATTTCTTCCCACTCTTCTCTCCGTTAGACTACGAGACCGACGCCGCTGCTTGGTGCCCTGCTTGGCTATGGAGTTGACGACCCTCTCTTGCCGAGCAACCAGGCAAGCCCCCCTTGATCACCAGATATCGCCTATTCTACTCTATACCGCTTGCTTTAGAGTAGTGTAGCATGTTACTGATTTCAGTTAATCCTATACTGCTGCATAGCCTGTCCTTGCTACTACTGTTGTTACCTTTACCTGCAATCCTACATGCTTAGTATAGGATGCTAGTATTTCCATCTGTGGCCCTACATTCTTGTATGTCTGCTGTGCTATACTATCGGGCCGTGATCACTCGGGAGGTGATCACGGGTATATACTATATACTTATACATGATACATGTGGAGACTAAAGTCGGGTCGGCTGGTGGAGCACCCGCGAGTGGATCTTTGTGGCGGAGCGACAGGGCAGGTTGAGACCGCCTAGGAGAGAGGTGGGCCTGGCCCTGTTCGGCGTTCGCGGATACTTAACACGCTTAACGAGATCTTGGTATTTGATCTGAGTTGGCTACGAGCCTATACGCACTAACCAACTACGTGGGAAAGATATGGGCACTCGGCGTCGTGGTATCAGCCGAAGCACTTCGTGACGCCAGCGACTGAGTGGCGCGCGCCGGATTGGAACGTAAGCCTGCTCTTGTATTAAGGGGGCTAGTTCTGCTTTCGGCCGCGTACGCAACGTGCAGGTGTGCTATGGGCGATGGGCCCAGACCCCTGTGCGCTTAGGTTTAGACCGGCGTGCTGGCCTCTCTGTTGAGCCTAGGTGGGGCTGCGACGTGTTGATCTTCCGCGGCCGGGCATGACCCAGGAAAGTGTGTCCGGCCAAATGGGATCAAGCGTGTTGGGTAAGTTGGTGCACCCCTGCAGGGAAGTTAATCTATTCGAATAGCCGTGATCTTCGGTAACAGGACGACTTGGAGTTGTACCTTGACCTTATGACAACTAGAACCGGATACTTAATAAAACACACCCTTCCAAGTGCCAGATACAACCGGTGGTCGCTCTCTCTCAGGGATATGAGGAGGGGATCGCCGGGTCGGATTATTGCTATGTGATGTTACTTGGAGGACTTCAACCTACCCTCTTCTACCTGTTGCAAGACGAAGGTGACCAGAAGCGTAGTCTTCGATAAGACTAGCTATCCCCCTCTTATTCTGGCATTCTGCAGTTCATCCACTGATATGGCCCTTTACACATATATCCATACATATGTAGTGTAGCTCCTTGCTTGCGAGTACTTTGGATGAGTACTCACGGTGGCCTTATTCCCCCTTTTCCCCCTATCTCTACTCGGTTGTTGCGACCAGACGATGGAGCCCAGGAGCCAGACGCCACTGTCGATGACAACTACTACACCGGAGGTGCCTACTACTACGTGCAGCCCGCTGACGACGACCAGGAGTAGTTTAGGAGGATCCCAGGCAGGAGGCCTGCGCCTCTTTCGATCTGTATCCCAGTTTGTGCTAGCCTTCTTAAGGCAAACTTGTTTAACTTATGTCTGTACTCAGATATTGTTGCTTCCGCTGACTCGTCTATGATCGAGCACTTGTATTCGAGCCCTCGAGGCCCCTGGCTTGTATTATGATGCTTGTATGACTTATTTATGTTTTAGAGTTGTGTTGTGATATCTTCCCGTGAGTCCCTGATCTTGATCGTACACATTTGCGTGCATGATTAGTGTACGATTAAATCGGGGGCGTCACAGTTTTGAAGCAGGTGCTGACTTGAAGGGCCCCGTGGTGGAGCGGGGTTTCATCTTCTCCATCAACGACGACGAATCTCGGTGGCGTGGCGGAGTGGAGTCTCAGCGTCTGATGTGGGTTGACGAAATTGCGCAGGAGGACGACGTTGTCGGGCATTGTGGTGGCGTCAATGGTAGGCCCGGCAACGTCGATGCGTCGGTTCCTTTTCTAAAGATGGATGGGTGGAATATGGCGGTGACCGCCTCCAAGAGTGCACCGGACCGGTGGTGTGCCCCAGAACAGGTATTATGGCTTGGATGGGGCCTCGGACTTTAGATGTTAGGCTTTGGGGCGAAGTTTGTTTGGTATTCGGCTCGGACTATCGGCACCCCTTCATCAAATGGATAGGTGTAGGGACAGATGTTGCCGAGATGATGGCTTCAGTCTGATTGATGTATTACTTTGTAAGCTCTTCGTGAATAATTAATAAACTGGCTACGTGCATCACCCAGATACAGAGACCGGAGCTCATCCTCCTTTACTAAAAAAAATCAAGACCAAACCATTTGCTATTTTATACATGATCGGTTTCCAAGAAGTAACCTACCTACCTTGCTAATTCCGAGATGATTTTGCTAATGTATTGATCATTATCAAGTTGAAAAGTCCCATGGAAAAAGAGATGCAAAATTGAAACAAATCTTCCTATTGTTATTTATGCTTTTTTTAATTGAAGTTGTATTCACAGCCTCTACATCTAGACCAAACCCGTTTACTATTTTATACATGACCACTTTACTAAGATGTGTTTACTATCCTTATTATCATAATCCCCTATTGATATGTTTAATATGCTTACTTTCTACACCCTGTCTACATCTAAACAAAACATGTTTGCTATTTTATACATGATCAGTTTCCAGGAATTTACCTACCTACCTTCCTAATTATGGGATGATTTTGTTAATGTATTGATCATTATCAAGTTGGAAAAGTCTCATGGGAAAATAGATAGGAAATTGAAACAAACCTTCCTATTGATATGTATGTTTTTTTAAATAGATATGCATCAACTAGTCTCACGCACTCATTTCACTACAAAATTTTAAATGCATTATAGATGTGGTAGATTTAAACCATAATGGTTGAGATTGAATAAATTGTTAAGATTAAAACATACCCCTCCTATGAGTGTGTATGATGGCCAATTTTAAAATGAATCAGTTCATTAATCAACACTAATCCAACCCTATAAACTCACTATATAGAGATTTATGTACTGGATTGAAAACTTAACGGTTGAGATTAAAACGTACCGCTCCCACGAGCGTGATGATAAACCAGACCCAAGTTTTTGTAGATTTAGACATATTTATTTATGTACTGGATCATATCTTGGAGGTTGTATTTTTAGACCGAGTTGCATAGTTTGTACTAACAGAAAAGAGGAACATGTCGCGTAAAAAAAATAGGAACACGTACGCACTGCCCCTCTGTCTGATATTTCCTAGCAAAACTGATGTGTGAAATCTTACTTTGCATCCCTGAACTCGAGATGCTTTTGCAAGGTACGAAATGATGAAATCAGTGAATTCTGTGGTGTACTGTGACTCTGTGAGACATGCGATCTCTAGTTCCTTGTATTTGTAGTTGTGATTGTAATTGATCCTTACCTACGACAACCTTCCAATGAGCGGCAACAGCAACACTAGCAGAGAGAACCGCGTATCTCCTTTCTTCTGCACCTATGATTACCAGGTTGTTTCAGGTTTGGATCTAGATCGGGCGCGGGCCAACACAATTGATTCTTATTAGCAGTTAATTAGTGTAAAAGACAAAATTACCCTTAATTTTGTATCCGGCATAATATTTATGAAAATTAACAAATCAGACGCATAATACACTCCGCCACACTAGCAGGTCTCTCACTCATGCCACAGAGATGATGCCAAGATTGCCTTCGGAGGACCAGACGTGGGATGCTCTGGCAGACATGAGGAAGACCGCCTGCCAGAAGAAACTCGGCGCCATTTACAATGCCTGTCCGGTAACCAGCGTCGTGGACAACCTCATCACCCACATGTGTAAAGCAAAAGACGAGACCTTGTTTTTCTGCGGTTGAAAAGATGAGACTTTATACATAAATCATACAGTGACAAGACAACTTAAATCAAACAAAAAGTCAACAAATACAACACTTGAAGTAAATTAAGACAAAAGTTGGTGCTGACTCCTATGCCACAAGGGCACAGTTGTGACTCGTGAGGATTATATTATATAGCCTATAACTCGCTATCTCCAACAACTCTAGCGTAATATTGAACTAGTCATACAATGCTATACTCCCTCCGATCTCAAAATAAGTATCTCAACTTGAGCAACCAGCATTGCTCCTATTCCTATATGTACCCTCAGCATACTCCTAAACTAGCTAAGGAAACCACCAACTACCAGAAGCAACATCAGCAGCAGTAGCGGGCCAAGCTCAGTTAACTACATATAATGGGCTCGGAAATGGTCGCTGGCCCAGCTGCCGGCGACGAGGAGGCGTGCATGTACGCGATGCAACTTGCCGGTGCATCTATCCTACCGATGACGCTCAAGGGCGCCATCGAGCTGGGCATGCTCGAGGTCCTGGTGAGCGCAGGCGGGGAGATGTTGTCGCCTTCGGAGGTGATTGCGCGGCTGCCATCCAAGGCGGCCAATCCGGACGCGCCGGCCATGGTGGACCGCATGCTGCGGCTGCTGGCATCGTACAACGTAGTGTTGTGTGAGGTCGACGACGGCGAGGACGGCCTCTTCGCCCGCCGGTACGGCCCCGCGCCAGTGTGCAAGTGGCTCACCCCTAACGAGGACGGTGTCTCCATTGCCGCGCTAGTCCTGATGATCCAGGACAAGGTCAATATGGAGGGCTGGTGAGTTTGATCGTCATTTTCTCAAGACTATTGTGCTTTTGGACTGTTTTTCTCTTCCTCTCTTCCTCACCTTCCGGTGTCTATCTTTCCACCAATATATTTTAATGAAATATCTCACAAAGTGTTAAACTCAACTGTGAAGTCTCATACTTTTTTTTTTTGCGGGGAAGTGAAGTCTCATACTTGACTTCAGTTGATGTCAATATATGTTGTTTCCATTCCATACAATATTGTTCTCTCGGAAAAGCTCATATTAATTAGCTTTGACACATTATAATGATGCATCACAATGATGCAGAGGCCAGGGTTTATTCCTATTTTTCAGAAAAGAACCTATATATATATATATATATATATATATATATATATATATATATATATATATATATATATATATATATATATATATATATATATATACTGAAATTGGAAAAAAATTGTCTTACCCTCCTTCTTCTCTCTCTCTCTCTCTCTCTCTCTCTCTCTCTCTCTCTACATCCTACGTACGCCCTATATGAATAGTAAATTCAAAAAGTAGAAAAAAATTCTGAAACTTTGCATCATCAAATATGGTCAAACTTTCTACGTTCTTGCAAGTTCTCCTAACAAAATATCATGTAGAACTCCTCGGATATCATGAATTTCAGATTTCAGCGCTAAAAGTGCTCAAAACTTCAAGCATTGAAATCTTTTTCTTGTCTAGAGCTCCTCGACTGTCTTTTTGGCATGAAACTGCAAGCACCTACAAAGTTTGATCATATTTGATTTTGCAATGTTTCAGATTATTTTTTTGAATTTGTTGGCATATTTTCCCAATTTACTGTTCATAGAGGACGTAGTGGCACCCGGAAGCTGAAAAACCACTCTCTTTTTCTAATTGTCACTCCATTATTTTGCATTGACTTATGATATCTGGACAATTAGAGAATGTTTTATTGTGTACTTGACATTTTTTTCTAAAATGATTATGTACTTGACATGATTTTTTGCTTACATTTTTTGCAAAACATCTTCTTAATTAATCCCATCGTTGTCTCTTTTCTTTATAATTATGCAGATTCTCTTGCCTATTTTACGTTCATGCATATTAATATAGATATATAACAGTTAATTATCAGTAAGTGAGTGATCCTAGCTTATTGGAATGGAGAAATGTATTTATAATCAAACTGCATTGTTTTATATAATATCTCTTGTGAAATTTTGCTACGTACTTTGTTCACGAAGTACATGAAAATCAAATTGCTATTTTTTCTGTTCTTTTTTTCCTTATAAATATCACGTGAAAATAGAATTTTATATTTATCTACCTAATAAGATTTCTATCCCATCAACCGTGAAGCTCCTCGATTCCAGTCATTAGAAAGTTATATGTAGTTTGGCATGTGTGGTCGTGCTTGTAATATACGCGTCTAAGATAATTTGGTGCGACGAAGGACCATGTACGTCGTCGTCTCATTGCTCTGGGCGGGAGCCGAGGCGTTCGGCTGCTGCTGCGGCGAGGCCGCTGCTTGTTATTGCTGCGATGTGGCTCCGCTCCTCCCGTTGTTCCGCTGTTCATGGCTGACCATGGCGGGCGGCAGCGATATAGGTGACAATGGCGCGGCGAGTTGGTGGGGTGAAGGGAGGCGGTGGTGGGTTAGCCACACCTGGCGACACACCAGCGTCGCCCGGCGCTGGTGGAGCCGCTGCGGCTTTGGCGATTGTCGCCCGATCACGTTGGCATCGTCGAAGCCCGTGGTGCACGTGGGTAATGCTAATGGCAGCAATGGTGCGGACCGTCTTCGTCTGGCTCGGCGTCCACAGGCTTCAGCGATGGCGACGATGCACCACCCGCCCGCGTGGCCTCGTCGTCGATGCGTGACCATCACGGTGGCCATGATGAGGAAGTTCTCGGTGGGGAGGTGGTGCGGCCATGGCTGCTTGGTCTTGGGTCTGCTTTCGGCCGTGGCGGCCCCGCTGGCTCGGGAAGAGAGAAAAGGTAAGAGAGGGAGAGGAGAGAGGAAGAAGAGATGGCTTACATGTGGGCCGCAAACATGGCTAGCAGTAAAACAGACAGTCAAGAAATGGTTTGGTTGGAGGCGGGGCCAACCTGTCATAATTTGAATTAATTCTAAACCACATGATAGTTTGGGGTTTTGGAATAGCAAACCAAATTTGTATAGTTTTTTAAAAGATTAAAAAAGTGGTAGTTTTTTGTAGACATAGCACATAATGTGGTAGTTTTTTTGCCGTCTACTCCATTCTCACCAAATCTCTGCCGTTCAAACAGTACACACGCTATTAGAAAAAACAGCACACGCATGCCAGGAAAAGCTGGTTGTTCAGGCCTTAAGGAAAGTCTTTTCTCACATATAGTTCATTACTATTTTTACTGCAATAATAATTTATCTTCCTTAGACACGTTCTAGTGATGACTCAGTTTGTAACTCAGACATATGTTTCTGTGTCTTTAACTCTTGATATTTAAATGCACCTTGTACGTTTCATTCATCCATAGCAATTGGACGTGCTTCTCTCCGCACTTCATGAGCAAACATATTTGCTCAAGAAAGTTTATATAAAAGTACTCTCCACAATCTACAAGCGTAAGTGTATAACATATATAATTGATGTGTGAAATAAATCAATTTCATATCCTGACCTACACAATAAATAGTGCCCCACTCATTTGTGCTACTTACGGTACAGTACATGGTGTTTACTTCTTCAACCATTTTCCCATCCATGGCATCACTCACTTACAAAACGTTCGCTTGTTAGCTCGTTATAGTCTACATCCCAGCCTCGCAGCTTAGCATGAATGTAACAAGTGCCTTGTACATACATAAAAAAATTAGCGATTAGTTACAAGGCGTGCAATTGCTGCAGTAATCTAATGCTTAATAGTGGTTCTTGGTCAAGAACACGGTGAAAAGTTTTGAAATGTAAGGCATCAGGATAAATCATACATGCGAGGATGAGAGAGTGGGCCGAAGAAATGACTGACCCGGCCAGCAATATGTTTCATCCCGTATGATATTAAAATAGATTAGGAGCATCAACGGTCTCATGCCTTGGCTTGCTATGCTCTTTGTTCCCCTCATGGCACTTGTACATCAGCCAACGGATCCTCGTCTTGCAGAGGATATTTTTGGTCGTAATTCTGGCCTTTTCTAGGTTTCTTGAAGTTTATAGGTCCACCGACGCGACTTGATCCTTTTATGTGTCTTGTGTCTTCTTCTTCAGTAGATTCTTGTAAAGAAAATACAATAATTCATTTCTATTTGGTTTATCTTGTTAAACTGCTTGTTTTTGTAAAAATAAAATCATTTTCATTTCTGGGTTAAATTCACTAATAAGTCGAAGGCTTGAAGCAAGCAAACTACTCAGTAGTAGCAGAACAAGGTGAGGTGAGGCGAGAGAGCTCAGCTGCGAGGTTAGCGTCACGACATTTGTTCCCAGCCACTGCCTCAGTGCTCCACTCGTGCTCCATCGTCTCCACCCAAACTTCGTGACCGTGTCTGTGTCGTGCGTGCCACCTCTGATCCAGTGGCCAGAAGACCGTCGGCCCAGATGGCTTCCTCTGCATTGGCCTCCTCTTCTGCGTCAACTACCACCCTCGTGCCTAGCGACAGCGGCAACCACCGCCGCTCTAATGCCACGGCGTGTCAATGTAGCCGCTCATTGCCGGGTGGTGGCCGTCCCCATATGAGGTATTTTGGTGCGTGTTAATTCTTACTGGCCACTAGCACCAGCTCTTCACCGTTCAAATCGTAAAAAGCGCGACAAGCAATCACTTGGACTGTCATTGTCGTCATTGTTTCATCCAGGGTGGCTGAGAGGGCAGAGGCAGAGGTGGTGGTCACTGAGCAGGCTCGAAGCTCTGCTGCCGGAGCACATGGCGAGTTCTTGACAAAACATAATTTCTCAAGAAAGTTTAGATAAAAAGTATCCTCCAGAATCAAATATCTATTTCTGAGCTCGGGCTCATCTACAACTGGTGAACAATATTATAAATGTGGCGTACATATTATTATAACTGCGATGTGTGAAATAAATCAATTTCATATCACTGGCATACACAATAAGTAGTGTCTGACTCATCTCTGCCCTCATGGTACATGGCATACATTATCTCTTTACCCACTTTCCCACCCTTAACATCCACTCACCTATATAACCCTTCAGTGGTTTGCTCATGAATTCATATTCTACACTCCACGCTTACACCTTAGCATGAATATAATAGGTTTTCTTACATCACAAAATTAGGCGATTAGTTACAAGGTGTGTCAATGCTATATTCATTTCATGCTTAAAATATGACGAAGTGCTCAGAGAATGAAAGGCATCGGGATATATGATATGTTGGAGGGTGAGAAAGTGCGCCGAAGAACTGACAACTCGTTTGAAATTCCTTTGGATCCTGTGTGATATTACGATGTATTAGGAGTACAACTGCGGATCCCTGTACACCATCTATCAAATCTCATTGTAGTGTGGTATATAAATCATTGTAGGTTTCTATAAGTTCATAGGTTGGGACCCGGCTGAGTTCTTCTGTTTCTCATGTTGTGCCGTCTTGTTCTGGCTTCTTATAAAAGTATAATAAAGTTCATTTTATGTGTTTCACGTTCTTGTTAACAAGTTTCATTTTAAAATTCAATTGTTCTCATTGCTTGTTGAAGCTAGCCAACTACTCCATAGTTTCAGAAAATTTCAGCAGCAACCAAAATTACGAAATTCAGTGAGTTTCAATACTGAATTTAATCAAATATTTTTAAATGAAAATTATTTAAAATATATTTGAATTCCTATGTGTTGCTGAAATTGCTGAAATAATTGGCTAAAAGATAAATATTCAGTGTGCACTTCAATTATTGAAATTCAGTAAATTTGATCGAAATCTCACTAAAAGTGAAAACCATAATGAGCGAGAGAGAGCTCAGCAGTGCGAGAGGAAGGCAACTGAGGTGCCCGTGTCCCCAGCCACTGCCTCACTCCGTGCCCCACTCACGCTCGGGCCAGATCAGGTGACATGCAAGCGGCATGTCACCGTGTGCCTCATGACCTCCATCCACCCAACCAGAATCAACGGACAGCAGCACTCCAAGGCAAAACATTCAGACTTCATAGTTTTCAGCCCATACTCTGAAACTTCACAGTTTTGAACTTTATATGATACAGATACAAATCTTTTAATCATTCAACATTACAAACAAGTGTTTTGAACAAAATACAATACAACATCAACCTTTTAGTCCGGAAACAGTGCAAGCAACAGTCAAAATACTGTTTGCACTCAGATTCTAAGAGATTCAGTTTTGAACAATACAAAATATAAACATCAGCCTTTTAGTCCGAAATAGTACAAACAACAGTCAAATATACTGTTTACATTCATATTCATAAGAAATTCAGACATGCCATTCATCACTATTTAGGTTCAGACAACCCACTTCATCACAAATAATTGAAGTACATGATTTGAAGTTTCACTACCACTTTCGATGAATTTAGTGAGCTCTTAACAGCCATTTAGTGCCATTTGATTTGTACTTAGGCCCAAAAGGCGACTATAGTTAGCCAAATACTACTTAACTATGTCCAAAATACTTCTAGCGGGCTTGCCTAGACAGAATCATCCTCACCACAAGGCGGGCCGTCAAGAGCTAGGTGAAACTCATGATAGCATTGCACTCTTGGGGCTCCATATTTACTCCTTTGGTGTTGTCACACTTCTCCACTAGTACTTGAGGCTGTACATCCCTTCTTCTTTTGTTGCACACCATCCTTCTTCTTTGTTTGCACACCATCATGTCTTTATATTCATCAAATCAAGAACTTTTAGACCATGTCCACACAATATCCCGTCCTATTGAACATTCGAACTACATGAAACCATTTTGGTCAAGGATCACCTATCACTATCGCTCCTCCTCAAACTCTAAATCACCATGTAAACTTCATAATAGCAGCAAATCTATTATTTCCATCAATACACTACAACATGCCATTGATCTTTCATACTCACCTTGGAAAGCTTCAAATATAATCAGTGGCGGAGGTATATCGATGGCGGTATGCCTACGTGGCCAACGTCGGCATACCCCTACCGCGTCAGCGATCCGTGTGCATGCGTCAGCGATCCATGGGACAACCTCCGTGTGTGCAGGTATGCCGGCAGCCTGGCCGTCGGCATCGTTAATTACTTTATTTTTATTTTTATTTTACTGTTTTTTATTTTACTTTATTTTAATTTTTGTTTTTGTATATGATAATTATGCCTTATCTAAAAACATACCCGATGGTATATCGATTGCCCCGTTACGAACATCGCTATCGCGTGTCACGGAGAAGCGGTGACCACGGAAGAATTCTGGTTGGTGGGGGATTGGGGTGTAGCTATATCCTTTGAAACATCGCGCGGGTCCCGATGCATATGTGAAAGTGTTCATGCATCGTCACGCTGTCTTGGGGCTCGGGGTGTGGCCCCCTCACAGACGGCGCCCCGACACAGGCGGCGTGCGCCTCTTCGGACATGCCACCACCACCACTGCATGTATGAGGGGCGGTGGGGCGCTCGGTGGCATACTAACCCCGGGGCCCCGTCCGCCCTAACCTGGGCGGTTGACCACGAGATCTACCCTTTGACTTCCCAGGCGGGCTTTGACGGTGGACCTCTCCACCGGCTTGTGGTTCGGCCCATAGGGACACCGGGGCAACATCGGACCAAACCCACTACATCCTCCGTGTAGACCCGTCCGTTCCCCCCTCCGGTGCGGTGGCGGCGGCGTCCGTGAGGGGGACACCGGAGGCAGCGTGCGGGCATTTGCAAGCACCACAACACTTCCGACTTGTGAGGGGCCTACCTAAGATTTGTGGTATGCTGGCGGGCCGCGGCCACCCGGTCGTGGGCAGCGAAGAGCAATCAGCGTGGGGAAGTGTTGGATACTTCTCCATCACGAAAAATTATGAAAAATTACCGCCGGTCCTATAGCACATGTGCCCGTCATGTAAAAACTCATGATTTTATCGCGCTCCGGTATTTAATAATATTCGCCGCATCGTTTCGCGGCGTCTACTGTGTGTCATCGCCGTCCGTGAGGGCCACACCCGGAGGCGTGTGCCTCTTCGGACATGCCACCACACCACCCGCATGTATGAGGCCCGATCGGCTCCGGTGGCATTACCCCAGGGCCCCGTCCGCCCTAACCACAGGCGGTTGACCACGAGATCTACCCTTGACTTCAGACGGGCTTTGACAAGTGGACCTCTCCACCGGTTGTGTCGATTCGGCCCCGGAACACCGGAGCAACATCCGGGCCAAACCCGGCTACATCCACTCCGTGTAGACCCGGCGTCCGTTCCCCCCTCCGGTGCGGTGGTGGCGCCGTCCGTGTGAGGGCACCGAGGCGCGTGCGCCTTGGACATGCCACCACACCACCTGCATGTATGAGGGGCTGGTCGCAACTCGGTGGCATCTACCCCAGGGCCCGTCCCGCTAACCACAGGCGGTTGACCACGAGATCTACCCTTGACTTCCCAGACGGGCTTTGACGGTGGACCTCTCCACCGGTTGTGTCGGTTACCCATAGGGACACCGAGCAACATCCGGGCCAAACCCGCTACATCCACTCCGTGTACACCGGCAGCGTCCGTTTCCCCCCTCCGGTGCGGTAGCGCCGTCCGTGAGGGGACCAGGCGCGTGCGGGCATTTGCAACCGCCACAACACTTCGGACTTGAGAGGCCGCCTCGCAGATTTGGCGGTATACTGGCGGAGCCGCCGCCCACTTGTCGTGGCAGCGAAGAGCAATCCAGGAAGTGTTGAATACTTCTCCATCACGAAAATTATGAAAAATTACCATCGGTCCTATAGCACATGTGCCCGTCATGTAAAAACTCATGATTTTATCGCTCGGTATTTAATAATATTCCGCCGCATCGTTTTAAATATAGGGGTCGGCTAGGTCCGCCAAATCCTAACGGTTTACTCCACAGGATACTCCACTATTTTTAGAGGATCGGTTAGAAATGCCGTAAGTAGTTACCTACTCATGTCTGCTAGTCACGGTACATGGCCTACATTACTTCTTCACCAAATTTTCCACTCATAGCAACATCCACGCACCTATATAAACCCTTCACTTGTTAGCTCGTAAATTTCATAGCCTACTTTCCAAGCTTACACCTTAGCATGAATATGCTTATACATCACAAAAAATAGACGATTAGTTACAATGGATTATACACCTGTCCAGAAATCCCTTCCAATGATGTATGATGTTACAATGGATTAGGAGCATAGATGGAGTCCTGAGTCCTGACTAGGCTTGCCGGCACTGCTCATCGTTGCGCTGATGGTGCTGGAAGTGGTCTATTATTGCTAGGAGGCTTAACCCGCTATTTAAAACCTTTCTGTCAACTATGGAATAAGTCCATTTCTTTTTTATTGCGCCATCTCTTTAACTAACTTCTTTTAAAAATAAAATCCATCTCTGTTTGTTTTACCTTCTTCTGAACAGCTTGGTTTTTTCTTATAAAAAAAATTGCTCATTTGTGTCGGTAGACTGGCAATAAGTCCAAGCTTGAAGCAAGCCAACTAGCAGCAGAACCACCACCACCACTCCACCACCAATAGACCAACTACCAGTAGCTGCCACCGCCTCCGCTCCAGTGCCGTGCGTCGGCGCGCTGTCTCTCAGACTCTTACACGCTCCAGGGCCAACTGTCAGGCGGTGGCCGTCCCCGCCAGGTACTCGCCACTCGAGCATGTAACATCATTTGCCTCACCATTCACACGAACTCTTCCTTCACCGCCGCTCAGAGCGTGTGAGAGTCTGAGAGCGCGTCAAGTAAGTAAGCAAGCACTGCATGTTGTTGATCTTGGCTGTTTCATTTAGTCAAAGGTGGTGGAGAGGCCGGTGGGGGACATGGTGGTGATCGGCAGTGGGGACGTGAGGGCTCTGCTGCGCAGGACTCCTCGCGAGGTACGGCCAGGACGTGTTAGTGCTCAAGAACCACGACCAGCCCTGCAGCGCCGCCCACTCATTCAACTTCAAGAGGTTCCACTTCAACTCCGGCGCCTAGCTCATCTCCGATTTCTAGTCAGAGGCCCACAAGTCATTCCCCTCGCCCAGATCACCCTCTATTAATTGGTTCCTCTGCAAATAACAAATGAAAACAACAAAATAGGGAATTTTTATTTCTTTAGAGAAATTAACTCTGTTCTAATTTTGATTTGACTGCCCTGCAGATCCTCTTGCGCTTTTTGGTGTGCCTTGTAGACTCTTGGAATGTCACCCAAGGCCAGTTAACTCTGTTCTAATTGGGATTAATTTGCTGATGATGATTTGACGAGTTGAAACTTAGTAGCCCTGCAGATCCTCTTGCCGTAGTAGTGGTTTCATAGGACAATCGGTTTGTGTGGGCAAGAAGTCTTTTCAGCCTTGTAGGCCTCCTCCAAAAGCAAAATAAAAAATTCATGAAAACTCATATTTTTGCATTTCAAAAAATTCTGAAAAAAATACAGATATATATGAAGGCATAATGCACACATGTGTAAATTTTCAGGACGAAATACTCAAAAAAAAAAACAAATCTGAAGTTTTTTACATATGATACTATTCATGCTCGAGGCCATGAACTTGCCTTCTTTGTACAGGTCGATTTCAACTTATTTCATCCTGAAATTTTACACACATACACCTGACATCCATGTTAACTTGTACAATTTTTTTCAGATTATTTTGAAACCGAAAATTTCGATTTTCAATTTTGGATATCGGCTTCCATAGAGGCCGAGATCCAAAACGCCACTCTCTTTCAGCTGTACCTTGACAGACTGAACTGCTGAAAAGACACATGTTGGCAAACGGGCAATGCATCACTTCGTTGTGCGTTTTAAATAGCATAATATACAATCAGCATGTGAATTTGTGCAAATATCACGATTCAAATGTCAGGCCAGGATTAGCACACCATGTTAACGTCCGCCTGAAACCTCTGCTAATGCAGTATTACAAAACAATCTCAGGTCTCCACTTTTCATCCTAGGTGATCTGGGCATCCTTTCTTTCCACAGAGTCCAGTAGATATGCGCCCTGTGTGTTACAGACCAACATAAAAATGAGACCTCGGGGAGCCCTAGGCGCCACGAAACTGCTACGCCGTTCTCAGAAATCGTCGATTCGCCGGAGCTGAAAAATCTAGCTGGATTGACCTGCTCGCAAGCGTTAAAATCTGACAGCGCTCTGTCTGCATAAATGGTAAGAATAGATAAGTAGTTATGCATTTGTTTCTGAGAAAAGAAAAACTAAATGTCTGCATAAATGGTAAGAATAGATAAGTAGTTATGCATTTGTTTCTGAGAAAAGAAAAACTAAATGTGGCTGCTGGGATTCGAGCCCAGGTCTCCACGGCCACAACGTGGAATTCTCACCACTAAACTACAGCCACTTCAGGTGACATAATTTTGTAGTTCTCCCATATAATAACGAAGTCGTGGATGGCAGTCATCTGTCACATGGATCATTAATTAGTTCATTATTACAGAGGCCTCTGCTCCTCTAAGTGGTGTTTCATCATTGGAGCCATGGGCTTTTGTAACTTGTACGACTTAATTAGCTTTTCCACATCAAATCAATCCTTAATCATTGGTGGCTCTGTTGAACACTCCCTTAAAACACGCCTAGTCACCTAGATATTTTCATGTGTACAATTCTGAAGATTTATGTTCATCATTTGGTCTAATCACAATATCAGGAAAAAATTATTTCAGTTGGTCCAACAGTAATACCTGTCATGGCGTGCCTTGTTGGTATCATGCTCCATGAAAAATGGATGTCCAGATAGTTGGCATTGGATTATGACTTGTAAGACTTAGCTTTTCCACTGATTAAGCATTGATGACTTTGCTGAACTCTCACTTGAAATGCGCCTAACATATTTCAGATAAATAGTTCTGAAGTTTTATTTCCATCATTTGGTCTAATTAGTAAATATCAGGTTTACATGTTTGCAGAATGATACAACCCAGGGAGCTTGCTCAAGTACCCTCTTGGCAGAAGTGAAGTAACAATTGACGCCCTTGTACAGGGTATCAAAAAGTTTGGTAGAAATTTTCATATCACTAACCTACACAATAGAAGTGCATTATTATCACCCACTTCTCCAACCTACACAATAGTAGTGCCTGGCCTGCATCTGCTCACAGAACATGGTCCACATTATTATCAGACACTTCTCGATCCATAACAATGCATTCACCTATATAACCCCTTCACTTGTTAGCGAGTGAATTTCTATTCCACACTTCGCACTTGTTTCTTAGCATCGATACACTAGGTTTGGTTATACATCACAAATTGCTACATGGCTGATGAAAATATCATGCCAATACTACATTCCTTTAGCGGTGCCAGGATCCAAACCTTGTGATGTCAAGCTCCAAAATAAATACAAAATTTGAAAAATTAAGTACGAACATCAACGATCATACTTTATTCCAAACATATTTACCATAACAGCCCTTTGCATGCATATTTTGATATGTATAGTAGTATATATATGCATAATAGCATCAATACTAATAGACTGAAATACAACTGTTGTTGTCCCAAAATCAACGAGCTCACCAAAAGAAATACTAAAGAAAAATCACTCTACTTATTTTTCCCCATTAGTTTTCTGCAAAGATCACTAACCACTTTTAAATTCGAGTCTTCGATCATCATTGATATTTTTACTTGACTGTCACTTCTTGACAAATTTATCTGTTTACCATGACCAGACTTGAGATCTAACAGTGACAAAACAAGCTTTTGCTAAGAGAAACAAAATTGGAATTTCTTAATATGAGATGATAATTGGATGAAAAAGAAGATCTTACAATCAAATAAAACGGAAAGGGCCACGTCCTAGACTTCTGGTTTGCCCGCCGGTTGCCGGAGGTGCAGAGTGCAGTACGACGAAGCAGTGGAGGTGGACTACTGCTTTGGTGCGCTCGCCGGTAGCCACAGTTGCAGTGTTGCAGTCTGCGGAGAAACAGATAGTAGCGAAGCAGCGGAGGTGGCGGCGCTCCTCGCCACGGTGTTGTGCCCATTGGCCAGGATTACACGGGCAGGAGAAAATAAAGTAGTGCGTCATTTGAGGATCAACTAGTTAGGAAAGTTTAATTACGGCTTCCTTTTGTTAAACGGGCCAGCCAGATCTCACGTAGCTTCTTTTTATTAATTAAATAGCCAGCCAAATCTCACGCAATAGATAACAAGTGGTCTGTGATTAGCGGTGACATGCACATAGGCGGTGGTACGATTTGACAGAATCCTGTGTAGTCAAGCGACTACACAGTTTAAGTGTGGCTTCGCCAGTGCTCAATGTTGGTTCCTGGCCGAGAACATGGCGAAAAACTGTGAGAATGAAAGGCATCCGGAGAAATGCTACAAGAAAAGGAGAGCAGGTTAGTAGAAGAAATAACGACTTGTCTAGTCTCACAATGTGGACCAGTTAGCTATTACCACTAGGACCAACTCGTGTCTTGGTTGCCTGGCGGCATCAATGGCTCTACTGTGAGAATCACAACACTGTCCAAGGATGATTAATTGTCATTGTCAAATTCGTGGCCGTGTCTCAGCTTGAAAAGAATTCATTATCCGCCCATGATGAGAATCTTCTGGCATTTCTATTTTTTGCTCTCTACTTAACCAGCTTTCTTTCAAAAAATTATGTTCATTTCTCACGGTTGATCGGAAAAACATATAAAGTAGTTAGTAAGATGAGAGAGCCCGGCCGCTCAGGTGAGGAGAGAAAGGGCGGCGAGAGGCCACGTGTCCCTAGTCGTTGTCTCACTCAAGGGCTCCACTCCCCTCCTCTTCCACACCCAAATTCAAGCCCTTGCCGCACCCGCACACACTACCTCTGCTTCCATACTGGGCTGCCTGTACTGCACACTCATACGCGCCACCACCCTCGTGTAATCCCGCCACCAACCTTAGCTCCAGTTCAGTACCATGTCGGTGCCGCGGCACATTGCTGAGCGGTGGAAAACCCCACCCGCACTCGCCACCCAGGTATGTACTGTTGCCCCGCCACTCACACCATATCTTCGTTCGCCGCCAATTCAGACCGTGTGAGATTGAGCGTGTCAAGCAAGAAATCATTTTGGCCATCACCGTTGTTGTTTCATTTTGTTTTAGGGTGAAGTGACCGCCGGCGGTGGTGATCGAGAGCAGGCTTGACGGGCTCTGCTGCGTGGGGTTCCGAGCGAGGTACGATCAAGAGGTGGTTGTGCTTGAGAGCCATGACCAGCCTAGTGGTGCCGCCCACTTGTTCGATCGTCAAGGGGTTCAACTAGTATCTAGTTAAGTACTACTCCTAGATGAGTGTAGTGAAAGTCGGAAACCCATTTTTTGTTACTTGATAATATCATCTTTTGTAGCTCTGCTCCTCTAAGTGGTGTTTCATCACTCTGCTACAAAGAGTTATGTGAATAACCACGGCCTGGAACATTGTTCATTTTACTTGACTACGGGTGACTTTGAGTTACAGTGCAAGTTTAAACTAGCAACTTTGTCGCATCTAGTATCAAAGCTTTGCTACGAACATTCAGCTTTAGTGAAGAAAACAACCATGAGAATGAGGTAAGACAAGTAATTGGGTCGAGTAAATGACAATTCTAGCGAATGCACACCTGATTTCTAGCTGAGAAGTTTGATGCATCTACTCTCCTTTACCATTTTCTTCTGCAAATATTTTGCTCCGAAACCCTGTGTTCTTCAAGTGATTGCCGGATGGATCGTTGACAAAAACATCATGGTGTGTTGCTGCAATTGACGCATTGGTGTTGTATATCTTTTAATCCATGCAAAGGACTCACCTAGACGTACGTACAATAAGCTTTTGTTTAACATACACGATAGACTAGGAGCATCGACAGAGCTGCAGCCTCTTCAACCTCGACTTCTTGTGATGACGCTCCTCGAACCTATGGCGAGCCATGTAGCGGCCATGGATGATTAAATGTCGTTTTTCCGTGGAAACCTTCGGTTGCGTTTGTGGCCTTGTTTAGGCTTTAACAAATTCCTAGATGTCCCGAACTTGACAATCTTCATCCATTTCTCTTTGTTTTGCCTTCCGGGTGACAACTTTTTATTTTCATTTTCATGTTCATTTCTCGCAGTAGATTTGAAAGAAGTTGAACCACCCCAACTAGCATCAGGTGTGAGGTGAGAGAGCTCAGCCACAAGGTGAAAAAGGGTGGTCAGGCGCTACGTTTCCCGGGCCGTCGTTTCACTCGACACTTCAAATCCGGGAAAAAAGGGAGGCATACCTTGGCTAGGGATGGGGTGTAGTGCACGCACGACGGTGACCTCACGACAGTGGTGCGTGTCTTCCTTGTATCCACGGGGATCGAAGCTGGCAGGTGGGAGAAAGCCTTGCCAACGGATGAGCTTTCCACGATGTCTTCACATCTTCCAAGTCTAGACGTCATCGAAGGCAATTCAGACTACATGTATTTTTGCAGGTCTTTACACGAGTTGTTGGACACCCGTTTGGGGTTCTCGCCATCCAAATCGAGTCCACTCGTCCATTTCCACGAACTGCTAGAGATGCTCTCTTTTTTTGCGGGAAAAGAGAATCATTGCTTAATCATGGGGATGACAATCGTTCTGAAACAGAAAATGAATTCATTCAAGTTGGATGAACTCATACACACAGCTAAATGAACAAAACTTATGAACTATCCTCACGTTTACATGAAAAGGTATCCTCTTCCCTTACCAACAAGCATAAGTGCACACTGATAGAATTGGTTGATGAGACAAAACAATTTTCATATCACCGGCCTGCACACTAAGTAGTGCCCGACCTGCATCTACTCGCAGAACATGGTGCATATTATTTTCACCCACTTTTCCACCGATAGCAACTTGCACTCTCCTATATAACCTCTTCAATTGTTAAACGGTGAATTCTAGCCCACACTCCACACTTGTTTGTTAGCATGAATACAATAGATTTGGTTATACATCCCAAAATGCTAGATGGATGACAAGAGTGTATCAATACTACGTTCATTCAATGCGTAATAATATTTTTGTCCAAGAAAATAGCGAAGAGCTTTGAGACTGAAAGGCATCAGGAGAAATGCTGCAAGGCAAGACAAAGAAGTGAGTAGATGAAAGGAAGACTTATGTAGTCATACCATGTAGTACTGTGTGACATTACCATAGACTAGGATTAACTCCTATATCTATTAGCCAGCGACGCTCCATGGGTGTACAGTGTGATCCAACACAGTAGCCATGGATGATTAAATGTGGTCGTGTTGCAAATATCCTCAGTCACATTCGTGGCTTTGTCCGGGCTTCAAAAGAAATTCGCAGCCCACCCATGGCGACAATACTATGCCTAGGAATGAAAATGACGCGGAAACGGACGAAACTAGGTGCTACCATATTTGTTTTCATAATTTTTTGCAAAAGCGGAAACGAATACAGAAACCCCGCAAACGAATACGGAAACAGATACTACTAAAAACAAACATGCAGTGAAACCAAAGCAGACACGGAAACAAAGCTATGTGTTGACCGGAACTTAAAACCCACTTGAATCATAGAGAAATACAAACAAAAACATACAAATTGATGGAATTGTTAATATGGCTACAAAATAATATGGTTGTGTCGGTAACATAGGGTAGTATTGTAGTAGTAAATGACAATTTTGTATAGGGTCTAGTTGAGTATGTGTGCAGTAGTAAAAGTTGATACTCAAATGATACATTCTGCCCATTCTACTCATTATGTCATTATGTGTTGTTTGGTAGTTGAGCTACAAAGCAGCCATGGGCCTATTGTAGAAACGGAAATTCCATATTAACGGAAACGGAAAGTTCCGTTTCCATGTGTGTTCCATCGGAAAACACCATTCCGTTTTTGTTTTCGTTTCCACATAAAAAATTCCATTTCCATTTTCATTTTGTAAATTTTCGTTTCCGTTTCATATTTCCTCTTTGTTTTCATTTTTCCTCCGGAAAAGCCGAAACTTTCCACTCCATTTTCATCCCTACCTATGCCCATATCTCTTCTTTTTTACCAGCTTCCATTATTATCGAAAATTTTCTTGCGGTTGATTGCAAAATCGTATGAAGCTCGTGAGGTGGGAGAGATCAGACGATCAGATGAGGGGAGAGAGACCGACAAGGTGCCAGTTGTCCCCTACCGCTACCTCACTCAAGCGAGCACTGCCCTGCTCTTCGTCACGCAAACTCTAGTCCTAGACGCGCACGCGGGCACCACCTCCGATTAACGCGCGAACGTGATGAGACAGCCGGCCTAGATGGTTACCGCCACACTGACCTCCCCCAAGTTGCACCTTCGTACACACCGGCACTCCAGACCGGTGAGGCGCCATGTGTTCCCGATCGCTGCCTCACTCACACGCTAGACACTGCACTCCATTTGTCTTCTGATTATCTCACCCACCTAAACTCAAAACCTTATGGCGCATGGCACCTTCACATCAACGACGACTAGTCCGTCTGCCAAGATGGCCTCTGCTCCACTGCCCTGCACGCGATAGTCACGGGAGGTGACTAACCCCTTGCCACCCGAGTATCTGTCGCCAATCATTCTCGCCGAGTATAGAGAAAAAAACTACCACATTATGAGCTATGTCTAAAAAAACTACCATTTTTTTTAATTTTTCAAAACACCATCACTATTTTGGTTGGCTGTTCCAAAATAACCCAAGTGACTGAACCATTAAGTTTTAAGCGAAATTATGACAGCTCGGGGCCACTCGTCAGGTTGACCGTTATCTTTGACCGTTAGGTTGAACGTTAACAGATAATGACATGTGGGCCCCACACATTTTTGAAGTGCATTCAGGTCCCTATAGAAAAAATAAAAGCAATCGGGTCCCTGTAATTTTATTAAAAAAGCAATCGGGTCTGTGGGAAAAAGTATAAAAAGCAATCAGGTCCCCGCCGACGAGCTCATCGATGGAGCCGACGAAGGGACCATGTGCACGTCGTCCGTCATTGCTCTGGAGGCGGAGCTCGAGGGCGTTCCGGCTGCTGCACACGGCGGAGCCGCTGCTCCTGTTGCTGCACGATGTGGCTCCCGCTCCTCCCGTTGTTCCGCTGTTCATGGCTGACCATGGCGGGGCGGCAACAGTATAGGTGACAATGGCGCGGCGGGGATTGGTGGGGTGAAGGGAGGCGGTGGTGGGTTAGCCACACCCTGCAACGACACACCCGCGTCGCCGGCGCTGGTGGAGGCCGCTGCGGCTTTGGCAGTGTGTCGCCGATGCAGTGGCATCGTCAGAAGCACGTGGTGCACGTGGGTAATGCTAATGGCAGCAATGGTGCCGGACCGTCTTCGTCTAGCTCGGCGTCACAGAGCTTCACGCAGTGGCGACAGCCGGTGCACCACCCGCCGCACGTGGCCTCGTCGGCGTCAGTGGCGGCCATGCGGTGGCTCGCAGCGCGGGGAAGTTCTCGGTGGGGGAGGTGGTGCCGGCCATGGCTGCTTGGTCTTGGGTCTGCTCGGCCGTGGCGGCGCCGGCTGGCTCGGGAAAGAGAGAAAAAGGTAAGGAGAGGGAGAGGAGAGGAGAGGAAGAAGAGATGGCTTACATGTGGGCCTCGCTTGTAAGCTAGCAGTAAAACAGACAGTCAAGAAATGGTTTGGTTAGGAGCGGGGCCAACCTGTCATAATTTGAATTAATTCTAAACCACATGATAGTTTGGGGTTTTTGGAATAGCAAACCAAATTTGTATAGTTTTTTAAAAGATTAAAAAAGTGGTAGTTTTTTGTAGACATAGCACATAATGTGGTAGTTTTTTTGCCGTCTACTCCATTCTCACCAAATCTCTGCCGTTCAAACAGTACACACGCTATTAGAAAAAACAGCACACACGCATGCCAGGAAAAGCTGGTTGTTCAGGCCTTAAGGAAAGTCTTTTCTCACATATAGTTCATTACTATTTTTACTGCAATAATAATTTATCTTCCTTAGACACGTTCTAGTGATGACTCAGTTTGTAACTCAGACATATGTTTCTGTGTCTTTAACTCTTGATATTTAAATGCACCTTGTACGTTTCATTCATCCATAGCAATTGGACGTGCTTCTCTCCGCACTTCATGAGCAAACATATTTGCTCAAGAAAGTTTATATAAAAGTACTCTCCACAATCTACAAGCGTAAGTGTATAACATATATAATTGATGTGTGAAATAAATCAATTTCATATCCCTGACCTACACAATAAATAGTGCCCCACTCATTTGTGCTACTTACGGTACAGTACATGGTGTACATTACTTCTTCAACCATTTTCCCATCCATGGCAACATCCACTCACTTACAAAACGTTCGCTTGTTAGCTCGTGAATTTGATAGTCTACATCCCAGCCTCGCAGCTTAGCATGAATGTAACAAGTGCGCTTGTACATACATAAAAAAAATTAGACGATTAGTTACAAGAGCGTGCAATTGCTGCAGTAATCTAATGCTTAATAGTGGTTCTTGGTCAAGAACACGGTGAAAAGTTTTGAGAATGTAAGGCATCGGGATAAATCATACATGCGAGGATGAGAGAGTGGGCCGAAGAAATGACTGACCCGGCCAGCAATATGTTTCATCCCCGTATGATATTAAAATAGATTAGGAGCATCAACGGTCTCATGCCTTGGCTTCCCAGCTATGCTCTTTGTTCCCCTCATGGCACTTGTACATCAGCCAACGGATCCTCGTCTTGCAGAGGATATTTTCGGTCGTAATTCTGGCCTTTTTCTAGGTTTCTTGAAGTTTATAGGTCCACCGACCGCGACTTCGGTCCTTTTATGTGTCTTGTGTCTTCTTCTTCAGTAGATTCTTGTAAAAGAAAATACAATAATTCATTTCTATTTGGTTTATCTTGTTAAACTGCTTGTTTTTGTAAAAATAAAATCATTTTCATTTCTCGGGGTAAATTACGCAATAAGTCGAAGGCTTGAAGCAAGCAAACTACTCCAGTAGTAGCAGAACAAGGTGAGGTGAGGCGAGAGAGCTCAGCTGCGAGGGGAGAGAGGTTGGCGATGCGACATTTGTTCCCAGCCACTGCCTCAGTGCTCCACTCGTGCTCCATCGTCTCCACCCAAACTCGTGACCGTGTCTGTGTCGTGCGTGCCACCTCTGATCCAGTGGCCAGAAGACCGTCGGCCCAGATGGCTTCCTCTGCATTGGCCTCCTCTTCACCACGCGTCAACTACCACCCTCGCGCGTGCCTAGCGACAGCGGCAACCACCGCCGCTCTAATGCCACGACGTGTCAATGTCGCCGCTCATTGCCGGGTGGTGGCCGTCCCCATATGAGGTATTTTGGTACGTGTTAATTCTTACTGGCCACTAGCACCAGCTCTTCACCGTTCAAATCGTAAAAGAGCGCGGCAAGCAATCACTTGGACTGTCATTGTCGTCATTGTTTCATCCAGGGTGGCTGAGAGGGCAGAGGCAGAGGTGGTGGTCACTGAGAGCAGGCTCGAAGAGCTCTGCTGCACTGGCCTCCTGGCGAGTTTCTTGACAAAACATAATTTCTCAAGAAAGTTTAGATAAAAAGTATCCTCCACAATCGATTATCTATTTGTGAGCTCGGGCTCATCTACAACTGGTGAACAGTATTATAAATGTGATGTGTACATATTATTATAACTGCGATGTGTGAAATAAATCAATTTCATATCACTCGCATACACAATAAGTAGTGTCCGACTCATCTCTGCCCTCATGGTACATGGCATACATTATCTCTTTACCCACTTTCCCACCCATATTAACATCCACTCACCTATATAAACCCTTCAGTGGTTTGCTCATGAATTTCATATTCTACACTCCACGCTTACACACCTTAGCATGAATATAATAGGTTTTCTTACACATCACAAAATTAGACGATTAGTTACAAGAGTGTGTCAATGCTATATTCATTTCATGCTTAAAATATGACGAAGTGCTCAGAGAATGAAAGGCATCGGGATATATGATATGTTGGAGGGTGAGAAAGTGCGCCGAAGAACTGACAACTCGTTGAGAAATTCCTTTGGATCCTGTGTGATATTACGATGTATTAGGAGTACAACTGCGGATCCCTGTACACCATCTATCAAATCTCATTGTAGTGTCGCGGGTATAAATCATTGTAGGTTTCTATAAGTTCATAGGTTCGGACCGCGGCTTCAGGATTCTTCTGTTTCTCATGTTGTGCCGTCTTGTTAACTGGCTTCTTATAAAAGTATAATAAAGGATTCATTTTTATGTGTTTTACGTTCTTGTTAACAAGTTTCATTTTTAAAATTCAATTGTTCTCATTGCTTGTTGAAGCTAGCCAACTACTCCATAGTTTCAGAAAAATTTCAGCAGCAACCAAAATTACCGAAATTCAGTGAGTTTCAATACTGAATTTAATCAAATATTTTTTTAAATGAAAATTATTTAAAAATATATTTGAATTCCTATGTGTTGCTGAAATTGCTGAAATAATTTGGCTAAAAGATAAATATTCAGTGTGCACTTCAATTATTGAAATTCAGTAAATTTGATCGAAATCTCACTAAAAGTGAAAACCATAATGAGGCGAGAGAGCTCAGCCGGTACGAGAGGAAGGCAACTGAGGTGCCACGTGTCCCCAGCCACTGCCTCACTCACGTGCCCCACTCACGCTCGGACGCAGATCAGGTGACATGCAAACGGCATGTCACCGTGTGCCTCGCGGCCTCCCATCCACCGCCCAACCAGAATCCAACGGACAGCAGCACTCCAAGGCAAAAACATTCAGACTTCATAGTTTTCAGCCCATACTCTCTGAAACTTCACAGTTTTGAACTTTATATGATACAGATACAAATCTTTTAATCATTCAACATTACAAACAAGTGTTTTGAACAAAATACAATACAACATCAACCTTTTAGTCCGGAAACAGTGCAAGCAACAGTCAAAATACTGTTTGCACTCAGATTCACAAGAGATTCAGTTTTGAACAATACAAAATATAAACATCAGCCTTTTAGTCCGGAAATAGTACAAACAACAGTCAAATATACTGTTTACATTCATATTCATAAGAAATTCAGACATGCCATTCATCACTATTTAGATTCAGACAACCCACTTCATCACAAATAATTCAGAAGTACATGATTTGAAGTTTCACTACCACTTTCCAGTGAATTTAGTGAGCTCTTAACAGCCATTTAGTGCCATTTGATTTGTACACTTAGGCCCAAAAGATGACTATAGTTAGCCCAAAATACTACACTTAACTATGTCCAAAATACTTCTAGCGGGCTTGCACGCTAGAACAGATCATCCTCACCACAAGGCGGAGCCGTCAAGAGCTGGGTGAAACTCATGATAGCATTGCACTCTTGGGGCTCCATATTTACTCCTTTGGTGTTGTCACACTTCTCCACTAGTACTTGAGGCTGTACATCATCCTTCTTCTTTTGTTGCACACCATCCTTCTTCTTTGTTTGCACACCATCATGTCTTTATATTCATCAAATCAAGAACTTTTAGACCATGTCCACACAATATCCCCGTCCTATTGAACATTCCAGAACTACATGAAACCATTTTGGTCAAAGGATCACCTATCACTATGCGCTCCTCCTCAAACTCTAAATCACCATGTAAACTCGCAATAGCAACGGCAAATCTATTATTTCCATCCAATACACTACAACATGCAGCCATTGATCTTTCATACTCACCTTGGAAAGCTTCAAATATAATCAGTGGCAGAGGTATATCAGTGGCAGAGGTATGCCTACGGCCAAGCCGTCGGCATAGGCCCCTCTGCCACGTCAGCGATCCGTGTGCCACGCCACGTCAACGATCCATGGGACAACCTCCGTGTGTGCACAGGTATGCCGACGGCCTGGCCGTCGGCATACGTTTAATTTACTTTATTTTTTTATTTTTATTTTACTCTGTTTTTTTATTTTTACTTTATTTTAATTTTTGTTTTTGTATATGATAATTATGCCTTATCTAAAAAAACATACCCGATGGTATATCGATTGCCCCCCGTTACGAACATCGCTATCGCCGTGTCACGGAGGGGGGAAACGGTCGACACGGAAGGAATTCTGGTTGGTGGGGGGATTCGGGGTGTAGCTATGTCACTGAAACATCGCACGGGTCCCGATGCATATGTGAAAGTGTTCATGCATGCGTACGCCTGTCTTGGGGCTCCGGGGTGTGGCCCCCCTCACGGACGGCGCCGCCGCCGACACCCCGGAGACGCGTGCCGCCTCTTCGGACATGCCACCACACCACCCTGCATGTATGAGGGGCCGGTGGGACGCTCCGGTGGCATTGCTACCCCCCAGGGCCCCCGTCCCGCCTAACCCTGGAGCGGTTGACCACGAGATCTACCCCTTTGACTTCCCACGGACGGGCTTTGACCAGTGGACCTCTCCACCCGGTTGTGTCAGTTCGGCCCATAGGGACACCCGGGAGCAACATCCGGACCAAACCCACAGCTACATCCACTCCGTGTAGACCCGACGTCGTCTTTCCCCAAAGGTGCGGCGGCGGCGACGTCCGTGAGGGGGGGGGACCCCGGAGACGCGTGCCGGGCATTTGCAAGCACCACAACACTTCCAGACTTGTGAGAGGCCGCCTACGCAAGATTTGACGGTATGTTGGCCCCGAGGTCGCCGCCACACGAGTGAGACGCGAAGAGCAATCCGCGTAGAGGGAAGTGTTCAGATACTTCTCCATCACGAAAAATTATGAAAAATTACCATCGGTCCTATAGCACATGTGCCCACGCCATGTAAAAAACTCATGATTTTATCGCGCTCCGAGTATTTAATAATATTCACGCCGCGCCGCTTCCGCGAGCGTCTACTACCGTGTGTCATCGCCGTCCGTGAGGGGGGCCACACCCCGGAGACGCGTGCCGCCTCTTCGGACATGCCACCACACCACCCCGCATGTATGAGGGCCCGATGCGACGCTCCGGTGGCATTGCTACCCCAGGGCCCCGTCCGCCCTAACCACAAGCGGTTGACCACGAGATCTACCCCTTTGACTTCCCACGGACGGGCTTTGACAAGTGGACCTCTCCACCCGGTTGTGTCAGTTCGGCCCATAGGGACACCCGGGAGCAACATCCGGGCCAAACCCACAGCTACATCCACTCCGTGTAGACCCGACGCGTCCGTTTCCCCCCTCCAGGTGCCGGTGGCGGCGCCGTCCGTGTGAGGGGGCACACCCCGGAGACGCGTGCCGCCCCTTCGGACATGCCACCACACCACCCTGCATGTATGAGGGGCTGGTGCGACGCTCGGTGGCATTGCTACCCCAGGGCCCCGTCCCCGCCTAACCACAGAGCGGTTGACCACGAGATCTACCCTTTGACTTCCCACGGACGGGCTTTGACCAGTGGACCTCTCCACCGGTTGTGTCGGTTCGCCCATAGGGACACCCGGAGCAACATCCGGCCAAACCCACAGCTACATCCACTCCGTGTACACCCGACGCGTCCGCTTCCCCCCTCCGGTGCGGCGGCGGCGCCGTCGTCCGTGAGGGGGGGGGGGACACCCGAGACGCGTGCGGGCATTTGCAACCGCCACAACACTTCCAGACTTGTGAGAGGCCGCCACGCAAGATTTGACGGTATGCTAGCCCCGAGGCACCGCCATCGTCGTGAGCGCGAAGAGCAATCCGCGAGAGGAAGTGTTCGATACTTCTCCATCACGAAAAATTATGAAAAATTACCATCGGTCCTATAGCACATGTGCCCACGCCATGTAAAAACTCATGATTTTATCGCGCTCCGAGTATTTAATAATATTCACGCCGCATCGCTTCCGCAGAACGCCTACTACCGTGTGTCATCGCCGTCCGTGAGGGGGGGCCACACCCGAGACGCGTGCGCCTCTTCGGACATGCCACCACACCACCCCGCATGTATGAGGGCCCGATGCGACGGTCCGGTGGCATTGCTACCCCGGGGCCCCGTCCCCGCTAACCACAGGCGCGTTGACCACCGGATCTACCCTTTGACTTCCCACGGACGGATTTGACCAAGGGCCTATCCACCCGGTCATGTTAGGTCAGCCCATACGAACACTTTAGAGCAACATCCGGGCCACACCCACAGCAAGATCCCTCCGTAGACCCGACGCGTCTGCTTCCCCAGTCCCGTGCGGCGGCGCGCGCCGTCCGTGTGAGGCACACCGAGACGCGTGCGCCTCTTCGGACATGCCACCACACCACCTGCATGTATGAGGGGCGGTCGGCGCTCGGTGGCATTGCTACCCCGGGGCCCCGTCCCCCCTAACCACGGAGCGGTTGACCACCGGATCTACCCTTTGACTTCCCACGGACGGGATTTGACCAAGGGCCTATCCACCGGTCATGTTAGGTCAGCCCATACGAACACTTTAGAGCAACATCCGGCCAAACCCACAGCTACATCCACTCCGTGTAGACCCGACGCGTCCGTTTCCCCCCTCCAGGTGCCGGCGGCGGCGCCGTCCGTGAGGGGGGGAGGGGACACCCCGGAGACGCGTGCCGGGCATTTGCAACCGCCACAACACTTCCAGACTTGTGAGAGGCCGCCACGCAAGATTTGACGGTATGTTAGCCCTTGAGGCCGCCGCCACAGTCGTAGACGCCAAGAGCAATCCGCGTAGAGGAAGTGTTGAGATACTTCTCCATCACGAAAAATTATGAAAATTACCATCGGTCCTATAGCACATGTGCCCACGCCATGTAAAAACTCATGATTTTATCGCGCTCCGGTATTTAATAATATTCACGCCGCATCGTTTCCGCAGAACGTCTACTACCGTGTGTCATCGCCGTCCGTGAGTGGGGCCACACCCCGGAGACGCGTGCCGCCTCTTCGGACATGCCACCACACCACCCCGCATGTATGAGGGCCCGATGCGACGGTCCGTGGCATTGCTACCCCGTGGCCCCGTCCCCGCCTAACCACAGGCGGTTGACCACCGGATCTACCCTTTGACTTCCCACGGACGGGATTTGACCAAGGGCCTATCCACCGGTCATGTTAGGTCAGCCCATACGAACACTTTAGAGCAACATCCGGCCACACCCACAGCAAGATCCCTCCGTAGACCCGACGCGTCTGTTTCCCCCTCCAGGTGCGGCGGCGGCCCGTCTGTGTGAGGGGGCACACCGGAGACGCGTGCGCCTCTTCGGACATGCCACCACACCACCCTGCATGTATGAGGGGCGGTCGGCGCTCCGGTGGCATTGCTACCCCAGGGCCCCGTCCCGCTTAACCACAGAGCGGTTTACCACCGATCTACCCTTTGACTTCCCACGGACGGATTTGACCAAGGGCCTATCCACCGGTCATGTTAGGTCAGCCCATACGAACACTTTAGAGCAACATCCGGGCCAAACCCACAGCTACATCCACTCCGTGTAGACCCGACGCCGTTTCCCCCTCCGGTGCGGCGGCGGCGCCGTCCGTGAGGGGGGGAGGGGGGACACCACGGAGACGCGTGCCGGGCATTTGCAACCGCCACAACACTTCCAGACTTGTGAGAGGCCGCCTACGCAAGATTTGACGGTATGTTGGCCCGGAGGCCGCCGCCACAACGTGACGCCAAGAGCAATCCGCGAGAGGGAAGTGTTCAGATACTTCTCCATCACGAAAAATTATGAAAAATTACCATCGGTCCTATAGCACATGTGCCCACGTCATGTAAAAAACTCATGATTTTATCGCGCTCCGAGTATTTAATAATATTCACGCCGCATCGTTTCCGCAGAACGTCTACTACCGTGTGTCATCGCCGTCCGTGTGGGGGGGCACACCGAGACGCGTGCGCCTCTTCGGACATGCCACCACACCACCCCGCAAGTATGAGGGCCCGATGCGACGGTCCGGTGGCATTGCTACCCCAGGGCCCCGTCCCCGCCTAACCACAGAGCGGTTGACCACCGGATCTACCCTTTGACTTCCCACGGACGGATTTGACCAAAGGGCCTATCCACCGGTCCTGTTAGGTCAGCCCATACGAACACTTTAGAGCAACATCCGGGCCACACCCACAGCAAGATCCCTCCGTAGACCCGACGCGTCTGCTTCCCCAGTGTGCGGCGGCGGCGCCGTCCGTGTGAGGGGGCACACCGGAGACGCGCGTGCGCCTCTTCGGACATGCCACCACACCACCCTGCATGTATGAGGGGCGGTGCGACGCTCCGGTGGCATTGTACCCCAGGGCCCCGTCCCGCCCTAACCCGGAGCGGTTGACCACGGATCTACCCTTTGACTTCCCACGGACGGGATTTGACCAGTGGGCATATCCACCGGTCATGTTAGGTCAGCCCATACGAACACTTTAGAGCAACATCCGGGCCAAACCCACAGCTACATCCACTCCGTGTACACCCGACGCGTCTGTTTCCCCCTCCGGTGCGGCGGCGCGCCGTCCGTGAGGGGGGGGAGGGGACACCGGAGACGCGTGCGGGCATTTGCAACCGCCACAACACTTCCAGACTTGTGAGAGGCCGCCTCGCAAGATTTGACGGTATGCTGGCCCGAGGCCGCCGCCACAACGTGACGCGCGAAGAGCAATCCGCGTAGAGGGAAGTGTTCAGATACTTCTCCATCACGAAAAATTATGAAAAATTACCATCGGTCCTATAGCACATGTGCCCACGTCATGTAAAAAACTCATGATTTTATCGCGCTCCGAGTATTTAATAATATTCACGCCGCACCGTTTCCGCAGAACGTCTACTACCGTGTGTCATCGCCGTCCGTGAGGGGGGCCACACCCCGGAGACGCGTGCCGCCTCTTCGGACATGCCACCAAACCACCCCGCATGTATGAGGGCCCGATGCGACGGTCCGGTGGCATTGCTACCCCAGGGCCCCTGGTCCCGCTTAACCACAGGCGGTTGACCACGGATCTACCCTTTGACTTCCCACGGACGGATTTGACCAAGGGCCTATCCACCCGGTCATGTTAGGTCAGCCCATACGAACACTTTAGAGCAACATCCGGCCACACCCACAGCAAGATCCCTCCGTAGACCCGACGCGTCTGCTTCCCCCCTCCGCCGCGGCGGCGCCGTCTGCGTGTGGGGCACACCGAGACGCGTGCGCCTCTTCGGACATGCCACCACACCACCCTGCATGTATGAGGGGTCGGTCGCGACGCCTCGGTGGCATTACTACCCCAGGGCCCCGTCCCCGCTAACCTCGGGCGGTTGACCACGGATCTACCCTTTGACTTCCCACGGACGGGATTTGACCAAGGGCCTATCCACCGGTCATGTTAGGTCAGCCCATACGAACACTTTAGAGCAACATCCGGGCCAAACCCACAGCTACATCCACTCCGTGTAGACCCGACGCGTCCGTTTCCCCCCTCCGGTGCGGCGGCGCGCCGTCCGTGAGGGGGGGGGGGGGACACCCGAGACGCTGCGTGCGGGCATTTGCAACCGCCACAACACTTCCAGACTTGTGAGAGGCCGCCACGCAAGATTTGACGGTATGTTGGCCCTTGAGGCCGCCGCCACGGTCAGAGACGCCAAGAGCAATCCGCGTAGAGGAAGTGTTCAGATACTTCTCCATCACGAAAAATTATGAAAAATTACCATCGGTCCTATAGCACATGTGCCCACGCCATGTAAAAACTCATGATTTTATCGCGCTCCGAGTATTTAATAATATTCACGCCGATCGCTTCCGCAGAACGCCTACTACCGTGTGTCATCGCCGTCCGTGAGGGGGGCCACACCGAGACGCGTGCGCCTCTTCGGACATGCCACCACACCACCCCGCATGTATGAGGGCCCGATGCGACGGTCCGTGGCATTGCTACCCCAGGGCCCCGTCCGCCCGCCTAACCTCGAGCGGTTGACCACGGATCTACCCTTTGACTTCCCACGGACGGATTTGACCAAGGCCTATCCACCGGTCATGTTAGGTCAGCCCATACGAACACTTTAGAGCAACATCCGGCCACACCCACAGCAAGATCCCTCCGTAGACCCGACGCGTCTGTTTCCCCAGTGCCGGTGCGGCGGCGGCGCCGTCCGTGTGAGGGGCACACCGGAGACGCGTGCGCCTCTTCGGACATGCCACCACACCACCTGCATGTATGAGGGGCGGTCGCGACGCTCGGTGGCATTGCTACCCCAGGGCCCCGTCCCGCCTAACCACAGGCGGTTGACCACGGATCTACCCTTTGACTTCCCACGGACGGATTTGACCAATGGGCCTATCCACCCGGTCATGTTAGGTCAGCCCATACGAACACTTTAGAGCAACATCCGGGCCAAACCCACAGCTACATCCACTCCGTGTAGACCCGACGCGTCCGTTTCCCCCCTCCAGGTGCCGGCGGCGGCGCCGTCCGTGAGGGGGGGGGACACCCCGGAGACGCGTGCCGGGCATTTGCAACCGCCACAACACTTCCAGACTTGTGAGAGGCCGCCTACGCAAGATTTGACGGTATGCTAGCCCCCGGAGGCCGCCGCCACAACAGAGACGCCAAGAGCAATCCGCGTAGAGGGAAGTGTTCAGATACTTCTCCATCACGAAAAATTATGAAAAATTACCATCGGTCCTATAGCACATGTGCCCACGTCATGTAAAAAACTCATGATTTTATCGCGCTCCGAGTATTTAATAATATTCACGCCGCATCGTTTCCGCAGAACGTCTACTACCGTGTGTCATCGCCGTCCGTGAGGGGGGCCACACCCCGGAGACGCGTGCCGCCTCTTCGGACATGCCACCACACCACCCCGCATGTATGAGGGCCCGATACGGTGTCGCCTTACCATGGCCCGGGACCGTTTGCGTCTTTTGGCTCACGTATATGATAGTGTCGCTAGCATCCATATGACAAAGAACCGGGCCGACATGGCTAGTCGTGAACCAAGCGGCGCTAACCTATGGGGACAGGCATACATGAATCACATCGAGCATGTCGGTCATCAACGTATATATTCGGGCTGTAGCCTTTGGGCTAACAGGACTCGGTATCCCGGGCTGTAGCAGGCTAGGCAGGACTCGAATAACACCGCGTGACATTTCCCGAAGGAGACGGACATAAGAACGAAGTGAAACACATGCCGCCAGTCAAGTGTCCAAGCAGTAGTCTGGGCTAGCAGGACTCGTGAACCGGCAGGCGGACTACTATCGCTCGAAGCACGAGACTACATTTCCCCATATGAGAGGCTGCCAAGGATAAACAACTAGTTTGTCGGATCCCACACATACCAAGCATTTCAAACATACACACATTATGCTCAATATGCGTAGATACAACATGGCATCACAACATAACTCTACGACTCAAAATATTATTCATTAGGCTCGAGGAGCGAGATATTACAAACATGGGTCTCATGACCCAACACTCGAAACATACAAGTCAAGCACAAACGGAAGCTAATCATGTCCGAGTACAGCATAACTATAAATGAAAAAGGCTGAGGAGCCCCGACTATCTACCAGATCTGCCGAGGGCACAAGATCGTAGCTGAGGTAACAAGCTAAGCGTCAAGTCCAAGCGGAACTACTAGCGAGACCGACGCCTCTCTCGCAAAACATAAAGTAAGCAAACGTGAGTACAATTGTACTCAGCAAGACTTACATCGAACTAACTACATATGCATCATTATCAAAAGGGGTGGTGGAGTTTGACTGCAGCAAGCCAGCTTTGACTCGGTGGCTATCCTGAACTACGATTGCAAGTAACTCTTTTGAGGTGGCATTACGAGTCCACATATTCACCATGGCAATACACCACTATGGACCGCTCCCGTCTCCCTACGAGAACGCCATCCATAGCACTCACGCTTATCTTGCGCATTTTAGAGTATCCACTTTCACTTGTCTATGAACTGATATAGGCAACCTGAAGTCCTTCTCCGTGGACACGGCTATTCAATAGATCATATTAAACCCTGCAGGGGTGTACTTCTTCACACATGCTCTCACCACTTACCGCCGTTTACACGACATGTACTCGGCAACCTTCAAGCGGAAGCCCAACGTGGGTGTCAGCCACGGCCTACCTAAACACTCAAGTCCCTAGTCCAGGTTTATCGCCTATTCGGGTTCCATCCGCAGGGAGTCCGGCCGAGGTTTCCCATACAGCCCGAACGATGTGCAGGGTTCCCGAGATACCAAACGGGCACTTTCACACGGGCCACACGGTGCCTACCGCAACACAACCCACCCCTAAGGTCAGCGTTATGTGCGGCCCAAAGATGCTACAAACACCGAAACTACTTGCAACTCCCTTGACCGAGGACAAGGGTGGTCAAGAAGCC
>CM038680.1:711751475-711789684 GCA_021605205.1 Aegilops longissima | reverse complement strand
TGGAGCCCCGAACAGCTTTTGACCAATTGGTCTGAAATGGTCGTAGATCTATGACCAATTCTTCCAGGGTCACTGACACAAGGTCACTAGTTGACATATTTCTTGTAGTGAGCTATGACGAGAAAATCAGTGAAGTTAGTGTCTTTTCTGTTATAGTGTACTGTACATGCTCAAATCTTCTTTGCTATTGTATTAACAAACGTTGTTTCATGCAGGAAAGCTAGAGTGAAGTAGAGACAGGATGTTTAGATGCACAGGGTCAAGCAGAGAAAACAAAAGGATTTCTGGGGTCGAAAAATTGAGAACAAGCTAAATTAGACAGTTTTCCATGCCGTGATCCACCTTGTTTCTGATGTATTAGACCTATTTGATGGACTGCCACTATTTTTCTGAATTCCTCGTTTGCTTGGTACACCCTCATTTTATTATGGACGGGACGGCATGGTAGGCTAGTTATGATTTATCAACATCGATGAAACAATGCATTTTTAGTGAAGTCGGTTTTTCTGTATTTTTTTCATTTTTTTACATAATATATTGCTGAAATTTGTTCAAGTGTAGTCAAATTTCATACTTGAAATATAAAATAGAAACCGAAAATTTATATATATAAGAAAATAGAACGTTAACAGAACCTCGTTTTCAAATAACCTTGAAAATCATTTATTTTCAAATAGAAAATAAGCATACTGATATTTTAAAAATAGCATGCTCATTTGAAAAAAGCATGTTCAATTGAAAATAAAACAGAATGAATATGCGGATTTAAAAATAGCATGCGTCTTTGAATATACTGTTTTTAAAATACCTTGCTATTTTAAAAATAGCATGTTGATTTTAAAATATGATTTAAAAATAGCATGCTTCTTTTAAAATTATAATGCTCTTTTCAATATGCTACTTTCAAAATAACATGCTGATTTCAAAATATCATGCTACTTTTAAAAATATAATGCTTTTTCAATATGCTACTTTTAAAATAGCATGCTATTTCAAAAATATCATGCTAATTTTAAAATATCATGCTTATTTTAAAATAGCATGCTTATTTTAAAAATAGCATGCCTTTTTCAATATGCTACTTTTAAAATAGCATGCTGATTTAAAATAATCATGTTCTTTTGAATTTGGTATTTTTTAAAATAGCATGCTGATTTCAAAATAACAGCCTCATTCTAAAAATATAATGTTGTTTTTAAAAATATAACGCTGTTTTGAAAAATAGCATGCTGCTTTCAAAATAACAGCCTCATTCTAAAAATATAATGTTGTTTCTAAAATAGCATGCTGATTTCAAAAATTATATGCTGTTTTGAAAGCAGCGTGCTGATTTTGAAAACAACATTTTTTTAAAAAAATTACGCTTTTTAAAAGATAGCATGTTTTTTAGTATACTGTTTTTCAAATAAAAAAAACATGCTGGTTTGATCTGTTTTTGAAAATAGCATGCCATGCCATTTCGAAAGTAACAGAAACATCATTTTTTGCATTGCATTTTGACCCTCAAGTTTTTGTATTGCATTGCATTTTTTTGTGCGACACACATACAAACCGCATTTACAAAATAACTCGTACTAGCCAACACAAAAACCTCGTTCAAAAATGAAAGTAGTGTCCAATCCATTTGAAACCCGGTTAGATTTGATTCTAAAAATACTAGCATCAATGTGGCAAAAAAAAGGAAATATAATTGCAGTCCATAAAGGTAATTATATCAAGGAGGGTACTAGGGTGCGTTATATATATAGACTTGCATAGCAAGTACATTACGCCACATAGGGTACCACCAAGTTACTGCCAAGTTCCACTTACTGGACGATCTTCATACCCAGTCGGACCCAAAAGTTAACCACCAAAGTACCAGTTACTACCAAGTACCAATTACTACTAGGTTGCACTTACTGGACCCAAAAGCTGATACTACCAACTTGCAGTTATTGGCTACTACATACAGATAATAAAACTAGCGTCAAACTACTGCCATGGGTCAACGAATCCTCATGCCACTAACCATGTTCACCCTAAGCCCACCTCCACTCCTTTCCATGAACCTGAAGATAGCCATTTGATCTTCTTTCATTCTGGCTCCCTCAACGACTTCTCTCCAGTTCTTCGTCATGATCGCATGCCCGTCCTTCTTGCCCATCTTGAACAAGACCTTTTTATTACCTTCAAAATGTTCGTTGGTGACATGCACAACCATGGGCTTTCGCACATAATCTTTGAGGTAGGCCTGACTGTAATCCTTTGAGAAGATCTGATTGCACAGGGAAATAAATAATGTTACATAAAAAATTAAGTATGATTTGCACACAAAAAAGTAAGTACCGTCGTCCTCTCTGTCTCTACATGATGGCATTTTCACTACTGAAGTATGATTTGCAAAAAGAAAAGTCCAAGTGTTTACCATCCTGCTCTTCACTCTGATGACTGCCGAGCGAGTGACGGCGCTGACATAGTATGGTATGGGAGGTTGGAACTGCGTTACTATGGATTTGAGACACTCCCACCAATCCTCGTTTAGCGATACATGGTTGCCGTAGAAGATGCGATCCTCGAAAGTTCCTTTTCTCACAATGTATCCCGGACCTGTATCAAAAAAATTAAGATGATAGAGTAGTAAATAATTTCATACATAAGATCTAGAACATCAGCAGTGGGTTAATGATCAATGCCTACTCCAATGATCAAGAAATGAAGGACATATATAACCCAATCATATCCACCCAGCAATATCTCGGAGAAACATGGGCAAATTGAATATTTGATTTATTTAAACTAACAACTAAACACTCCTCTATGTAAGCTCTAGTTCAGTCAATGTTGATTTGGAAGGTCATCTAGAACCCAAACAGAGTAATGTGTGGTAATCAAGTGTCACTCAAACATCAACTTTTGATATTTCACGGTTCATTTAATATCTGACCAGCCATATAGAACTTTACCCCTAGTGCCAAGATAGGATCGTGGTCCACATCTCCATCTCCATCAGAACTATCATCAGTGTCATAGTCGCTAGAGGTGTCGTCATCAGCGCTATAGCCGTCACTCCAACGTGAAGTGCCATCTGAAGCATCATCTGAGGTGGTCCGGCGATCACTCTCTTCACTGCTGATGAGGATGGTTTCCCTTGCCATTCAAACCTGTTGCATGCATTGCAATGAATAAATGTTAGTTATTGATATATGAAATCAGTCTTCCATTAGGAATTGTTAGCACCATATACAATGTGAATAATCTTTTCACATACTTCTCGCTAAGTACGTAGTTCATGTATAAACATCTACACGAAAAAGCTAATCGACAACTATTCGCACGACTAGTCAAGAGTAGTGGTTAGACTCATAATCATTGGGCAGACATAAGCAATTAGGATATTTCAAGGTTACAATTTTGTGAGCTGGACAAGAAAACTTGGTAACCAACCAATTAGTAGCCATGTACAAATGAACCATGATTGACTGCTCTCATCGAGCAATACGTGAAACTATAACTGATCTGCCTTTAATCACTGCAAATTTCCTGATGGGCTGTTGTGTGGTACCATCAGGTAATAAATATGAAGTCTTTAAATTGTCCCAACAAAACAAATAATGCATTTGCTGCTGTACATACCATTTTTAGAGGCAGCTGTGGAGGTTAATTTTCCAATTTCCAGTGAGAATAAGGACATGATAGAATCTCTCAAGCAAGATGACAGCATAGTGAAGGCTATGAGAACGAGCAAGGTATGCTGACCAATAGTCACCCTTTTGTATACTTGCTATTTATTACTCATTACTACCCATAACAACAAGTAAAATCATGATTATGAAGTATAATGGCAGAAAATCCAACAGTGAGGAATTTGTTGCAATGTGAACTACTAGCTCACAGCAAATTTTCATTGACTCCAACAAGCCCATACCATATCTTGGAGATAGGCTGACATAATTCAAGTAAGCATAACAACAATCAGCAAAAATAAGCACCAACCAAAAATATTACATGTGTACACCCTCGGCTGTGACATGAAAAAATGGAGGAGATGGACTTGTAGCTCACCCTCGGCTGTAGGGGAAGGAGTCGAACAACAGAGGGATGCTCAGGGACCAACACCACAAAGCCCGCAAATTCCATCGCGACAAATTTTTTAGAACATCACAACTCATAGAGCATATTTAAAACATTTAAACATGCATTCATTTATTTTTTGCATCATGTAGGCAAACAAACTATAATCATCATCATTTATTCGTCACATATTCATCATCATCTATTCGTCATCATCATTGATTCATCTCATCGAACCTTTTTTTTTGCAGGATATGCAATATATAGCATCTCATCGAACCGCATATATAGCATTTTAACATAAAATATCAAACAATTATATATCTATCCATCTATATATCATGATGTAGTATACGCTCATCTATCCATTTATATATCATGATATAGTATCCGCTCATCTATCCATCTATATATCAACAACAATTTTTTCTCAACTAACCTATCAACAAAAATTTTATATCTTATAATCCATCTATCTAACTATTTATATATCTAACTAATCTATCTATCTAAACCCTAAACTAACTAACCTAATGTAGTAGCAGCAAGTAGCAAGCAGCGGCAGCAGCAGGAAGCAGCAACCAGCGGCAGCAGCAAAGCAGCAGAAGGGGCTCATCGGCGGGGCGGCGACGAGGTCGGGGCGGAGAAGGGCGGCGACGGGCGGGGCAGTGGCGTCGGCAGCCGCGCGATCGAGGGACGGGCGGCAAGCAACCAGGATGAGGCCGCTGGGGACGGGCGGCCGAGGATGAGGACGGGCCGGCTGGCGGCGTCGAGGCGGTCTTGGGGTGGCGCGGGCAGTGGTGGGGGAGGGGATGGGGGCGGCGCGAGCAGTGGGGGCGGTGTGGCGGCGGTAGGGGAGGGGATGGGGGCGACTGTGGTGTTGGGGCGAGGGCGGGGCGACGCCGGAGTTGGGGGAAGGGATGGGGGGGCGGCGCGGCTAGGGTCGAGATAGGGCGGCAGCGGCAGTGGAGGATCGTGGCCGGAGCAGGGGGAGTGGCTGGCCTCGCGGATCCGGCGGATTTGACGACGACGGGGGCGGCCAAGGTGACGGCTTGGCAAACCCTAGCCGTCGCCCTCTGCGTCGCCTCTCTTTCTCTGCAAAGAACGAAGTGGGGTGGGATTGGGATGGGGGTGGGTTGGGGTTGGGGCCATCGCCCACTTTTCTCTCTGCCTCCCACTTGTACAGGCCCACAAATTAAAAGGAACAAAGTGTTGGGCCGGATCAGATGCAGATTTGGCAGCTTTACCAATTCTGGCCAAACAGAAAAGATCAGCATGACCACAGGTGTTCTTTTGAAGAAACCCTAAAAATACATTGTTGTTCATATTGCATGTGGATGAGTCTTTCAGTACACCAATTGATATTGAATAATTTTAAGCACTCCACCGTGTGTATATATATATATATATATATATATATATATATATATATATATATATATATATATATATATATATATATATATATATATATATATATATATGAAAATAATGGTTAACCAATAAAATGGTAAACTATTAGATGCAAGGTTAAAATATTTGAAAAAACAATAATTGAATTGTATGCATTTTATGATTAAATTTAATAAATGTAACATTTCTGCAAAAACTATGATAATTAAAATATTCATTGGTATTTTCAGAAAAAAAACAACTGCAGATGACTACTTATGCCAACCAGAACTTCTTCAGGGTTAGTTTATTCATCTATTCTTTGGCATGCTGGTTCTCATAACGCCTTCTTCGGACCTTCTCTTTGTCCGACAAATTCCTGAGATATTGGGCTAGCGCCTTGTGTTTCGCCCTCACACCATGCTTCATTTGGTATCCTTTGGCAACTCATTCGGCGTGCTCAAGAATACTAATGAAAGCCAGGTCCAAATATTTGCCACAGAACGCGCAACGATACGACATACGCTTAAGCACGTTGCACTATCCATTCTGCAATTTTTCAAGGGTTTTCTGAGTGTGTGCATCCATCTCTCCTTCGGAAATGTCCGCATAATCATGAGAATAAGGCTGCAAGTTAAAATTATGTATGATATAAGCTGCACCATTGTTTACAAATACCTAATATTTCCTAAGTTTCATTCTCAGTGCCTATAAATTATTTTTAAAGTTAATCCTAGTTGACTTTAGGACCGGATGTTGGTTATCATCATGTGGTGGCAATGGTGGGCTCAGCGCAACAAAGTCTGAGAGGGAGACAAGCCAAGCCGATGGATGACACGCAATTCGCTGCTAGGGTTGCATGCACGGCCGGAGAGTACCAGGGGTGTTTTTGCAAAACAACCTCCCCGCTAGCAAGCGCACCTCGCTGGTCCCCTCCTCCAGTCGACGGGGCATTCATTGAAGATGGCATGCAAGGGGGATGGGGCGTGGTTGCGCGGGATCACACAGGAGAGGTGGTGGCTGCGCGGGCTGGACGCGTTGATCATGCCGCGGATGCTTTCAGCACCGAGCTGGTGGCCGTAATAAAGCTAAATGCTTGCCCTAAAAAAAGCGGTCCAGTTCTTTTGGCTGTTTTTCAAACAAACGGGAACTATATCTTTTTGACGATCGTGATTCTCAGGAGACCTAAGTGTTGTTACGCAACTTACCTTAGTTTTTTTTACACCATAATTTACCTTTGCTAAACTCTTGACGCCCCCCCTAATATTCAACCAGGTGGGTCCCCTCCCTTGATTTCCTCCAACCGAAGAAATCTATACGTGGATATATGCCCGGGTTGTTACGATCCCTATAAATAGGGATCCTTTGAAACCTCATAGATCATAGTTCGTCCTTCTGCACTGCCTTTACTCAGCAAGACCGAAGGACGGAGCAACCCAGGAATCCAGCAAGACCGAATGACGGAGCCAAACATGAATCCTCAGGTAACTCCCCACTATCTCCTGCTGCAGCCGCTGCTATTTTTTGTGCCACGATCTTAATCCCATGATCTCTTGTTGCAACCCCACTCGTTGTTTGCATATTCATGTAACTTAGCATGTTTTTAAACAAATAAAGGTGGGGGCGTTAGGGGAGGGCGCTAGGATTTGTTTCCTACCATATTGGCAGTTCATTGATTAATTCCAATTAGGGCAGCGGGCGCTTGCCTTCTTTTTTCCTTTCGCACGAGTTATGGAAGGCATCGATGGCACATCTTTTAATTCCATACTACTGACCATGATTAGCGCCTAGAGTTGAGGAGACCACGGTTGGATAGTTTTTTATTTTCGAATCTTGATTTTATTTCAGATCAGCGCCTTGCAATGGAGATTACCTTATATGGCCGTTCAAACGTAACCAAGCTGAATCTAATGCTAGTATTTGCACATTCATGGAACTCAGCTTGCTTGTAAACAAATTACCTCATGAAGTAGCGTAGAGCACAATTTTTATGTTGGTATATATAAGTTGTATTAAATCTGTATGAGTGTTTAAATTGTATACCATGCTGAATCTAATCACACTTGCACATCCATTGAACCCAGGATGCTTCTTTGCCGCCATATGAGGAGTTCATAAAGGGATTAAACACGTAGCAAGGGATGTACATCCAGTTGATAGGACTGGGTGGACTTCTCAAGACACCTAGCATCAAAATCAGACGTGTACTGTGCATGGCCATCGCTAATTCATATGATGCAGAGCAGGATGCCTTTATCATCAACGGGAGACCATGTAGGATCACACTAGAAGATGTAGCGCATATAACAGGCATGCCCTGCCATGGGAAGAAGCACGTCCCTTCAAATCTTGATGATAATATGGAGTTGTGGAAGAAACTGAAAGACCGTAATGACACCAAAATAACTTTCAAAGGATTGCTAGCCAAGATGAAAGGCGACAGCACACCAAATTTTGTCAGGCCATTTGTCTTGTACACCATAGGCAAATTTGTATGCCGAACAAAAGAGGAGTATGTGGATAACAAATATATTAGGATTGTTAGAAACGTTGAGACGATAAAGGGCACAAATCTTGGACAGCTAACGCTTGACTATCTTATGGATAGCGTGAAGAATTTTGTAAATGGTGAGGCAATTCTGGAGGGGAATCTACCACTGCTGCTGCAGGTAACTCGTAGAAGTACAATTATCACTTACCTAACATACATTACATAATGTACGAGAATATTTGTAAACTGCTTTTGTTGTCATGCAGACATGGTACTACGAGAAGTTCAGAGTGCACCAATTGGACTCTAGCATCTCGTATGAATCAAGGTTAAGGCCGCTGATCCAGAACTGGAGCGAGGAGAAGGCAAAAAAGGTTGACACTATAATCCAGAATAATTATCTGGGAGTTGGAGAGGTAAAATGTCAGCACATTGCCTGGATTATGTAACATGTATATTTTCTAAATCATACTAACGACACTAAACTGCAATATGTTGAGGACCTGATGAGGCCTTTCATTCCAGCATGAGATGGTACGCTGGCCAAACCGAAGACTGGCGGTTAGGTAAATGAGTTACATCAGGCACCCAATATATATTGTAACATTGCAACTAGTATGAAGTTATATGATTCTAACTGTTTCAAAGTCTCAGATAAAGGTACTCGTCGGACGTGTATTGACTGATTTGCAAGAAGTTGCCTCCCTCGTGCGGGAGGCTGGTGCACAACAAGTTGATAGGATGTGCACCCTTGAAAAGAAAATGGATGAGTGCCTTAGGCGTACCCATACAAATGGCAAGCTCACAGAGGACCTCATCAAAGAATTGAACGTAAGCCTAGAATTATGAGATTAGTATATGTAATTGGAAATTTATGTGTAGAAGGTTTTTTCTAAATTAGTTTACTATGAAAACACCCAGACTAACATGTATTTTTTAAAGACAAAACGCGATGGAATATTTCCAGGACTGGAGGACATACATCTTTCTGACCTCGGGGCACCTTCACACCCAATGGAGGCCTCTGTTGAGAATGCTGAGCAGGCTTCTAACCAGGGGAAACAAAATGATGTCACGGAGGTCGCTGCTAAGCACCATTGTAAGCAGGGAATGATGACATGGAGCCCCAATGAAGAACCTTGATAAAGAATTTGACGTATGCATGTTAACTTAATTATGAAACAATCATTGTCGTTTCAGAAATAACATGTGATCTTCCACGTACAGGATGAAGCATTTGAAAGAGCTGATAGAAAAATCAAACAGGATCTCAGTGGTATTCATAAGCTTTTGAAAGAGGTGGATGATATCCAGGGTGCTCCTAGTTTGGATAAGCAAATGCATTCCAAAGCCACCACAAGCCTTGAAGAATTCCAGGTGATGCACATTTTACCTATAATTGAGGAAGAATCTGCTAAAGGCTAACATGCGGTTTATTTCAGTATGACAGATTCCGTTCAACATATGGAGTAAGTAGCACTCTGTGAAGGCTACGAGATCGCGAGTGCCGAATAGCCCGTGCCTTCGCAGATGATGACTGCCATGATGAATCCTTTCGAAAGCAGCAAGAAGTAAGTGTGGTTGAATCAACGCCACCAAATCATGGGGGCGAAAAGAAAAATCTGTCAAAGCAAGCGAGCAACTCGGGTAAGCCGAGGTGCTACCAACAAAGACTGGTTCAAGGGCTACTGAATGTGTCGGCTTATAGGTCTTTCACCACATGGATTCCTGGCCTAATAAGCTGCGGCGAGGACCCATTGTTGGTTCAATCCTGGGCCACATCAGGCGGCCCATGGTGCATACAAGGGAGATTTCCAGAAGACTTGACGGACACGACAAGATGCAGGATTTGTGGAGGGATCTACCTCCTTGTACGTAGCCGACTAGGTTCATGTATGCTAGGACCCTCGGTGTACTATATAAACCGAGGGGCCAGGCTTGTAGACACATATCAAAAATCACTTGGCAGTTTATCTGTACTCTGTACACACTCCAACACAAGAAAACACATACTCCCTCCGTCCCAAAATACTTGTCGGAGAAATGGATAAAAATAGATGTATCTACAACTAAAATATATCTAGATACATCTATTTGTTCGACAAGTATTTCCGGACGGAGGGAGTACAAGACATGGGGTTTTATCTTTTCGGAGAGCATGAACCTGGGCAAAATTTATGCCCGTGGTATTATCATTCCATGACGCCTAGTTTAGTATCCATACCGGTAGGTATGCCGGTTTTAGCCATGTAGTCGTCCGATTGCCCTGCGATCCGTAAAGTAGTTGGATATTGCATGAGGGCACAACAAGTTTTAAGTTTTTTTTTAGAAATATACTTGGTCACAGGTTCAGAAATTTACATATTTGTCGGTCTCTCACGCCAAGTTCAGAAGTTGAAACTCAAAAATTCCAATTTTGTAGGTCATAAGTTCTGAAACTTGTGATTTTACCGGCCTCTCGTACAAATTTTTAGAAGTTGGAACTTAAAAAATTAAAAAACAACTCAAAACATCTTCAAAATGGATCTAATTTGAAAAGCCCTCGTCACCAGAAACGAATATACAAACAAAAGTCAATTTGAATTTTGATTCAAAAGATACGAAAGATTATAAATCGAAACCAAATGAGAAAAAGGGGGTTGCGTGCCCTCACCCTGAGTGCTACAAATCCTCTCTACTCGCCTACCTAAGCGCAAATCCTTGCAACACATGCCATCTTAACATCAGCGATGACTAGATCATCCGCCAAGGTGGGGTCCACTCCACTGACTTTCTTCGCATGCGACACCGCCACGCCACCCGCCAATCTCGCGCATGCCTGATAGCCAGCGCATCCCCTTCGATGTAGACTTAGGGCGGTCGCGAGCTACCGCGGCCCCTAGCCGCGTTGTCCAATCAGTATTGCCAACTCAGTTGCCATTCAAACAGCACGTGTGCATTGCCATGAAAAGCTGGTGGTTTAGGCCTCAAGGAAAGTCGTTTCTCACATGTAGTTCATTACTATTTTTACTGCAACAATAGTTTTAACTCAGACATGTTTCCAGTGTCTTTTAACTATTGACTAGTAGAACACCCGTGCGTTGCTACGGGCTACAATGCATATAAATGATTCAAATAAATAATTAAGATTGTCTCTAAGATTAAACCTCATTTCTCCCTCTTGTCTTGGCATGTTCGGACATCAAAATGGTGCTCAACGCTCTTCCCAAAATCAAACCGTCTACACAGTCCAGACTCCCCCAAAACCATTCCATTTATGGTGTAGAAATATGGTTGCCCAGATTATTCACCATACTATTTCCAACACGCAGTCCAAGAAAAACACCACCCCACGTCAACCCTTTTTTTTGGCCGAACCCTCCCCTTCCCGCTCTGTTTCCCGTCGTAGTGGGACATTTCTCATTGGATCCCTCTTATTTAAAACTGGATGACGCCCACCTCACCTTTGCCATGGCGCCCTCTTGCCTTCACACCGTACTTCCTCACGAACCGCCAAGGAGGAGTCCCCTGCCAATCATCCCACTCTATGCCTTGATCCCCTCTCACCGAGTTCGTGTCGATCATCCACCACCATCAAGGGGCACAAGGCGTGCGCCGCCCATGACACCTCCCAAGCCAACAAGGCAGACCTGATGTCTCCTGGGCCATTGTCACGTTGTAACATAAAGCTGATTGTCTTGCATTAGCACAAAGCAAAAAATTGATGTTCGTTGTTGGGCATGCAATTGATACACCACCGTGTCCGTTATTAACTCTTAAAGCAACCAACCAATGCATTTACCCTTCTATCCTAATCAAAAAATTGCATGACTTGATGAAAAGAAATATGAACCGCCCGCTCATGCAATTTACCGCAAAGCCATCTCTAGTGAAATGTAATTTGTCACATTTTCTAAAGTATTTCGCTTAGACAACCATAACTGAACAGACGAAGCCCAATTCCCATCCTGCTCACTCTGAACCCTTACTCTTATCACAATATCCACTAACTCATGTTCTAAGTGAGCTAGTGATCAACACCACCATGGCAGGCCAGCAGCAAAAAACAAGGGTGGCAACCGCCTTCCTATCTTAGTGATAGTACCTCTTGGTTCCATACCGGACCCACCCTTCATCCTGGGCTATAGCACGTCGTTGTCACGCTCATACATTGCTATGTAAAAATAGAGCTATGAACAGAAATTTTCGCCCAAAGCACTTAAGAGATAAACCTAAAACTACTTTTAGGTCACCAAATTTACCAATTATATGCTCCAATAAACCAAATGAAAGAAAGGGCATATCAAGTTGGAACCTTGAGTAAAATTTACTCTCCTCACTTTCTATCCGATATACCTAAAACTGCTTTTAGGTCACCAAATTTACCAATTATATGCTCCAATAAACCAAATGAAAGAGAAGGCATATCAAGTTGGAACCTTGAGTTTCCCTTCAACGGAAGTTGGAGCCATGAGCTAAATACGAGAACCTAAAGAGATAACATTCGAAATGTTTGAGGCACTGGGAAAACCATCTAAAACCTAATAAAAAATCTAGCTGAAATATAAGTACTTGATTAATATTGCATGGATACAACCAGCATTGCCACCGGACAAAACAATTATTGACACCAAATTGTTCTAATCAAGAATGTGTATTAAACTTGACAGAATATGGTTTTCATGCATAGAGTGACAAGTTTTCACTCTCACCCGCTTCTTATTGGAGCAGAAGGCCACAACCCAGTTCCTCCTGAAAAATGAGACCAAGGTGTGGCATTGATACATTTTATAGCCCAAAACAGGGCAACAACGAGATGTGCAAGAACTAAAAATAAAGTGCTAAAAGCATGATTTACTAAGGATAACCATTCATATACTGAAACATAGCTAAACAACAAGTAAATTCAAAACATGCTACCCCCGTGCCAGGAAAAAACTTCAGCATACAGAAAATTTGATGCATGGAGCTTCAGGCTTCACCAGCCAGCCGACATGTCCTTTAGTTCTGCACCGCTTCATTGCCACATTGGAATGGTAGTTTCCATCATCTTCGCTGCCACGAAGACCCGAAATTGGTCCAACGTTGGTTACAACAGCCATGAACAACATAGCAACCGGTCCTTCTAATTCATACCTCTTGGCATAAAAACAAAATGGATTACCTCACTCAACTCCTAGAGGGGTTCGAGTCATCATTGAAATCAGGAGGAAGAAGAAGACCGTAGACCAGCAGTCTGAGAAAGGAAATGGTCATGAGAAGAACAATGAAGATACTATTGTCACCTGAGCCGATTACATAATGGGGTAAAAAACATGATTGGACGAAACAGATTTTTTTGTTAGGTTGGAAATCAGAAACATTGTGTCAATTTATAAAAGCCACAGAAAACATACTTGCTGATTCATTCGACAACATGAGAGCTCAAACTAAGTTGAAGTGGCAAGAACGTGCTTACCTAACCTGATCTCAGCTATTTTCATATGAGCTTTACAAATTTTACATACTGTGTTAGATATGTCTTTCTGTTCTCAGGTTTTTAACTGAAAAAACATGATACTATAAAATTTGTCCTCACCGAGCCGGTGGGTTCAACGGTATGATTATGGCTCACCCTTGGCGTGCTTCGGCGATGATCACCTTTGGGGAGCATTAAGGTGAATGCCGTGCTGTCCGATGCCATGCTGTCACATGATCATGTAACTGTAATAAGAACTCCGGGTGATAGAATATGCATGAAAACAATTGATCAGTTCATCATATCCCCTGCCACCAGCTACAAAATATAACAATATCCACATGTTTTATATCCCCTGTCACCAACTACAACAATTGGTAACTGAGCAACATCTATGCTGTCATGTAAACAATAATGACGAGGTTCAGTCAGAATCAAGATGTCATTGTGTTGTACTGTAGCAGAAAAAGGACGTTCGTATGGCATTGCTACTGTGAAAAAAACTGCATGCCAGCAACTCAATAGTACTAAGATATACCTCTTGGCCAGTTTAATAGAGGGCAGAACTCTAAAACAAAACAAAAATGCATTCAAGAGGGCATTGCTTAGCGCGTTTAGTAATTTTCTACTCAACTATACTCCCCAAACATTTCTTCAAGACATTTTGTATCCCTTCCAGTTGAGTTGTTGAGATATCTTACATAAATGTTTTCCAGATATAATAGTTCAGTTTGAAGCAGAAATCAAAAAACGTGTTTATGTGATAACCTATAATAGATAGACTTCACGCTCAAAATACATGTGTGTATCTTCACTGCAATTTGGAGAAGTAGCTATCCAAACCAAGATGCTGCAATCTTAGAGAAGAGAAGGCTGAATCATACCGTATACCCGTATTAGCTCCAGGCACGAAGCACAAATTACTCTGATAATTTCTGCTCTGTCTGTGTACTTCATCCCCAGCTTAGTGCCGCATTGCTTGCTGCCACAACCTGACGGAGCACACCAACCATGTAATCCGCGGTCCACCCAGACCAAGCAAGGCATTCTAACAAGTAATCCACCACAACTGTAAGTTCACAGACCATATGCATCCGGCAGCTGTATCCTAAAATCAAGAAAATCACGGAACGAGTCTGGCGATGGCTGCTCATCTTGATGGTTCTCTCTCGAAATTGTGTGTCGCCTGTATGTTCGGGAGAGAGATGAGGAGGACGGCCCAGAGATTCCTCCGGGGCGGACACTCCTGCGGGAGGCAAGTGGTAGAGAGCATCGTGTAGCGGAGGCCGGCGATGGTGAGGACACGTCCAAATTCCGCATCGACCAGCGCATGCACGTCCTGATGGAGAAGGGGCTCGAAGGAGATGACGAGGTCGTCGATCAGGAGCGGCGGAGGACAAGTTTGAAGAGCCGACGACATCGCGTAGTGGATTCAGCGTGGAGGAAGGAGGCTGGCGGCGTTAACCTAGCCGCCACGGTGTAGGGCAGCGGCAGTCGGGAAACGCGAAACGAGGATGGAGGTGGAGGGCGTTTCTGGCGTGGATCGTGTTGACTGGCTTTTTTCTGGAAGGAAGACTTCCCTTGTTTTCTTACGACAGTTTTTAGGCGCGGCGCACCGGCGAAACTTTCAGCCGGTCCAGCCATAGCCGCTCGATCTGCGAGCAGCGGGCGGTTGGATCTGGAGCAAAAATTTTTGCCCCAGCTTCTTCTTCCTCGGGCCCCGTGGCGCATCTCAAGCGAGATCCCCGTGGCTCGCAGCGCAGCCCAGCAAGGCCCCAGGCGCATCACCGTGAGCCCCCGCGACTCGCAGAGCCGCACGCCAGACCGTAGCACCGGTTGTTCCTCGTTCTTAATTTGCCGGTCACAGCAAAAAATTCCACCGGTCGTAGCAAAAATTCTTGACGGTTTTAGCAAAAACCAATAAAACGTTGGTAGCAAAATTGGAAAAAATCGACGCCATTCCAACAAACCAAAAACCTGATGGTAGCAAAAATTGAAGCTTGTTCCAGCAAATCGAAACGCTAGTGATAGCAAAAATGAAAAAATCGAGCGCTGGTTCCAGAAAAATCAAGAAGCCGGTGGTAGCAAAAATTGACACTGGTTGCAGCAAACCACAAAACAGTGGTAGCAAAATGATTCCAGCAAAAAAAGATGGCAGCAAAATTTGGTTAGTTCCAGCAAAAAACGAAGACGGTGGTAACAAATTAGTATACTGGTTCCAGCAAAAACAAACATGGAAGCAAAAATCTGGAGTTGAAGAAAAAAGTTTGAACAAAATGATTCCAAAAAGATGCAACCAGTTTAGCAGAAGCTACAATGGGCGATTCAAAAAGCTACAACCGGTTGGCAAAAAAAATCGGGCAGATCTTCTTCCGCCATGGCTGCTGCATGGGGTGCCGGGGGAGGGGGGGGGGGGGAGGAGGAGGGTCGCCGGAGTTGCAGCCGCGTCGGTTTCTTGTGGTCGCTGTGGAGGTGCTCGTGGCAGCGGCCTCAGAGCTGTTCCGCGGCAGCGAACTCACACGGGATGTAGCAAGCAAGTTCATGGCTGCTGCAGGGGAGAAGAGACAGAGAGGAAGAGGGGAGATTGAGGGGGAGCGAGCGGTGGATGGATAATAAAGGGAGAGCGAGCGGTGCACGGGTCCCACAGAACACGTCGTCGCAAGAGGACCAGGGACCGCTCGATCTCTCTTTCATCGTACGTGCCGTGTGTGACCGGCCCAATCTTCGGTCGGCACACCGGCCACAAACGTTTCCCTTTTTGGTTGGATGAAAAAAATCGATGGCGAGCGATGGGGTCGTGCGAGGGGAGGGGAGCGGACGGACGGACGAACGAACGACGTACGGACTCGTTCATTAGGAGTAGAGATAATTGCACCTTATATTTAAATGTGATATGTACGTTTTTGTTCATCCATACCTATTGGACGAGTTTCTATGCATATTTATTTCTTCGAGAAGGAGGATGAAACCTCCGACCTCTGCACTGTGCACACTTTATGAACATAACATATTTTCTCAAGAAAGTTTAGATCAAAAGTACCCCCGCAACGTACAAGCGTAAGTGTATACTCCCTACATTCCTAAACATAAGGCCTTTTTGATATTCCAATGCAGAGCCTAATGAAATCCATCTATATACATCCGTATGTAGCCCAAATATGTAGCCCCTAATGAAAAATCTAAAAGGTCTTATATTTAGAAATGAAGGGAGTATATTATAACTGATGTGTGAAATAAATCAATTTCATATCACTGACTTACACAATAAGTAGTGTCCGACTCATGTCTGCTGCTTAGGGTGTGTTTGGTTGAGGAACCAAGTGGAACGGAATGGAATGATTCCATTCCATAGGAACGGGTCCGTTCCATTCCTGTGTTTGGTACCAACAAAAAAAGGAAACGGGTTGGTTCCGTTCCGGTGTTGGTTAGAGAGATGGAACGAAAAATGGAACCACATAAATTTCAAAATTTTGTCGGCATTTCATTTGTACTTCGAAGAAAATAAACATGACAACATATATATTGACAAGAACCACACATATATGACATAAACCAAACACAAACTTAACAGAAAGTATCAAGTTCATCCATCACATCCAAAAGCAATCAGCCATACATCAGTTCACATACAAATCATCCAAAAGCAACCATGTGCACTATACATGCCAAGTTATCATACTTGACAGCCATACAACCTTATCGAAATATAGTTTCGGAAGTTCTTCTTCACATACCTACTCACCCAAACGGACTTGTTGGTTTCAGAAAGTTTCAGGAACGCTCTTGCGGTCTTGCGGTTGTCAACAAGATGATCATAGTGGTGTGATCTTCATCAAATTCTTTCAACAAAAACAGCGGCTATTATAGCCCGAACAATGACTGACATTGCGACTATTGCAAAAAAAAAAAAAAACAGCGGCTTCCACCAGATTTCACATGACCGTGGTCTTCGTGACCATCTACAAATGACGCCCATAAAAGGTCATCGGGGGGTAATTTGTGACGTTATTAGCTATTCGATGACATTTTTTAGCTCGTCATAGTAGGCCCGATCTCTTGTAGTGAAAAATATGGCTAGCAATGACTTCGAACCATGGATCTAGGTTGTACACAGCAGCACATATTGAAGTAAAAATTGGGTAACCATGGATCTGTGTACTACACAGAAGCACATATATATGAAACAAATTGTCGTGGAATTGTCACGGCAGATGTCCTCGTGAAAGGACTTAGTCGCAGGGCCATCGTACGGGTTAACTTAGAGGGGTTAAAGCGGACACAAAGACACGAGAGTTATACTAGTTCGGCCCCTTCGATGAAGGTAAAGCCTACGTCTAGTTTGTGATGGGATTGATGTGATTTCGGCGACTAGGGAGCAATAGCTTCGCCTAAGCCTCGAATTGTCTTTCTCTAAACCGCCGCCGGGTCGTCCCCTTATATACACGGGTTGACGCCCGGCCGGTCTACAGAGTCCCGAGGCCGGCTCATACAAGTGTCCGGCTCGGTCTCTTCTTTCTCTTATCTTACAGCGCAAGTTACATGACTAAGGCGGTTTACATTTACGGACCCTAATCCGCCTCTGGGCTCCGGGCCTCATGCCTTCGTGGGCCCTGATTATGGACGAGGATAACCCGACCCCTTCAGGGCGGTTTACATTCAGTAGTTATATCCCCAACATTAGGCCCCAGATTGACTTGAACCGGTTCATGTTAATCTTCAACATCTTAGGAAACTCTGAATCTCCCTTCATATTTCGTAAACCGCCATCTGATTTAACGCCGTGGCGTCATCCTCCGACCACAAAGCAGGGCGCCTTGGCGTCATCCTTAATAAAAAAACCCAAACAGTAAGATTCCCTTCATTTAATGCTATCCGGAAATCGAGCGACGCACTGCGCCGTCCGCCGCTTTAACTCCTCGATTCTCGCGCTTGTCAATTACTCCATTTCTTTATAAATAGACCGGCGGGCCCTTTCTCTTCCTTCTTCTTCCGCGCTTCTTCTTCCCCGCGACGCTCCAGCTCTGAAGCTCCGCCGTCGCCTCCGACCTTCGAACGCCGCGTCCGGCGCCAGGCCGCTGCATCAACCTGATTGTACCGAGGCTCTCGGCGCTCCTCCGCTGTTCTGCGCAATCGGGTAAGGCCCTCTTCAAGCCCTAGATCCGCATCTGCAGGTTCCTGTTCATCTCGTAGTTCATAGGCGTTCATCCTAGTTTCCTCATACCTGCTCTGCCATGGCCGTATTATTCAACCGTAGTATACATCCTGTGCGGCGACTGCTCCGCCGTCAGTTTAATTCTTTGTACACCTTTCTTTTTGTTCAGACCCTCTTGTTTAGAACGCACGAACCTTCCTGCCCTTTATAAGGCTTGCATAGGTCGCAGAAATTTTTTTTACTGAATCTTCGGTAGATCCAAATTACCTCCATTCGCATGTGAAACCTGTTTCTGTCCACACTTAGCAGATTTTCCAGTTCTGTCTCTTTGGGCGGTTTGACTTTTGATAGCTAATCCGTCATACTCCATTAGTCCTCGCTAAACTGGAATTGGAAATTGGCTGCAATTGCGGTTTAACATTGTATAATGTGTACGAACCGTTAACGGTGAATCATTTTCACCTTTCCTTTCGCAGTTTAGTCTTCGGATGGCCAAACAATTCTCAGCTTGCAATTGGGTCCGGTCCAAGATCACCGAGACGCAACTCAGCGGATCGTCACCACCGGCGCTTTAGCTTCAAAAATGTCCTCCATTGGCGGGTTCGGATGCGAATGCCCTCCCGATCCGCAAGAAGGAGAAGTAGTTGTGTTTATGCAGCACTTAGACCGGGATTCTGCCGCCGGATCAAAATTCTTCCGGATGTCCTTGCAAGTTTTCAACTCCATCCACAGGATATTGGCCCGAACTCGTGTCAAATATATGCAATTTCAAGTTTTCTGTGAAGTCTATCTTCAAGAAGAACCATCGTGGAGTTGTTCCGGATTTCTTCCACTTGAACCGCCGTCAGAAATTTTCGGATGGTCCTAACACGGAGCTGGCGGCGTTTCAATCCGAAAAGGAAGGAAGTAGACTTTCCTCACGCCAAACACCATAGCCATCCGAAAGATTGGAACCAAACCTGGTTCTCTTGCCAAATCTGCTCCTAACAACGAGAATCCTTTGCGGGTTACCGCCCTCACCGGCTTAGCAACCATCACCCGTTGCCTTCACGCTTGACCGCCGCAGAACGGAACAATTTTGCGCCTCAAATTATCAAACTTCGGGCTCTAATGGCCAATGGCTTAACTGGTGTGGACCTTGTGCGATGTCGGGTTTCTTGGTGCATCTTGCCATTAAGCCGCCGCCCGGATTGATGCACGAATACACCGGCAGCGTCCAAGACCCTCAAAGGCGTCACGAGCTACCAATAACGAGCTTGAAGTCACGAGAGGCGGTGAAGAGGATGCTTGATGAACCGATCTCTGTCTGCAGCCAAACCGGGTTGGCCCCGTTCTGTGTTGCCAACAAACCACCTGCGGTAAGGCTCCGCTCACCGCTTTTCTGACATTAATACCTTATTGATATATATTAATCCTTGTTACCTCTCAGGCCAACAGCTCCTTCTGGAAGCGGACCGAACCGGCCCGGGCTCCGCGTGTAAAGTCCAAGACCACCAAGAAGGCTGGCAAGAGGAAAACCGCCGAGTCTTCTGATCCGCCGGAAGACGAAGATTCAGAAGCTGAGGTAAAGCTTGATTTATCTTGTCCCTTTTTATTCTTCCTTTTACTGACAATTTTAACTCCCAGGATGATGCTGAAGCCAGTCATGCCGACCCTGTTGAGGTAATCTTTCTTTCTTCGAATCCGATCTCGTGCGGTTAAAAGAATTAGCCGCACAGTCCGGAAAGTGAAAAATCTCATTCCTGTGCTCATTTGAATCAAACCTTTCCTTGAAGACACAGCAAGCTGAAGAGCGCCGACGACCCGCACGATGGTCAACAAATTACATCGTCCGGTTTACGGATACACCAACCCGGAGCGTCGTCCGTGATTTGTTCTGTTCTCTGCGTTATCCTTTGAAAGGTTTCTTCCGATGTCCTCTCAATCCGTCCGACCAATTATCAGGCCTCTTCCAACTCATCTGGCGGTTCATCCACCACTCAACTACCTCCGCTTAAAGTTGCTGCGGGGTAAGCTGTTGGGGAACGTAGCAGAAATTCAAAATTTTCCTACGTGTCACCAAGATCTATCTATGTAGAAACTAGCAGCGAGGGAAGGAGAGTGCATCTACATACCCTTGTAGATCGCTAAGCGGAAGCGTTCAAGAGAACGGGGTTGAAGGAGTCGTTGCTCGTCGTGATCCAAATCACGGAGATCCTAGTGCGAGCGGACGGCACCTCCGCGTTCAACACACGTACAGCCGGTGGCGTCTCCCACGCCTTGATCCAGCAAGGAGAGAGGAGAGGTTGAGGAAGACTCCATCCAGCAGCAGCACAACGGCATGGTGGTGATGGAGGCGTGGCAATCCCGCAGGCTTCGCCAAGCACCAAGGGAGAGGAGGAGGAGAGGCGGGCAGCTGCGCTGGAGAGGAGGCTCTCGTGTGTGTTGGGCAGCCCCATAGGCCTCATATATATAGGGAAGGGAGGCTGCGCCCCTCTAGGGTTTCCACCCCTAGGGGTGGCGGCCAGCCCTAGATGGGATCAAGGAGGCGGCCAAGAGGGAGGGAGAGGAGGCGCCCACTAGATGGGCCCTAGGGCCCATCTCGCCCTAGGGTTTGCCCCTCCCACTCTCCCTTGCGCTTGGGCCTCTTGTGGGCGCACCAGCCCCTTGGGGCTGGTTCCTCCCACACTTGGCCCATGCAACCTTCTGGGGTTGGTGGCCCCACTTGGTGGACCCCGGACCCTCCGGTGGTCCCGTGCGCTACCGATAAACCTCAAAACTTTTCCTGTTACCAAAATAGAACTTCCCATATATAAATCTTTACCTCCGGACCATTCCAGAACTCCTCGTGACGTCCGGGATCTCATCTGGACTCAAACAACATTCGGTAACCACATACAAACTTCCTTTATAACCCTAGCGCCATCGAACCTTAAGTGTAGACCCTACGGGTTCGGGAACCATCTGCGACATGACCGAGGCGTTCTCCGGTCAATAACCAACAGCGGGATCTGGATACCCATGTTGGCTCCCACATGTTCCACGATGATCTCATTGGATGAACCACGATGTCAAGGACTCAATCGATCCGTATACAATTCCCTTTGTCTAGCGGTATTGTACTTGCCGAGATTCGATCGTCGGTATCCCGATACCTTGTTCAATCTCGTTACCGGCAAGTCTCTTTACTCGTTCCGTAACACATCATCCGTGATCAACCCCTTGGTCACATTGTGCACATTATGATGATGTCCTACCGAGTGGGCCCAGAGATACCTCTCCGTTTACGGAGTGACAAATCCAGTCTCGATTCGTGCCAACCCAATGAGACACTTTCGGAGATACCTGTAATGCACCTTTATAGTCACCCGATTCGTTGTGACGTTTGGTACACCCAAAGCATTCCTACGGTATCCGGAGTTGCACAATCTCATGGTCTAAGGAAATGATACTTGACATTAGAAAAGCTTTAGCATACTGAACTACGATCTTTGTGCTAGGCTTAGGATTGGGTCTTGTCCATCACATCATTCTCCTAATGATGTGATCCCGTTCTCAATGACATCCAATGTCCATGGTTAGGAAACCGTAACCATCTATTGATCAACGAGCTAGCCAATAGAGGCTTGCTAGGGACATGGTGTTGTCTATGTATCCACACATGTATTTGAGTTTCCTATCAATACAATTATAGCATGGATAATAAACGATTATCATGAACAAGGAAATATAATAATAATAACTAATTTATTATTGCCTCTAAGGCATATTTCCAACAGTCTCCCACTTGCACTAGAGTCAATAATCTAGTTCACATCGTCATGTGATTAACACTGATAGGTCACATCGCCATGTGACCAACACCCAAAGAGTTTACTAGTGTCTGTAAACTAGTTCACATCATCATGTGATTTAGACTCAATGAGTTCTGAGGTTTGATCATGTTTTGCTTGTGAGAGAGGTTTTAGTCAACGGGTCTGAACCTTTCAGATCCGTGTGTGCTTTGCAATTCTCTATGTCATATTGTAAATGTTGCTTCCACGCTCCACTTGGATCTATTCCAAATGGTTGCTCCACTATACGTATCCGGTTTGCTACTCAGAGTCACTCGGATAGGTGTTAAAGCTTGCATCGACGTAACCCTTTACGCCGAACTCTTTATCACCTCCATAATCAAGAAACATGTCCTTATTTACTCCAAGGACAATTTTGACCGCTGTCCAACGATCCATTCTGGATCATTCTTGTACCCTTGAGTGACTCATGGCAAGGCACACTTCTGGTGCGGTACACAGCATAGCATACTGTAGAGCCTACGTCTAAGGCATAGGGGACGACCTTCGTCCTTTCTCTCTGTTCTTCCGTGGTCGAGCTTTAAGTCTTAACTTCATACCTTACTACTCAGGCAAGAACTCCTTCTTTGACTGATCCATCTTGAACACCTTCAAGATCATGTCAAGGTATATGCTCATTTGAAAGTACCATTAAGCGGTTTTGATCTATCCCTATAGATCTTGACGCTCAATGTTCAAGTAGCTTAATACAGGTTTTCACTTGAAAAACACTTTTCAAATAACCATGTATGCTTTCTAGAAATTCTACATCATTTCTGATCAACAATATGTCAACAACATATACTCATCAGAAATTCTATAGTGCTCCCACTCACTTCTTTGGAAATACAAGTTTCTCATAAACTTTGTATAAACCCAAAATCTTTGATCATCTCATCAAATCGCACACTCCAACTCCGAGATGCTTACTCCAGTCCTTAGAAAGGATCGCTGGAGCCAGCATACCTTTTTAGCATCCTTAGGATCGACAAAACTTTCTGAATGTATCACATACAACCTTTCCTTACGAAAACTGGTAAGGAAACTCATTTTGACATCCATCTGCCAGATTTCATAAATGCAGCTTATGCTAACATGATTCCGACGGACTTAAGCATCGCTACGGATGAGAAAATCTCATCGTAGTCAACTCCTTGAACTTGTGAAAAACTCTTCGCCACAAGTCGAGCTTCATAGACGGTGATCTTACCGTCCACGTCCGTCTTCTTCTTAAAGATCCATTCATCTCAATGGCTTGCCGATCATCGGGCAAGTCCACCAAAGTCTATGCTTTGTTCTGATACATGGATCCTATCTCGGATTTCATGGCTTCTAACCATTTGTCGGAATTTGGGCCCACCATCGCTTCTCCATAGCTCGTAGGTTCATTGTTGCCTAGCAACATGACCTTCAAGACAGGATTACTGTACCACTCTAAAGTAGTACGCATCCTTGTCAACCTACGATGTACGGTAGTGAAGATCGGAAACTTCATGATCACTATCATAAGCTTCTACTTCAATTGGTGTAGGTGCCACGGGAACAACTTCTTGTGCCCTGCTACACACTAGTTGAAGTGACGGTTCAATAACCTCATCAAGTCTCCACCATCCTCCCACTCAACTTTTCGAGACGAACTTTTCCTCGAGAAAGGACCCGATTCAAGAAACAATCCCTATTGCTTTCGGATCTGAATTAGGAGGTATACCCAACTGTTTTGGGTGTCCTATGAAGATGCATTTTATCCGCTTTGGGTTCGAGCTTATCAACCTGAAAATTTTTCACATAAGCGTCGCAACCCCAAACTTTTAAGAAACGACAACTTAGGTTTCTTTAAACCATAATTCATACGGTGTCATCTCAACGGAATTACGTGGTACCCTATTAAAGTGAGTGCGGTTGTCTCTAATGCCTAACCCATGAACGATAGTGGTAATTCGATAAGAGATATCATGGTACGCACCATATCCAATAGAGTGCAACTATGATGTTCGGACACACCATCACACTATGGTGTTCCAGGCGGTATTAATTGTGAAACAATTTGCACAATGTCTTAATTGTGTGCCAAAACTCGTAACTCAGATATTCATCTCTATGATCATATCATAGACATTCTATCCTCTTGTCACGAAGATCTTAAACTTCACCCTGAAACTACTTGAACCATTCAATATTTCAGACTTGTGTTTCATCAAGTAAATATAATCAACATCTACTCAAATCATCTGTGAAGTAAGAACATAACGATATTCACTGCATGCCTCAACACTCATTCGACTGCACACATCAAAATGTGTCACTTCAACAAGTTGCTATCTTGTTCCATCTTACTGAAACCGAGGCTTTTCAGTCATCTTGCCCATGTGGTATGATTTGCATATCTCAAGTGATTCAAAATCAAGTGAGTCCAAATGATCCATCTGCATGGAGTTTCTTCATGCGTATACACCAATAGACATGGTTCGCATGTCTCAAACTTTTCAAAAACGAGTGAGTCCAAACGATCCATCTGCATGGAGTTTCTTCATGCATTTAACACCAATATGACTTACATGGCAGTGCCACAAGTAAGTGGTACTATCATTACTATCTTATACTTTTGGCATAAAATGTGTATCACTACGATCGAGATTCAATAAACCATTCTTTTAGGTGCAAGACCATTGAAGGTATTTATTCAAATAAATAGAGTAACCATTATTCTCCTTAAATGAATAACCGTATTGCGATAGACATAATCCAATCATGTCTATGCTCAACGCAAACACCAAATGATAATTATTCTGGTTTAACACCAATCTCGATGGTAGAGGGAGCGTGCGATGCTTGATCACATCAACCTTGGAAACACTTCCAACACATATCGTCAGCTCACCTTTAGCTAGTCTCCGTTTATTCCGCAGCCTTTTATTTCGAGTTACTAACACTTAGCAACTGAACCGGTATCTAATACCCTGGTGCTACTAGGAGTACTAGTAAAGTACACATTAACATAATGTATATCCAATATACTTCTATCGACCTTGCCAGCCTTCTCATCTACCAAGTATCTAGGGTAATGTTGCTCCAGTGGCAGTTCCCCTTATTCCAGAAGCACTTAGTCTCGGGTTTGGGTTCAACCTTGGGTTTCTTCACTAGAGCAGCAACTGTTTTTGCCGTTTCATGAAGTATCCCTTGTTGCCCTTGCCCTTCTTGAAACTAGTGGTTTTACCAACCATCAATAATTGATGCTCCTACTTGACTTCTACTTTCGCGGTGTCAAACATCGCGAACACTTCAAGGATCATCATATCTATCCCTGATATGTTATAGTTCATCACGAAGCTCTAGCAGCTTGGTGGCAATGACTTTGGAGAAACATCACTATCTCATCAGGAAGATTAACTCCCACTCGATTCAAGTGATCATTGCACTCACACAATCTGAGCACAAACTCAACGATTGAGCTTTTCTCTCTTAGTTTGCAGGCTAAGAAAATCGTCGGAGGTCTTATACCTCTTGACGTGGGCACGAGCTTGAAATCCCAATTTCAGCCCTCGAAACATCTCATATGTTCATGACGTTTGAAAACGTCTTTGGTGCCTCTACTCTAAACCGTTTCAACTGAACTATCACGTAGTTATCAAAAACGTGTATGTCCGATGTTCGAAACATCCACAAACGACGTTTGGGGTTCCGCACACTGAGCGGTGCATTAAGGACATAAGCTTTCTATTGTCCGCATAATTGCTACTTTCAACTTTCAACTTTATTTTCTCTAGGAACATATCTAAACAATGGAACTAAAGCGCGAGCTTACGACATAATTTGCAAAAGGTCTTTTGACTATGTTCAAGATAATTAAGTTCATCTTATGAACTCCCACTCAGATAGACATCCCTCGGTCATCTAAGTGATTACATGATCCGAGTCAACTAGGCCGTGTTCGATCATCACGTGAGACGGACTAGTCATCATCGGTGAACATCTTCATGTTGATCGTATCTACTATCGACTCATGCTCGACCTTTCGGTCTCTGTGTTCGAGGCCATGTCTGTACATGCTAGGCTCGTCAAGTTAACCCTAAGTGTATTGCGTGTGTTCCGAGGCCATGTCTGTACATGCTAGGCTCGTCAACACCGTTGTATGTGAACGTAAGAATCCATCACACCCGATCATCACGTGGTGCTTAGAAGCGACGAACTTTTGGCAACGGTGCACGTTAGGGAAACACTTCTTGAAATTGTTGTAAGGGATCATCTTATTTACTACCGTCGTTCTGAGTAAACAAGATGCATAGACATAATAAACATCACATGCAATTATATATTAGTGACATGATATGGCCAATATCATATAGCTCCATTGATCTCCGTCTTCGGGGCTCCATGATCATCATTATCACCGGCATGACACCATGATCTCCATCATCATGATCTCCATCATCGTGTCTTCATGAAGTTGTCTCGCCAACTATTACTTCTACTACTATGGCTACCGGTTAGCAATAAAGTAAAGTAATTACATGGCGTCGTTTAATGACACGCAGGTCATACAATAAATAAAGACAACTCCTATGGCTCCTGCCGGTTGTCATATTCATCGACATGCAAGTCGTGAATCCTATTACAAGAACATGATCAATCTCATACATCACATATCATTCATCACATTCTTCTTGGCCATATCACATCACATAGCATACCCTGCAAAAACAAGTTAGACATCCTCTAATTGTTGTTTGCATGTTTTACGTGGCTGCTATGGGTTTTAGCAAGAACGTTTCTTACCTACGCAAAACCACAACGTGATATGCCAATTGCTATTTACCCTTCATAAGGACCCTTTTCATCGAATCCGTTCCAACTAAAGTGGGAGAGACTGGCACCCGCTAGCCACCTTATGCACCAAGTCCATGTCAGTCGGTGGAACCTGTCTCACGTAAGAGTACGTGTAAGGTCGGTCCGGGCCGCTTCATCCCACAATACCGTCGAAAACGAGATTGGACTAGTAACGGTAAGCATATTGAACAACATCAACGCCCACAACTACTTTGTGTTCTACTCGTGCAAAGAATCTACGCAATAGACCTAGCTCTTGATGCCACTGTTGGGGAACGTAGCAGAAATTCAAAATTTTCCTACGTGTCACCAAGATCTATCTATGAAGAAACTAGCAACGAGGGGAAGGAGAGTGCATCTAAATACCCTTGTAGATCGCTAAGCGGAAGCGTTCAAGAGAACGGGGTTGAAGGAGTCGTACTCGTCGTGATCCAAATCACCGGAGATCCTAGTGCCGAACGGACGGCATCTCCGCGTTCAACACACGTACAGCCCGGTGACGTCTCCCACGCCTTGATCAAGCAAGGAGAGAGGGAGAGGTTGAGGAAGACTCCATCCAGCAGCAGCACAACGGCATGGTGGTGATGGAGGAGCGTGGCAATCCCGCAGGGCTTCGCCAAGCACCAAGGGAGAGGAGGAGGAGGAGAGGCAGGGCTGCGCCTGGAGAGGGAGGCTCTCGTGTGTGTTGGGCAGCCCCATAGGCCTCATATATATAGGGGAAGGGGAGGGCTGCGCCCCCTCTAGGGTTTCCACCCCCTAGGGGTGGCGGCTAGCCCTAGATGGGATCAAGGGAGGCGGCCAAGAGGGGAGGGAGAGGGAGGCGCCCACTAGATGGGCCCTAGGGCCCATCTGCCCTAGGGTTTGCCCTCCCACTCTCCTTGCGCTTGGGCCTCTTGTGGGGCGCACCAGCCCCTTGGGGCTGGTTCCTCCCACACTTGGCCCATGCAACCTTCTGGGGTTGGTGGCCCCACTTGGTGGACCCAGGACCTCCGGTGGTCCCGTGACGCTACCGATAAACCCCAAACTTTTCCTGGTTACCAAAATAGAACTTCCCATATATAAATCTTTACCTCCGGACCATTCCGAACTCCTCGTGACGTCCGGGATCTCATCCGGACTCAACAACATTCGGTAACCACATACAAACTTCCTTTATAACCCTAGCGTCATCGAACCTTATGTGTAGACCCTACGGGTTCGGGAACCATGCAGACATGACCCAAACCTTCTCCCGTCCAATAACCAACAGCGGATCTGGATACCCATGTTGGCTCCCACATGTTCCACGATGATCTCATCGGATGAACCACGATGTCAAGGACTCAATCGATCCCGTATACAATTCCCTTTGTCTAGCGGTATTGTACTTGCCCGAGATTCGATCGTCGGTATCCCGATACCTTGTTCAATCTCGTTACCGTCAAGTCTCTTTACTCGTTCCGTAACACATCATCCCGTGATCAACCCCTTGGTCACATTGTGCACATTATGATGATGTCCTACCGAGTGGGCCCAGAGATACCTCTCCGTTTACACGGAGTGACAAATCCAGCCTCGATTCGTACCAACCCAATGACACTTTTTCGGAGATACCTGTAATGCACCTTTATAGTCACCCGATTCGTTGTGACGTTTGGTACACCCAAAGCATTCCTACGGTATCCGGAGTTGCACAATCTCATGGTCTAAGGAAATGATACTTGACATTAGAAAAGCTTTAGCATACTGAACTACGATCTTTGTGCTAGGCTTAGGATTGGGTCTTGTCCATCACATCATTCTCCTAATGATGTGATCCCGTTCTCAATGACATCCAATGTCCATGGTTAGGAAACCGTAACCATCTATTGATCAACGAGCTAGCCAATAGAGGCTTGCTAGGGACATGGTGTTGTCTATGTATCCACACATGTATTTGAGTTTCCTATCAATACAATTATAGCATGGATAATAAACAATTATCATGAACAAGGAAATATAATAATAATAACTAATTTATTATTGCCTCTAGGGCATATTTCCAACATAAGCACCATACTTCTGCCAAGCCAATTCGGTTTATATTTGCGTTGGTCGGTTTATCTTACTCTAATTCTGAACATTGCATCACCAAGGCTCGCTTGAGTAAAAAGCGAAAACCCTTGATCCTCTCATGGATGTTGATCCGGAGAAGATCCCAGAGCAGCATGGCGAAAATCCTGAAGTCGCTAAAAATAGCTCTGCCGGGTTGAACCAAGACGACAACGCTGATCCGCCAGAAATTGAGCCAGATGCCCAAGTGGAAACCTCACATCCTGCTCCACCGAGTCCGGCCACAGAGCAGGTCGTAATTGTTGAACCGCCGAGCCGGAGTATGAAGACACCAAGCCCAAAGAAGACCGCCAATCTGGCCAGCCCGGCCAAAAATGATGACGTTATAGTGACGGGCACTGGCTACACCACCCCTAGCCAACCGGTCGCTTTAGCAAAACACAGCGCCAAGGAAGAGTCTTCTACCATGAGTAAAGATAAGGGGAAAACTGATCTGTCATCTTATGACAACCTCTCTGCCCAAGAACTTCACTCCGGCTTTCTGAACCGGCTCTACACAAGTCGTGACTTTGAAGCCGGTCTGGTAAATCGTATGAAGGAACGCTATGAGGTAAGGAGTTATGCCTCTCTTGTACCTTTGCTGTGTAGTAGCCCCCAAGGGTCAGTTCAACTTAGCATAATTAAACCGGCACTTAACTTGGTATAGAACCCATACGCCTTAAACTTCAGTGCTGTAGCCCGCAAGGGCCGGTTCAACTTAGCATAGTTAAACCGGCACTTAATTTTTGTATCCCCATAGCAAACTGAGATCAACTAGCCATTAGCCCCCAAGTGCCAAGTTGAATATTTGTATTGAGCTTGGGACTTTATAATGAAACAACTAATGTGCTCCATTTGTTATCAGAGTGAGATATACCAGCAAACCGTACAACTCAAGGACCTTCGTGCCAATCTGGAGACTCAACAAGCAGAAACCACCAAGGCCAAGGATGAATTGAAAACCGCCTTGGCCACTATGGAACAACTCAAGGAGTGGTATAAATCCGAGCAGGCCAACTGGGACATCGAGAAGGCCGGTTTGAAAAAACGGGCGGAAGATGCTGAAACGGCTCTTAAACCGGTGACAGAAGAGCTTACCAGACTAAAGCGCCAGATTAACGCCATGACCTCTGCCATCTTTGGTAAGAGATTTTGCACTGATTACCACTGTTTTGATATTTCCGCGGTTTAACCTGAGCTGTCCGAAACCGCACAGGAAGCGTATTGCTCATCCGGCTCGATGTGCGGAAGAAACTCAAGGCCGCTTACACGCTGATTGAGCAGCTGTATACCGCGCCAGCGAGTCATATGTGCCACATCGCACGCGACAACACAGCTCCGTCCTGATCAAAGATACACCGGACCGCTATCCATGATTCCGCACAGCTCGAAGAGTTGAAACGATCCATGCCCGGCTGGCACTTTCTCGTTCTAACTTCGCGCCAAGGCGTGGATAGCGGACCTTGATCCAGCTCACATAGCCAAGGGTTTCCCCAGCGCTCAAGAGAACGGCGAAGCCTTTGATAATGACGCCCAAACGAATAACAAAGGAGATGCGTCACCGGCGAGTCAATGGCAGCGAAGCCAACTGGCGGTTCACCGCTCTTTCTACGATCACGAACAACAAGCGGGTGGAGTTTGTCATTCCGAAGTGCGAGCCTTGTTCCTCCAATCCGTAAGCACACTTATGCCTGGCGTTGATCCGCTGAGCTTATAAGTGAAGAGGCTGTCTTCGTGCCTTAACCCGGATTGACTGGTCTACCAATGACTTCCGGCCTTTGGGTGACGAAGAGGAAGAAGTTGAACCGACGCCAGACGCCCCCTCTTCCTTACGTCAACCCGGCGAGGAAGCCTAATCCTTCAAGCCGGGTGATGCATCATAAGCTGCTAGTCATAACGCCATGCGAAATACCGGGCCTTGGAAGGCCTTGTAATAGAATAGCCAGCACTTTGTTTTTGAACATGCCTTTATGCCCTCGATCCAGTAACCTTCGCGGAGGTGCTGATACTTTGGATTGAAGAATTGAAACCTTCAATTTATTTTGCCTGCAATCACAAATTTTAAACTGCCACGGCGGCTTGTGTCGCCAGCCGCTTGTGACGCTTATATACTTATATAAGAAAAGATTGATGTATATGATCAAAACTTTGTGATACAAAAAATACCTGCCAGCGTCGGGCATGCAGTTGGCTGAGCCAACCCTTGAAGCGGAGGTTGCATAAACCATTACCGTCCAAGGAGACAACAACTCTTAGCTTTAGAATGCCGGTTTACCAGGTAAACCATGCCGGGTCATGTTAAGCCCCCTGTTACTCCATAATTGGATGTTTAACAGGAAAACAACAAACCGGAAAAGTTATCACCGGATTAAACAATAAACCAAATTCCGTCAATGGACTGGTTGAACCGATTTAAATGACAGTTATAAGAGCAATAGAGGATCATAGGCAATGATAAAAATGTTTGCCAAAAGAGGCTTTACTGAGCCGATCAGATGGCGTTACCATGGTCGGACACGACCAAGCTCCCAATAAGGTGTAGCTATGGTTCAAGTCAGCCAGGTCCCCAACCGAAACCGTGGCATTATGCCGATCAAGTGGCGTGGCAATGGTTCGGGTTCGACCAAGCCCCCAAGTGACTCTATGACCTTAGGCCGACCAAGAGGCGTGACTGGTTCAGATGTGACCATGTCCCCAAGTGATCTGGTGGCTTTCGCCCATCAAAAGGTGTTGCATTGGTTCGGACACGACCAAGCCCCCAGATGACATAAAAAACTTCTGAAAAGCAAGATCAAGGGATAAACCGGAGGCTGCTTTGAGACAACAACTCCATGTATCCAAACCGGATTTTTACAGAACGGATACCCCGCTTTAGCCGAGGCTCCGGTTTATTGCTTTTATTCATAATATATACATTGTCATAATATGTACATAAGTAGAGCCGATGGCTCAGGTATAATAAGGCCGAAGATGAGCTATGTTCCATGGCCTGTTGGTCTCCTCTTCTGACGTGCGTGAGTCTTTATGCTCTCGAACATCAATCAGATAGTATGACCCGTTGTGCAGATTCTTGCTGACCACAAAGGCCCTTCCCAAGGTGGGGATAGCTTGTGCATATCTGTCGGTCTTGAATGAGCGAAGCACCAAGTCTCCTTCCCGAAAGGTTCTGTTTCGACCACCGATTGTGATACCGACGAAGATCCTGCTGGTAAATCGCCGAACGAGCAGCCGCCATATCTCGCTCTTCATCTAGTCGATCCAAAGTGTCCTGCCGTGCAGCCTCGTTATCTGCCTCAACATAGGCTGCCACGCGAGGTGAGTCATGACGGATATCCTCGGAAGGACCGCCTCGCTACATAGACCATAAAGAACGGTGTGTATCCAAAGGGATCTGTTAGGGGTAGTATTTATACTCCATATCACGATGGTAGCTCTTCTACCCAACAGCCCGGCGTCCTCTGTGAAGGGACCATAAGCCGGGGTTTGATACCTCTCAAGATCTCCTGATTAGCTCATTCTGCTTGACCATTGGACTGCGGGTGGGCCATCAAGAAAAACGCTGCGGATGTGCTCACGTTCACAAAACTCCTTGATGGCACCCTTGGACAAATTGGTGCCATTATCCGTGATGATACTGTGTGTAAATCCAAACCGGAAGATCACCCTTTTTATGAACTGAACCGCCGTGGCCGCATCACACTTGCTAACAGGCTCGCCTCGACCCACTTTGTAAATTTGTCAACTGCTACCAGCAAGTGTGTTTTCTTGTCCTTGGACCTTTTAAAGGCCCCACCATGTCCAGCCCCAAGTCGCAAACGGCCAAGTAATTGGAATCATCCTCAATTCCTGGGCGGTATGTGAGCACGCCTAGAAAACTTCGGCAACCATCACATCGCTGACCAGATCCTCCGCATCAAGATGGGCAATCAACCAATAAAACCATGGCGGAACGCTTTGGCCACCAAGGATTTTGAACCGCGTGGTGACCACAGTCCCTTCATGGATCTCACGCAATATCTCACAGCCTTCCTCGGGGACACACAACGCTGAAACGCCTCGACACACCGCAATGATGCAATTCGCCATTAACAATGGTCATAGACTTAGACCGCCGAACTACAGTCGGACCAACGCCTCATCTTCTCGTAACTCGCCCGGTCATGTATGCCAAATAAGGAGCATCCAATCCGAATGACATGCAAGGCTGCCACCAACCGAGCCTCCGGATCAGAATAGCCAAATCTACTTCATCAGGAAGCTTGACTGACGGATTGTGCAGTACATCAAGGAAGACATTGGGCGGGACCGGTTTGCGTTGAGAGCCCAGCCGGCTTAAAGCATCCGCCGCTTCGTTCTTCCGACGATCCACATGGTCCACCTGATATCCCTTAAAGTGACCTGCAACCATATCCACCTCCCGACGATATGCAGCCATGAGTGCATCTTTGGAATCCCAAGTACCTGATACTTGCTGGGCCACCAAGTCCGAGTCACCAAAACACTTAACCCGGCTTAGATTAATCTCCTTAGCCATCCGGAGACCATGGAGCAAAGCTTCATACTCAGCTGCATTGTTAGTACAAGGGAACATTAAGCGGAGGACATAACAAAACTTTTCACCTCGTGGGGAAGTCAACACAACTCCAGCCCCCGAGCCCTCCAATTGCCTGGACCCGTCAAAGTGGATGGTCCAATAGGTATGATCCGCTTTTCTTCAGCGCTTGTAACTCCGTCCAATCATTAATGAAATCCACAAGTGCTCGGGATTTTACTGCCGTCCGAGGTACATATCAGAAACCGTGCGCCCAAGTTCTATGGCCCACTTAGCAATCCGCCCAGCTTGCTTCTCGGTTCATGACGATATCGCCCAAGGAGCTGAACGACCACCGTGATGGGATGCCCTTGAAAATATTGCTTCAGCTTCCGCTTGCCATAAAACTCCATATACCAGCTTCGCCAATGCGGATATCTCTCGCTAGACTCAATGAGCACCTCGCTGATGTAATAAACCGCCGTTGAACCGATACTCCTTCCCTGCCTCCTTCCGCTTACCACAATGGCTACGCTAACTGCCCCGGCATTAGCAGCAACATATAGCGAAGCGGCTCTTTGTCAATGGGAGCGGCGAGAACAGCGGGTTGGCCAACCGCCGCTTAAATCCTCCAATGCTTCATCGGCGGCTGAACTCGCATAAACCGATCCGTCTTCTTCAAAGATCTGGTACAAAGGAATGGCCTTCTCCGAGGCGGCCGATAAACCGCTTAGTGCGGCAATCCGACCCGCCAAACGCTGGACATCATTGATGCACTTTGGCTTAGCCAAGGAGGTGACAGCCGTAATTTTATCCGGATTAGCTTCAATCCCCCTGTTGGACACAAGAAAACCCAATAACTTGCCTGCCGGAACACCGAAGACACATTTGGCCGGGTTAAGCATCATCTTGTACACCCGCAAGTTGTCAAAGGTTTCTTTTAGATCCTCAATCAACGTCTCCTTCTTCCTTGACTTAACCACAATATCATCCACATAAGCATGCACGTTACGGCCGATCTGTTCGTGCAAGCAATTCTGTCGCATACGCCGATAAGTTGCTTGGGCGCTCTTGAGCCCAAAAGGCATAGATACATAGCGAAGGCTCCAAAGGAGTGATAAACGCCGTCTTCTCCTGGTCCTTAACCGCCATCTTAATCTGATGATATCCGAATACGCATCCAAAAGCTCAACGCCACAACCCGCCGTAGCATCAATAATCTGATCAATGCGGGAGGCGAAGGATCTGCTGGACAAGCCTTGTTAAGATCTGTATAATCCACACACATGCGCCAAGTGCCATTCTTCTTAAGGACCAACACCGGATTAGCAAGCCACTCGGATGGAAAACTTCAACGATAAACCCTGCTGCTAAGAGCCCGCAACCTCCTCTCCAATGGCCTTGCGCCTTTCCTCGTTAAACCGCGAAGAAACTGCTTTACCGGTCTGTACTTGGGATCAACATTAAGAGTGTGCTCAGCGAGTTCCTCGGTACACCGGCATGTCGAAGGCTTCCATGCAAAATGTCCCGATTCTCACGGATGAACTCGATGAGCGCGCTTTCCTATTTAGGATCCAAGTTAGCACCGATGGTGAACTGCTTGGACGAATCGCCGCACAAAATCAACAAGTTTAGTCTCACCACCGATTTAAACTTCAAATCCGGATCGTGCTCTGTAGTTGGCTTCTTCAACGGGGTCATATCCGCCGGATCAACATTGTCTTTATAATACTTTAGCTCTTCAGTGGCACAAACCGACTCTGCGTAAGCCGCATCACCTTCCTCGCACTCCAAAGCGATCCTGCGGTTCCCATGAACCGTTATCGTCCCTTTGTGACCCGGCATTTTTAGCTGCAAATAGACATAACAAGGCCGTGCCATAAACTTAGCATAAGCCGGCCGCCCAAATAGGGCGTGGTAAGGGCTTTGAATTTTCACCACCTCAAACGTCAATGTTTCCGATCTGGAGTCATGTTCATCCCCAAAGGCCACCTCCAGAGCTATCTTACCGACCGGGTATGCTGACTTGCCAGGCACCACACCGTGAAACACTGTGTTGGACGGCCTGAGATGCTTATCCGTTAACCCCATACGTCGGAAGGTCTCGTAGTACAGGATGTTGATGCTGCTCCCTCCATCCATAAGCACCTTGGTAAACTTGTATCCTCCCACCTGAGGTGCCACCGCTAGGGCTAGCTGACCCGGATTGTAAACCCGGGGAGGATGATCCTCTCTGCTCCATACAATAGGCTGCTCTGACCACCGTAGATAATGCGGTGCGGCCGGTTCACCCTGAGTGGTAGTGGAAACCGTACCTTGCCTTCGAAGCCACCTGCCGATCCAGACCTTGCTGCAGCACCTCCGGTCGCTCCCTCCTCTCTCGCTGCCCCCCTGAGTGGTAGTCGCCCCACTGCGTGGTAGCAGCCCTGCTGCGTGGTAGCCGCCCCGCTCCTTCTTCGCTGGCTCGCTGCTGCTAGGTCACCACCAAGGTGCAGATGCGCGCCATCACGGAGGAGACGACGGGAGGAAGGTGAAGCCAGCGCCGGAGAGGGATGGAGAAGGCAGATCGAGAGAGAGGGAGATGCGGGAGGGTGGCGGCGCTAGTGCAGGGAGTTGCGAGAGGATTGGGTACGAGCGCGGGCAGAGGGGGATGAGGGCTCGTTCCCTGTCGTCCGGTCAATTTCGAGATATGCCTTGGTTCCGAATAATGAGCGAATATTCCATTTTCTGGGACGGGTGGGTTCTGATTTGTTCAACTAACCATACGCGAGAATGGGCTGTGGGAATGGGTCGGACCCATGACGTTCTACCTGGTGACAACAACCAATTAACACACCCTTATGGTATGGTACATGGCGTACATTATTTCTTCACCCACTTTCCCACCCATATTAACATCCACTCGCCTATATAAACCCCCCATTTGTTTGATCGTGAATTTCATATTCTACACTCCACGCTTACACCTTAGCATGAATATAATAGGTTTTCTTCCACATCACAAAATTAGACGACTAGTTACAAGAGCATGTAGATGCTATATTCATTTAATGCTTAAAATAGCAGTTTCCAGTCAAGAACATGGCGAGGGGCTCTGAGAATGGAAGGCGTCGGGATAAATGATACGTACTATGTTAGAGGACGAGAAAGTGGGCCAAAGATATGGCAACTTGTCTAGATATCCTTATCCATCATGTATGATATTACGGTATTTTAGGAACATCGACAGACTCATGCCTTAGCTTACTGACATCGCTCCTAGTTGCATCGAGGACACACATACAACAACTCACAAACCATCGTCATGCCGTGGATATTTTCGATCATATTTGTGGCCCTTTTTCTAGGCTTCGAGAACCTGATAGGTCCGCAGACCGTGACTTTAGTCCATTCCTGTTTCTGGTGCCTTGTTAACTGGCTTCTTGTAAAATATAATAATAATTCATTCTTTATTCTCATTGAACAACTTCATTTTTAAGAAAATCATTTTTCATTTCTCGTGGATGATTACGCAAGCCAACTAGCAGCAGCAGAGGCAAGAGAGCTCGCCGCTAGGGGAAAGAGGCAGCTGAAGTGCCATGTGTACCCAGCCGCTACCTCACTCACGTGCTCTGCTCGTTCACTGCTGTCTGGATGTGTTTTGTTTTCATGTTTTTATTCTCCGCTATCTCAATATACATGAGTTGCTCAATAAGAGTTAATGTCAGATTTGGCTGATTTACCAGAAGGTTTTTCCTCGTAATTATGTGGGCCGACATCGATGACAACCCAGTGGATGTTCCACTTCGGCACATGCCCGTGCACCTTTCCAGGACAACCAGTTTCAACACATTTCACGATATAATTTGTTAAACTTGATATTTGTGTCCGGAAAATCCTCAGCATAGACATATATAGCCCACTTTGTCATGGCATACTTCAACTTTTTCTTTGTATCATACATAGCCCTTATCTGGACTTGGTTCAGATGATACTGCCATGCCGTCTCATGGACATCATTGACCGTAAGGCTGGTTGATATGTCCTTATTCCATGAAGAAGGAATCGGCATCTCCATTTCCTCCTCGGAATTTTCAGAATCCAGATCCTCGGCCAATTCATCCTTGTCCTCCTCTTTCATCACCCTCTACATTTCCTCCCCTGCCTCATCCCCATCAGCAAAAACAGAACTAGCAAATATTGTCGACTGACTACTCTGCCTTGTATCATGACCACACAAATTTTTGTGGCACGTAATTTGGCTCTTCCCCAGGTTGGTTAACATTCACATCCATTGGTTGCGACCCACGTAGCTAAATCAATCTTGTTAGGCGTGACTGCACTGACCGGGTTCTACACCCCGCCGACTAGTACGGTATTCTCCTCCTTCGCCACAGGTTGCACTAGCGTATATGGGTGGATTCTTCAGTCTCTACAATGTCGTAACAGGGTCAACCACTTCTGGCTC
>CM038680.1:711741475-711746475 GCA_021605205.1 Aegilops longissima | reverse complement strand
ACCATCTTTGATTAACAAGCTAGTCAAGTAGAGGCATACTAGTGACATACTGTTTGTCTATATATTCACACATGTATTATGTTTCCGGTTAATACAATTCTAGCATGAATAATAAACATTTATCATGATATAAGGAAATAAATAATAACTTTTATTATTGCCTCTAGGCATATTTCCTTCAGCCTCCCACTTGCACTAGAGTCAATAATCTAGTTCACATCATCATGTGATTCAACACCAATATTCACATCTCAGATGTGATTAATACCCATAGTTCACATCGTCATGTGATCAACACCCAAAGGGTTTACTAGAGTCAATAATCTAGTTCACATCGCTATGTGATTAACACCCAAAGAGTACTAAGGTATGATCATGTTTTGCTCGTGAGAGAAGCTTAGTCAACGGTCTCACACATTCAGAGCCGTATCTATTTTGCAAATATTCTATGTCTACAATGCTCGCACGGAGCTACTCTAGCTAATTGCTCCCACTTTCAATATGTATCCAGATTGAGACTTAGAGTCATCCGGATCAGTGTAAAATGCTTGCATCGATGTAACTCTTTACGACGGGCTTTTTTACACCTCCATAATCGAGAAATATTTCCTTAGTCCTCACTAAGGATGTTCTTGACCAATGTCCAGGATCTACTCCTAGATCACCATTGTACTCCTTGCCAAATTCAGAGCAAGGTATACAATAGGTCTGTACATAGCATAGCATACTTTATAGAACCTATGATCGAGGCATAGGGAATGACTTTCATTCTCTTTTCTATTTTCCGCCGTGGTCGGATTTGAGTCTTACTCAATTTCACACCTTTGCAACACAGGCAAGAACTTTTTTTGACTGCTCCATTTTGAACTACTTCAAAATCTTGACAAGGTATATATTTATTGAAAAACTTATCAAGCGCCTTGATCTATCTCTATAGATCTTGATGCTCAATATGTAAGCAGCTTCAACGAGGTCTTTCTTTGAAAAACTCCTTTCAAACACTCCTTTATGCTTTGCGAATAATTCTACATTATTTCCGATCAACAATATGTCAATCACATATACTTATCGTAAAGGCTGTAGTGCTCCCACTCACTTTCTTGTAAATACAGGTTTCTCCAAAAGTCTGTACAAACCCATATGCTTTGATCACACTATCAAAGCGCTTTATTCCAACTCCGAGAGGCTTGCACCGCACCATAAATTGATCGTTGAGCTTGCACACTTTGTTAGCACCCTTGGATCGACAAAACCTTCTGTTTGCATCATATACAACTCTTCTTTAATAAATCCATTAAAGAATGTAGTTTTGACATCCATTTGCCAGATTTCATAAAATGTGGCAATTGCTAACATGATTCGACAGACTTAATCATCGCTACAGCTTGAGAAAGTCTCATTGTAGTCAACACCTTGAACTTGTCGAAAACCTTTTGTGACAAGTCGAGCTTTGTAGATAGTAACACCACTATCAAGATCTGTCTTCCTCTTGAAGATCCATTTATATAATATGGCTTGCCGATCATCGGGCAACTCCATCAAAGTCCACACTTTGTTCTCATATATGGATCCCATCTCAGATTTCATGGTCTCAAACCATTTCATGAATCTGGGCTCATCATCGCTTCCTCATAGTTCGTAGGTTCATCATGGTCTAGTAACATGACTTCTAGAATAGGATTACCGTACCACTCTGTGCGGATCTTACTCGAAGACCCACGAGGTTTGGTAGCAACTTGATCTGAAGTTTCATGATCATCATCATTAACTTCCTCACTAATCGGTGTAGGAATCATCGAACTGATTTCTGTGATGAACTACTTTCCAATAAGGAGAAGGTACATTTACCTCATCAAGTTCTACTTTCCTCCCACTCACTTCTTTCGAGAGAAACTTCTTCTAGAAAGGATCCATCTTAGCAACGAAAAACTTGCCTTCGGATCTGTGATAGAAGGTGTACCCAACTTTTTCTTTTGGGTATTCTATGAAGACGCACTTCTCCGATTTGGGTTCGAGCTTATCGTGAAAACCTTTTCACATAAGCATCACAACTCCAAACTTTAAGAAACGATACTTAGGTTTATCGCTAAACCATAGTTCATACGGTGTCATCTCAACGGATTTAGATGGTTGCCCTATTAAACGTGAATGCAGCTGTCTCTAATGCATAACCCCAAAACGATAGTGGTAAATCGGTAAGATACATCATAGATCGCACCATATCAAAATAAAGTACGGTTACGACGCTCGACACACCATGATGTTGTGGTGTTCCAGTGGCGGAGCTGTGAAACTTATTCCACATTGTTTTCATTGAAGACCAAACTCAGAACTCAAATATTCATCTCCACGATCAGATCGCAGAAACTTTATTTTCTTGTTACGATGATTTTCCACTTCACTCTGGAATTCTTTGAACCTTTCAACTATTTCAGACTCATGTTTCATCAAGTAGATATACCCATATCTGCTCAAATCATCTTGTGAAGGTCAGAAAATAACGATACTTGCCACGAGCATCAACACTCATTGGATCGCATACATCGGTATGTATTATTCCCAATAAGTCAGTAGCTTGTTCCATTGTTCCGGAGAACGGAGTTTTAGTCATCTTGCCCAAAAGGCACGGTTCGCAAGCATCAAATGATTCATAACCAAGTGATTCTGAAAATCCATCTTTATGGAGTTTCTTCATGCATTTTACACCGATATGACCCAAACGGCAGTGCCACAAATAAATTGCACTATCATTATTAACTTTGCATCTTTTGGCATCTATATTATGAATATGTGTATCACTATGATCGAGATCCAATGAACCATTTTCATTGGGTGTGTAACCATATAAGGTTTTATTCATGTAAATGTAACAACAATTTATTCTCTTACTTAAATGAATAATTGTATTGCAATAAACATGATCAAATCATATTTATGCTCAACACCAAATAACACTTATTTAGGTTCCACACTAATCCCGAAAGTATAGGGAGTGTGATGATGATCATATCAATCTTGGAACTACTTCCAACACTTATCGCACTTCCCTTCAACTAGTTTCTCGCTCATTCTGCAACTTCCGCTTCAAGTTACTACTCTTAGCAATTGAACCAGATCAAATACCGAGGGGTTGCTACTAACACTAGTAAAATACACATCAATAATCTGTATATCAAATATACCTTTGTTCACTTTGCCATCCTTCTTATCCGCCAAATACTTGGGGTAGTTCCGCTTCTAGTGACCAGTTCCATTGCAGCAAAAGCACTTAGTCTCGTGCTTAGGTCCAGACTTGGGCTTCTTCACCGAGCAGCAACTTGCTTGCCGCTCTTCTTGAAGTTCCCTTCTTCCTTTGCCCTTTCCTTGAGACTAGTGGTCTTGTCCATCATCAACACTTGATGTTCTTTCTTGATTTCTACCTTCGCTGATTTCAACATCACGTAAGAGCTCAGAATCGCTTTCGCCATCCCTTGCATACTATAGTTCATCACGAAGTTCTACTAACTTGGTGATGGTGACTAGAGAATTCTGTCAATCACTATCTTATCCGGAAGATTAACTCCCACTTGATTCAAGCGATTGAAGTACCTGCATAATCTGAGCACATGCTCACTAATTGAGCGATTCTCTCCATCTTTTAGCTATAGAACTTGTTGGAGACTTCATATCTCTCAACTCGGTATTTGCTTGAAATATTAACTTCAACTCCTGAACATCTCATATGGTCCATGACGCTCAAAACGCCTTTGAAGTCCCGATTCTAAGCCGCTTAAGCATGGTGCACTAAACTATCAAGTAGTCATCATATTGAGCTAGCCAAACGCTCATAACGCCCGTGATCCGCTTCCCGCAATAGGTCCGCTACCTAGCGTGCATCAAGGACATAATTCTTCAGGCAGCAATGAGGATAAACCTCGATCACGGATCCAATCCGCAATATTGCTACTAACATTTTCAATACAATTTTCTAGGAACACATATAAAAACACAGGAAGCAACAACGCGAGCTATTGATCTACAACATAATCTGCAAAATACTACCAGACTAAGTTCATGATAAATTAAAGTTCAATTAATCATATTACTTAAGAACTCCCACTTAGACAGACATCTCTAGTCATCTAAGTGATCACGTGATCCAAATCAACTAAACCATAACCGATCATCACGTGAGATGGAGTAGTTTTCAATGGTGAACATCTTATGTTGATCATATCTACTATATGATTCACGCCGACCTTTCGGTCTCCGTGTTCCGAGGCCATATCTGCATATGCTAGGCTCGCAAGTATAACCTGAGTATTCTGCGTGCAAAACTGGCTTGCACCCGCTGTAGATGGACGAGAGCTTATCACACCCGATCATCACGTGGTGTCTCGCACGATTTAACTTTGGCAACGGTGCATACTCAGGAGAACACTTTTGATAATTTTAGTGAGAGATCATCTTATAATGCTACCGCCAATCAAAGCAAGATAAGATGCATAAAGGATAAACATCACATGCAATCAATATAAGTGATATGATATGGTCATCATCATCTTGTGCTTGTGATTCCATCGCCAAGCACCATCATGATCACCATCGCCACCGGCGCGACACCTTGATCTCCATCGTAGCATCGTTGTCGCCTCGCCAACTATTGCTTCTACGACTATCGCTACCGCTTAGTGATAAAGTAAAGCAATTACATGGCGCTTGCATTTCATACAATAAAGCGACAACCATATGGCTCCTGCCATTGCCGATAACTCGTTACAAAACATGATCATCTCATACAATAAAATATAGCATCACGCCTTGACCATATCACATCACAACATGCCCTGCAAAAACAAGTTAGACGCCCTCTACTTTGTTGTTGCAAGTTTTACGTGGCTGCTACGGGCTGAGCAAGAACCGTTTACCTACGCATCAAAACCACAACGATATTTCACAAATAGACTCCGCTTTAACCTTCTCAAGGACCGGGCGAGTCACACTCGGTTCAACTAAAGTGA